>ML675642.1:691200-762144 GCA_007922155.1 Mesoclemmys tuberculata
ACTGAACACTGATTGCATCTCTTCTCTGACTTCCTGCCTAGGCCTAATTTTTGTCGTGGACAGCAATGACAGGGAGAGGGTGAATGAAGCAAGAGAAGAGCTCACCAGAATGTTGGCAGAAGATGAGCTCCGGGACGCTGTTTTACTAGTGTTTGTAAACAAACAGGTAAAGTGTCTCCTAATCCCTGCCTCTTCTAGGTCTCTGTGGGTGTATCTTGCTATTGCTGTCACTTTTAAATGTTTAAAACAGAACTGG
Organism: Mesoclemmys tuberculata; assembly: GCA_007922155.1. Taxonomy (NCBI): domain Eukaryota; kingdom Metazoa; phylum Chordata; order Testudines; family Chelidae; genus Mesoclemmys; species Mesoclemmys tuberculata. The sequence continues at coordinate 691,457 of ML675642.1, forward strand.
CTCTCTTCTGAACAATCTGCTCTAGTTCAAAAGGAGTTATTTTGAGGAAGTTCTATGGCCTGTGTTACAAGGGAGGTCTGACTGGATGATCAGAGGTTGCTTCTGGCTTTGAAATCTATAAATCTGTGATCCTACCCAGGAAAAGGTTCTAGGCTAGATAATTAACTGACTATGGGGAATGTTTCAGTTCTTACTAAAGTAAAATGAAAATATTTATCTTCTGAACCTGGAACTGCCTTGTGAATTCTTGCTGGTGCATAGCCCTGGTGCAGTCTCTGCCTGGAAGAGATTAGGTAGGGTGGGCGGGTGGTAGAACTCTTGCATAGGTGAGATTGGTATTTTGGGATGTCTTGTACTTCAGCCTTGCAAAATTGTGCTGTACTGGGGAGAGTAAATCTTAATGTAGTGGAGCGAATATCCTTAGCTGCATCTTCATCACCCTCACGGTAAGGGTGGGCAAATGATATTTGTACTGAGCTGTTAACACTTCAGAACTGTTGTTGCAAGGCTGATCTATGGTCACTTTGCATCACTCCTGCTGCCTGTGTCTGGGTTAGGTTCTTCCAGCTACACTCAACTCTCCAGTTAAAATTTGCTTGTAAACCATGTCAGCCTTTCACTGCTTGCCTGAAATTCTCATTATTTCTTCCAGCCATTTTGCCTACCTGCTCTGGAATGAGGAGTCAGTGAATAGTTTGTGTGGCAGGCACAGCAAATCCAATGATGAGCCAAACTTGTTCACACTGAAATTCATAGTCAGGCATGTGCTCATCTCCCCATCATAGCAGACTTCAATCATTAGTTTTCCTTTCGTCTAAAGCTTTCACATGTCCCTAAAACCCTTCAACTACATTGGGTTTAGGTAGCAGACAGGCTGAGCAGGACCTCACCTATCTTATCTTTCTGGTACTTTCCACACGGGCATGCGCACACACTTCTCAATAAACTGGCAAGGATTTGGTAGATTAACAGCTCCACCTTATACAGAGAGCTCTCCAGTTAAATAACCGCATTGGAATGTCCTGCCTTGTTTCAGTTTAAACGTTTAATCTTAATGTGTTTTCAGTGGCTGCAGAGCATTTCTAATTGTTGTATGATTAAACTTTGCCTTTAGGACCTTCCCAATGCTATGAATGCTGCAGAGATCACAGACAAACTGGGCTTGCATTCCCTGCGTCAGAGGAGCTGGTACATCCAAGCAACATGTGCCACCAGTGGAGACGGGCTGTACGAGGGATTGGACTGGCTCTCCAACCAGCTCAAAAATCAGAAGTGATCCTTTCCCCGAGCATCTCAGCAGAACCAGCCAGCTCTGCGTGCGCGTGTCTGCGTGCGTGTCTGTGTGAGTGCGAGTGAGAGCGAGGGAGCATGCAGGTGTGTGCGTGTGTGTGGGAGTGAGAGCAGCTTTCTCTCACTGTGCCTTAAACATGCTGTAAAATAAACCCAAGAGTATTATGTTTTAAACACTACCTTCCATAGCTTTGAACATAGCATTATTACACCAGCAAGAGGCATTTAGGGGATTCCAGGGAACGGGATTGGAAAAAGAAGCCTCTTCATTTGAAGGACAAGAAAACCTGGTGTGTAAAACGAGTTCTCGTTCTCGTGTCTTGTGCAAGTACACTCTTCTCAGTGCGGCGTGTTTGTAGCATACAGTTTGATCTCCTTCCTTCATAATTTTTCAGTAGAAACAATTTTTTACTCATCCTGAATGTTGTAATGGGACTATATATCGGCATGATACTTGGTATTTCAAACCCCTGACCCTTGTGTGGAGTAAGACTTCTTGTTCAGTCAATGGCACAGACGCGTGTTCTGTGGTGGGAACTCTCTCATTTGCTCTTCCAGATGTAAAACCTCTTTGTCAAAGTAATTTGTGGGGGGGGTTGTGTTGCTTATTTGGATCAAGGTTTTCCCAGCTCCAGTCACAGATTATTCCTCTTGCCTGGGATGGCGAAAGCTGAGTTGCGGAGTGAGCACTACAGAGGGGGATCATACCTGTCTGGACAGTCCAAGTGAAGCATTTCACGGCAGACCCTAGTTGCAGGTATTACGTTAGCATCTCCATCACCAAGCTGGAAATGGGAGGTTTGTGAGATTACTGCTCCCACTCCACTGCCTTGTACAAAACATTTTACGCTCGGGATACATCTTGCACGGGATATTTCCCACTTGGAAGGGATAGCTATATCTTGTATAGTTATCTATTATAATTTACTAACAACTGAGGTTTATTTCTGCTCCAGGAACCCTGTCAGTCTGTGAACTTCAGTGACTTGGTGTCAAGGGGGAGAGGAAACTAATGATAAAGGGGAATGTGGGGGATTTGCATGGAGACTAGACTGGAGCAGCCTAAACCAGGGACACTCAGCAGGTCAAGTGCTGTGTAAGCAAATCTCATGTCAGGAAAATCCATCCCAGTGTCAGCGAAACGTGTATGATTTGGCAGACGCTGCACTAATGCCCTGTGTCTGATCGTCCTTCACTCTTAGTTGTCGTCTGGTTGGGTCAAGAGTATGCTGACCACACTTGTGTTTGTATTTCTTCCCTGAAGTCTCCAACTATCCCTTCACCCATTTCTGGTCACACTGGGGAAGAAAAGGATCGTGCTCCCCTTTTCCTGCCATCGCCAGGAATGCTTTGCACATGCTCAGTGACCATAATGTGCAGTTACTCTTTTGCCTCTTTAAAAAAATATTTTAAAAAAACCAAACCTCTAGCCATTTTGGGAAGGGAAAATGTCAGTCTTTTAGCAATTTGAAATCTACTTGAGAAAAAGCAGAAATGTCTTTTATTAAAAAGTTTCATATATTCATGTTCAGAAAAGTGAGTCCATAAAAATACAGTGTGGGGAGGAAAGTGAAGTGTGATTCGGAAACAAGCCAAATGTGGATTTTTTTAACCATGTTGTAACTTCTCTGAGAAGTGCCCTGTAATAAAGAGAACCTGTCTTGGAACGAGGAGTGCTCTTGTGATTGATGGTAACAATGTGCTTTTGCTCCTTGAGATTCAGGAATGGTGGATAAAGCAGGAGACGTGGATCTTTGTCATCAGTCCAAACCCGTGGTTCTCAACCCATGGAGCCTTGGGGCATACAGGAAATATATACATTGTATGGTTGTGGCCTCCATAACGCAGAGTTGCATATGCGGCTCACAATGGTAAATTGGTTGGAGAAGCACAGCTCCAAGCGAGGAACACCGATCCCATTCCTGCAGTTATCAGTACTGATCAAGGAATCCTCCCCCTCCATGCTCCAGGGAGCGCAGTAGGTACGCAGTTCTTGAATGTAGCACAGATGTGCTCTGGGAGCAAGACTAGAACTTTCTCACCTGTTCCTGCAAGAATTAAAGGGGGGCGTGCAGGCGCAGCGTGGCAGATGTTCTCTGCACTGCCCCTGGCTGCAGGAGCAAGACAGCCAAGGTGAATGCATTGGGGAGGGTGGGAGGAAGCTACCTTTTTGTGAGAGATTGTCCCGAGTGCCCAGCAGAGGAGCTGGGATTCATCTGGGAGAGCTTCATTCTCAGTGTTGTAGGAGCGAAGGGAGACCACTGGCTGGTGGGGCTGGGATACAGCACAGACGCTGCCACTTCAGCCATGGCTGCTTCTGCTCCCTGTTGCCGCCGCCTCCTTCCATGTCTTCAGATGTGCGCTACACGTGGTCTGGAAGTGATGGCTCCCCTCTGGCCTAGCTGCGCTGCAGGCAGGGCTCTGAAGAACTGTGCCTCCGGGGGCTCGTCTCCTTGCACTGCTGGATCGACTTCACCCACCTTAAGGCCAGAAGGGACCATTATTGCACCTTCTAAACTCCCTCCTGTGTATCAGGGGCCATTGTCTTACCCAAACACTGCTATATTGAGCACAGAGACTTGCATTAAAGCTTTGGAGTCCTCAAGAGACTGAACTGCCACACGTCACGAGCAGCAGAGACCGAGGGGCCACCAGTACTCTCCCTGCAGTGACAGGAAACTGCTGAGGTGAAGGACGCCCATTATTTCCCCTGGAGTTGACATCTGGCTAACTGGGCTGGGGCCCTGGCTCATCTCTTTTGCCCTTCTTAAGTATTGGAACTCTGTTGGCAGTCCTCCCAATCTTTGGGATTTCCCCAGATTTATTAAAAATCCGCCTTAGTGGTTCAGAGTGTGCCTCCGCTCTTTCCTCTAAGGCTCCTGGGGTAAGTTATCTGGGCCTGCTGATCTGAAAACGTTTGATTTTAGCAGATTTGCCCCTCATCCTCTGCTGTTGCAGTTGGTAAATTCCATAGCCAACAACTTGGCATAAAGCAAACCCCATTGCATTTTGACTACCCTGCAAACGTGTCGGATTTGCTGCCCAAACATTGATCTGTGCTGCTGCTGTTTCTAAGGTGTCCCTTCAGATGACTTTTCCCCAGAGGCATTGCTGCATTTTTCCTTTTCTAAACATGTTTTTAACCTCTCTGGCTCCTTTTTATACTGAATCTTTGCCCTCTTACTCACTTCCCCCCTAAAAACTCTTATGAATTGCAAAACAGCAACAGTCCTAAAAACAGCCAAATATGGATACCCCTCTGGAACTCTCTGAATCATGTTACTGTTGTTACTCTCTGCTTTTCCAGATCACTCCTGAAATTGCAAAAATGCTATTTGAGAGCTCTTGGTAATACCCCTAATTCCATCCCTGCAGTTTATTTCCCAGTTCCCCTTGTTGCTGTGTGACACTGTCATCGCCATGTTGATTTAACCTCGAGTAGTGTTTTGAGAGAGAGAGAGAGAGAGGCTCAAAAGTTGAACCAAGGCTACCCTTCCATACAGCCCAGAGCGAGGTAGAAATTGCTGATCACAAGCATTATAAACTGGTAGTTTCAGGAACAGAGTGGCTGGAGGGGCTGCCTTGTAATCCACTGTGGGTACCTCGGAAGAGCATGACTACACGGGGCAGGAATGGGTGTGATTTCCATCGTGGTCATGTAGACCCGAAAAGTTCCCTAGTGCAAGCTAATTAGTGCACAACAGGTTTGTGTGCTTTAGAAATCACATCCCTGGAGTGCACATTTGTGTTCCACGCACACATGCCCTAAATGAGAAGAATCCCTGCAATCAGGGATGCCTATCCTAAAATGAGTTTCCTGCATAAGATTTGTGGCCAAAGACTTCCTCCAGGGTGTTGCATTGTCTTTGATTTTAGAATGAGCTGACACCAGAGATGTGGAATTTAGAAGCATTCTCTGTTCAGATGTAGAACTACCTGTAAAGGGGATGGCAGCTAGGCAGCAGTGTCCTGCCGGACCTGAACCTTGCTTCAGCAGCAGCTGAGAAACAGTCGGGTGCTGAAGCCCCTACTGATCTATTGGAAAATGGCCAGCGTTGTAAAGAGTTCCAGTGTGAAGGATTCTGGGCAGCTGCACTTCCTAGGACACCTGCGTGAGTAGAAGAGGAAAACAAAATTTTAGCCACAGAGGAGCTTTGTAGTACTGGCCTGTCAGTACGCAGAGAAGTCCCCATATGCTGCCACTGCTCACGTGGGCAGCCACCAATGTAGCCTACGCTACGGCGGCTACAGAATGCCAGTCGTCACAGCAGCTCCATCCCTGGGGCTGGCTTTGCCCCTACTTCCATTGAGCCATCAAAACCATTGCCCAGGCTCCAAGCTCTCTCCCTGTTGCTGCAATGCTGAGGGGAAAGGTTCATCCCAGCTGTGTAATTTCTCCAAGGCAAGAAGAGTTTGAGGGTTTGGGATCGGTGGGTCTGAACTGAATGGTTATAAATTGGAACTATTTCTCTCTGGCTCAGTGAGGGCAGCATCTCCCATGCTTTGCCATCGCCAAAACAGACGTGAGGGGGGAAACATTTGTTTGGAAGTAACAGATTTTTATTTGGTTGCTGCCTGTCACAGCCACTGGGTAAACTGCACCTCTCAATGCTCCTGGCCTTGTAGGGTGTGTGCCCTCCTGTGTCAGGCCTGGGGCCGTCAGCTGGCTCCGGGCGGAATGCTCTGATTCTCTGACTGAGAGGGGCCCTGCGGGGCACGTCTCCAGATCCTCATCCTGATCACCTCCCCAGGTCTGACTTAGGCTCAGACCCTGCAGTGCTTTTCCTTCTTGGGCCATGAGTGGGAATCAGAGACCGAACAGCTTCCTTACAGCATGTGATAATTTATTTAGAAGAAAAGCAGTTCAGAGAAACCAGACTTTCGTGGGGCTGGAGGCAATGCATCCACGGGTGCTGAGGGAGTTGGCTGCTGTGAGTGCAGAGCCATTGGCCATTATCTTTGAAAACTCGTGACACTGGGGGGACGTCCTGGATGATTGGAAAAAGGCAAATTCTTCAGAAAAGGAGGAGGGGGAGGATTCGGGTAACTACAGTTCAGACAACTTCACCTCAGTCCAGGAAAAATCATGGAGCAGTTGATCAAGGAATCCATATTGAGGGGAGAGAGGAAGGTGATCAGGCACAGTTAGCCTGGATTCACCAAGGGTAAGCCATGATTGCCTTCTATGTAGAGGTGACTGGCTCTGTGGAGGTGGGGAAAGCAGTGGACGTGATATACCTTGACTTTAGCAAAGTTTTGATACTGTCGCCCACAGTATTCTTGCCAGCAAGTTAAAGAAATATGGGTTGGATGAATGGACTATAAGGTGGATAGAGAGCTGACTAGATCATCGGGCTCAATGGTTAATGATCAACAGCTCAATATCTCATTGGCAGCCAGTAATAAATGGAATGCCCCAGGGGTCAGTGCTGGGGGCTGGTTTTGTTCAACATCTTCATTAATGATCCAGAGGATAGGGTGGAATTCACCCTCAGCAAGTTCATGGATGACACTAAGCTGGGGGAGTGATAGGGTAGGGATAGAATACAGAGTGACCTAGAAAAATTGTCAGATTGAGCCAAAAGAAATCTGGTGCAGGACTCCGCCCTTCGGACGGAAGAATCCCATGCACTGCTACAGCCTGGGGACTGACGGGCTAGGCAGCAGTTCTGCAGAAAAGGAGCTGGGGGTTACAGTGGATAAGAAGCTGGATTCGAGTGAACAGTGTGCCCTTGTGGCCAAGAAGGTGAAGGGCATATTGGGCTGCATTAGGAGCATTGCCAACAGATGAGGGAAGTGATTAATCCCCTCTGTTCGGCAGTAGTGAGGTCACATGTGGAGTATTGTGTCTAGTTTTGGCCCCCCACTACAGGCAAGGATGTGGACAAGTTAGAGAAAGTCCAGTGGAGGGCACCAAAAATGATGAGGGGGCTGGAGCATGTGACTTATGAGGAGAGGCTGAGGGAACTGGCCTTATTTAATCAGCAAAAGAGAAGAATGAGGGGGATTCGATAGCAGCCTTTAACTACCTGAAAGGGGGTTCCAGGGAGGCTGGAGCTAGGCTGTTCTCAGTGATGGCAGATGACAGAACAAGGAGCAACAGTCTCAAGTTGCAGTGGGGGAGGTCTAGGTTGGACATTAGGAAATAGTTTTTCACTATGAGGGTGGTGAGTCTCTGGAATAGGTTACCTAGGGAGGTGGTGGCATCTCCAGCTTTAGAGGTTTTTAAGCTACAGCTTAACACAGCCCTGGCTAGGATGATTTAGCTGAGGTTAGTCCTGCTTTGAGCAGGGAGTTGGACTAGATACCTCCTGAGTCCCTTCCAACTCTAATATTCTATGATTCTAAGGGGTTTCCTATATCCAACTATTAGCAAAATCTAAAACTGGTTATTTCGGGAAACATGGAGGAGTCACAGCACAAAGTGATATGACTTTAGGCTAACTGTGGAAGTTTGATGTGGAGTCCTGAGTTGGAGTAGAGAGGTTATTTTACCTCTGTGTTTAGCACTGGTGCAGTGGCTGCTAGAATACTGTGTCTCATTCTGGTACCCACAATTCAGAAAGGATGCTGATAAACTGAAGAGAGTTCACAGATAAGCCATGATAATGATTAAAGGATTAGAAAACCTCTCTTATAGTGATAGACTCAAGGAGTTCATTCTATGTAGCTTAACGAAGAGGTTAAGGTGCGACTTTATTAGTCTGTAAGTACCTACATGGGGTAGAAACATTTAATGATGGGCTCTTCAAGCTAACAGAGAAAGGGATAACACCATCCAATGGCTGGAAGTCGAAGACAGACAAATTCAGACTGGAAATAAGGTGTACATTTTTAACAGAGAGGGTAATTAACTATTGGAACAATTTACCATAGGCTGTGGTGGATTCTGAATCCCTGACAGTTTCTAAATCAAGACTGGCTGTTGTTCTAACAGATCTGCTCTAGGGATTATTTTGCAGAACTTCTCTGGCATGTGTTATACAGCAGGTCAGACTAGACTACAATGGTCCCTTCTAGTCTTGGAATCTATGCACCTACTCCTCTCCCCAAAACTACTGTTTAACCAAAGAACGTACTGAACAAAGATGGGCAGATTTTCCCTTTTTGTGAACTAACACCTGGGAACACTCAGCCCAGACTCTTAGCTAGACTCCCCAACCTGGAGAGCTACCCCACATACTGTGGCTCCCTCTACATTTTGTACACATCCTAGAATCATAGAATAAGGCAAAAAGGGACAATTAGCATCAAGTGCTACCTGTATAACATAGGCAAGAGAATTTCACCTGGTGATTCCTGCAACCAGTTCAATAGCTTCCTGTTCTAAACTCATATATAGAGTTGCTCTGTTCTGTATTCTGCCCCACGGATAGCTGCACTTGAGCAGCAGATAAAGCAATTAAGGACTGTCGTTTGTAAAGTTTTTCAGGATACTGCAGGATAAGTGGAACTATAGAAATCAAAATTTGTTAGGAAATAAGTGTTCAGACTGAATGAATGTGAGAAACAGGGGTTTCTGACAACATTAGAGACAACAATTAGCATGCCCCACATCCTGAGAGTCTAATATTTGCTTGTGTATTAGTTTTAAATTCAGCTGTGCCAAGGAAGCCTAAAGCATCACAGCTGGTCTCCACCACACACACTCCAACATCACTAGACCATGGAGCCAGCCATGGAAGGTTCATTCAGCATGAGCTGGTCAAGTTAGCAGCCCTGCCTCTGCCCAACTCCCCTGGGACTGCCAGCCCAGAGAGCGGCACAGGGGAGGGAGCTGCTCGCCACAGCACCACGCCCTAGTCCAGCAGGACAAATGAGCAGGGTCCCGAGCTGGCAGGGCTGATGTCCCCCTGGCAACAATGGGAAAGTGACAAGCTAAAATATCTGCCCCTCCAAGTTCCTCCCTTTGTAGGCACTGTCCCAGAACAGCCATCCTTAGCAAGCATCCCCCAGCTGCCACACCCTGCGCTGGGCACCCCTGCCTACTGTCCAGCTGGCTCTAGAGCCTCCTGTCACCCAGTACAGGAATCAGCAATGTCTCACCCTCATAGCCAATACAAGCAGTTCCTTAATATGCAGGCTGGGACTGCCTTCCCTGCCTTGGGTACCCTTCCCCTTTCACACTCCTTTGTCTTCCAGATGTTCCTTCAGGTATTGGGCTGTGGTGGGGAGCAAAGCTCAGTGATGATGTCGCTCCCCTTCTTTTATAGCTTGTTACAGCTTGCTGGAATAATGGATGCTCATGACCTGGGGGAGGGGACCCTTATTGGTCAAGCAGTGTTCACTGCCTAAATGCTTCCCTCTGGGAAGCCCCCAATTTATACCATCTCTGGGATACTGGATTTTCCCCTTGATGGGTGTTAGTGAGCCATTAACACTGTCTGGCCAATCCATTGTTGTACTGGAAAGGCTGTTTGTGGGAGTTTCCTTTCCCACAACATGTTTCAGTAACACATACACAGCAATACTTCATAACTTCACATACGATAGCACATACAATCCAACAGGATATTAATGTTCAACAGATCAGGGCCTTTAAAATGATCGCTCAAAAGGCCCACTTTGTACAAATATAATTATATGACAGTGATGAATATGGGGGTTCTGGGGTGTTGCTTTCAGACACAGTTTGTCACAAGAACATGTGTCTAAGTGTTTGTGCAGGGTCAGTCACAGAATTGTGATCCTCAGACACTGTCAGTTAAAGGAATCAGAGAGTTGGTTGGAGAAATGCAGCCCATACTTACTCCAGCTCCACCATGCACAGCCACAATTGTGTCCTTGTATAAATTAGTGTGTGCATATACATGTGAAAGAATCCTTTTAAAAGCCGCTCCCGTTCCCCTTTCCAGATCACATAGATTCATAGAGTTTAAAGCCAGAAAGGACTATCAGATCACCTAGTTTTATCTTTTGTATATCACAGGTCACAACACGTCACCTTGTTACCCCATGTTGAGTCCAATACCTTGTGTTTAGCTTAAGCATCATCCAGAAAGGCTCCTGTTTAGATCTGGACAGCAAGAGATGGAGAATTCCCCACTGCCCTTGAAACTTTGTTCGTGTGGTTAATCACCTTCTCTGTTAACAATTTGTGCTTTATTTCCAGTATGAATTGTCCAGCTTCAGCTTCCGGACATTGGTTCTTGTTCTGCCATCAGAGACTCATGTTGCCAAGCTGTACACCAGGATCACCACATGTGGCTTGTTCACATGCACCTAGAAAAAACTTTGAGATCACTGTTCTATATGCTATTAGTTATGATACATAAAGGTCCCTGGCTGGCATCAGGAGGGTCCCTGAACTACTAACACACAGTAGTGACATGGTCACAAGTTCCTGACTAGCAGTGCAGGTGATGAGAAGGGTGGAAAGGAGGGGAGACAGGTTGTTACCTGAAGTTTCCTGTACTTCTGTGTCAGGAAGCTGCCGGTGGCCTGGTAGCGTTCCTTCTGGTGAATAAGCATGAGGAGTTGGACATGGTCCAGTGACAGTGGGATGGCTGAAGAAGTAGCACTGCATGGAGAAGAATGTTAGCGCCAAACTTTAGTGACCAGAGAAAGAGAGTGAGAGAATGAGAGCATGCAGAGAGAATTAAAAAGAAGGAGCAAAGAGAGAGAAAAAGATCCAAAAATGGGAACAAGAACTAAAAGAATGAAAGCAAAAGAGAGCAATTCAGTCAGACAGACAGACAGCATTTGATCCTCTCCCCCAGATGGATACCCAGACTTTGGAAGCAGCTCTTAGAAAAGGCTGGTCATTGGAGTTAGAAAGGAGGAGGAAACTAGTGCTCATTAGATGGCGCCATGGTTAGACAGCCAGACATCTGAACAGTGTGAATGTAATCAGCAGATATGCGGTGAGGCTACAGTACTGAACCTGGATTCAGGAGACAAGAAAGGCTGCTACTTGGTTCTGCACTATTTTGAATCAGAAGAAAGCCAAGGGGAATGGCCCAGGGTGCTACAGTGATACTAGGGTGAGCCGAGGCATGGGGGGAGCATTGCCGCAGGATGCGGCAGTGCAGGATCACTCACCCCGCCGCACAGCCATGAGTTAATGGCCTGGCAGAGAGCTCTGCCAACTGCTACCCGCTGGCCAGGAGGGGCAGAGACTGTCCCCTTTGCCTAAGGCAACAGACCCTCCCATTAGGTACACAAAGGCGCCAACCCAGCCCCTTCCACAGGGGAGCCAGGAGGGCCTAGCAGGTTTGGACAGGAGCGAGGCCAGGCTGGCCCAGGCAGCTGCCGAGCCATCCCTGCCTGGCTAGTCAGAGGTTGGTTCTCCAAAGGGAGGGAGAGCCAGGAAGCGGTTGCCAGGCCGACGGCCAAGGAAAGGTCCCTGGCTGAGAACCCCCCGGGACTAGGCAGCGCCCTCGGCGGGTGGGGCCTAGGCAGGGCCCTGCCCTTGGCGATGCGGCTGGCACTCAGCTCGAGGCCCCTCACTGCCCCAGCAACCAGGGCCTGCTCCTAACTTGGGGCTGCGCCCTGGCACGGGGCAGACACTGCGGCGGGGACAGGGCAGGGCGTTTGAGCCAATCACCTCCTCGCGGTTCCAAAGCCCTCCCTTTCCAGAGCCAATGAGCATCCAGCCCGTTTTTGAGCGGGAAAGGGCTGCCGCGGCCGTAACCGTCCTCGACTAATCTCTGGGTAAACAAGTCATTTTACGATTTCCCATTGGCTGGAAGGTAGCCAGTCAGCGAGTAGAGGTCACGCGATCAACTGCGCTGGAGCACGGTCCCGGAGTCCGTTCGTGAAGCGCGTGTTGGTGGGAGTGGCTTGCGCGGCGATTCCTCATTGGTTAAGTGGCGGCCGTCGCGAGGCTTCAAGTCAGGGCCTCGAGGGCGCTGGGCGGTTTCTCATTGGCTAGATGGCGGCGGCCAATCCTCTGGGGGCGGTGGGTGCTCGCGAGCCGGCTCCTCCCGCGCCGTGGTGTGAGGGCTAACGGCCGCTCATTAGAGGCGAGCCGCCGTCTTCAGTGCGGCCGCGGGGCGCGGCGCGGCGATGGAGGGGGGGTCCCGCTGCTCAGCCGCCCCTGCTCCCGCCGAGTGACAGTTCAGGCGGTGTCCGATCCTCCGCCGCCGCCGGCCGCCCATGGAGGTGAGGGGCCGGGGCGGGGGGGCTGCGGGGGCGGAGGAGGGTTGGGGGCGGTGGCTGAGGGCGAGCAAGGCCGGCGGGAGGGGGGTCCGAGGTGTGGGCATGCGGGGCTGAGCTGTGCGGGGCCCGCGCCTGGCGGGGAGATGCTCCTTGGTAGCCGCCCGCGCTCAGGCGGGTCGGCCGGTGCTGGCAGATGCCGCTGTGGGGCTGAGCAGCCCTTCGCCTGCCCCCACCGTTCTCCAGCCCCTGGGGCCTGGCAGCAGATGCCATGGTCCGTCACCTGCCTCCTTCCCAGTCTAGAAAGGGCGGCAGAGCCTGGCCCCCACACAGCCCCCTCCTGCGGGCACGAAGTCTGGGCATGGCTTTCGAAAGAGGGCCGCGCCCCCCACTCCCAGTGACTCTCATGGTCAGAGAGTGAGTGCTCTGGTCTTGACAGTCAGCCACCTGCCTGACTGGCAAGGGACGCTCGCCCAGGCTAGGGGAGCCTCTGGCAACATAGAGGTGGTGTGGTGATCCCCTTGTTGCTGGCGAAAGGGTAGCTAGCGTCTGTGGCTGCCTTACACTCTGGTGATCTCCAGCTGCCATTTAAGACACGTGAATCCCAAAACACTCCCTGGGCATTTGGCAGTTGGCATAATTTAGAGCTTTCAAGATGTTCAGAATTACGGTGGGTGAACAGCCTGGCATGCAGCTGGCCCAGGAACGGGGGAGTGCAGAAACTAGTTTTATTATGGCTCACCCCAACTCTTTTGTGCCACCTTCATGCTTAGTCAAGGATCTGGCCCACTAAATTAAGGGAAGGCTTAATTTGGACCATTAGTGTATAAAAGGGTTTTATTGTCCTCAGGTGAATAATTTATTGAAAATCATCTGGGCAGACTGTGCAGGCAAATTTAGAAGCGTTAAACAGTTTGACATCTGAGTAAAATTAAAATACTTAGGTTAATGTGTAATTTATGTGTCCTTCTACCCTATTCTTTTTGTACGTAGCCTAAAGTTGCATTCAGAGGCACCAATCGCTGTTGGAGCAGTGCGGAAACCAGCGGAAGGTTAACCGATGTATTCAATAGTGTTATCATGACAGGCTCCAACTCTTTTTATGATTGCTACAAAACACAGGTTCAGCTACTTATTTATAAATACATTTATATTTTATAGGTGTTTGTTTTCATTAAGAAACACCCCCAACCATTGTTAAATACTGCTGCATGGACAGCGGAATATAAACAGTTTAGTTTTGTTTGAGTACCTGCATTATAATAAACCTTTATTTGAATGGATGGTACTCAAGTGAAGGAGGAAGATTTTTTTCTTTATGGTGGCAGCAATGGAGGATGACAACTATTTTCAGTTTATTCATTTTTTGATTTCCCTTCTTTTCCTGCCAAAAAGAAAGGGATGTAGTCTGCTACCCTTCTCTAAATTCTCTCTCTGTGGTCCCCAAATTTTTCACCTTGTGTCTTCCATTACCCTTGTCTGAGCCCCCCTCTGCCTTAGCTGTGGTTGGGACCCTGGGCAGGGGCCACAGTCGGGGGCTGGAGGCTGGGGCCACAGCTGTGGGTGAATTGGTGGCGAGCAACAGAGCCATAGCCGGGCTGTGGTTGGGGCCTGAGGCTGGGGTGGGGCTGGGCTAGGAGCCCAGGCAAGAGTGGGGCTGGGTGGTGCTTCCTTCCCCTCAACCTGGCAGCTGCTGGCCCAGGCCTTGTTGCACCCCCTCTTTGTCCCCTGAACATTCCTCCATGCCCCTAAGAGGGGAACGCCTCAGTTTGGGGGATCTCTCTCTCTCGATCTCTCTCGATCTCTCCCCCTCTCTCTCTCCCCCTCTCTCTCTCCCCCTCTCTCTCTCCCCCTCTCTCTCTCCCCCTCTCTCTCTCCCTCTCTCTCTCTCTCTCTCACATATATGTAAAACAAACCAAGAGAGAATTCCCCAAAAAGATACTTCTGATTGAAAAATGCTTTATAATAACAGAAATGAACTTCCTGTTGTCTGACATATTAAGCTCATAATTTGTGAGGATTAAAAGAAGCTTGCTTTGTTATTATTTATATTGCATTAGCACCTGATGACCCCACTCAGGATCAGGACCCCATTGCACTAAGCAGTATAAAAATATAGGGTTAGAACCTTAGAAGTACTTAGTAAAAGTACTGCCTCTTTAAGCACCTAAGTCCAATGTTCTCAAAACCGCTCAGTTGCTGCCCAGCTATATATGTATCTAAAGTCCAAAGGCACCTGAGAGTATGTCTGAACTGCAGTGTAAGCCTGTGCTTGAGCCTTGACTCAAGCCTAACATCTCCCTGTGTCTATGCTGCAGTAGCACTACCCCAGGGTCAGAGGTCCAAGCTCAAGTTAAACCAGGTCTCAGGGTCTGGGCCCTATTGCTTTGCAATATAGACACAGCCCTGGTTGACTCAGATTCCAGGAGTCAGCTGGAAGTATCCCACATTTCCATGGGACAATTTCCTTCGTTCTCTCTGTCTCAACAATCTGCAATCCACTCTGTTGAAAATGGAAGCCTCCACCTCTGCCTTTGCAAAATGCAAATGCTCAAGTCAGTGTAACCCATTCTTTTCTGATCACTGATCTGCAAGCATTCTGTCAGAGAGCATTCTGAGCTTGAAATGGGGAGCGAACTGATTAAGGCTTTTGCAGAGTGAGCTGCTTCCAGGTAATGTAAAGGGGGAGGAAGAGAGTAAAGTTTTCCTACAGTGCACCATGGTCCTATGTTTGGAATGGCCACATTTCAGGGAGAGGGGCCACTAGAGATGCTGGGATATGATTACTCTGACTCGGGTCTGCTTGCTGCGATTGTCAGAGCCTTAGTTTCAAGCAGGGATTAGAAAACTCTTAATACAGGGATAAAATACAATGTAGAGACTCAAGGCCAGGATTCCTTAACATAGACTCTAAGGTCAGAAGGGACCAATATGATCATTTAGTCTGACCTGCTTCACAGTACAGGCCACAGAACCTCAGCTACCCGCTCCTGTAATAAACCTCTGACCTATGACTGAGTTATTAAAGTCCTCAAAACATGGTTTAAAGACTTTAAAGTACAGAGAATCCACCAGCAAGTGAGCAGTCCCTATGCTCCATAGAATATTAGAGTTGGAAGGGACCTCTGGAGGTATCTAGTCCAACCCCCTGCTCAAAGCAGGACTATCCTCAGCTAAATAATCCGAGCCAGGGTTTTGTCAAGCTTCAGCTTAAAAACCTCTAAAGATGGAGATGCCACCACCTCCCTAAGTAACCCATTCCAATGCTTCACCACCTTCCTAGTGAAAAGCTTTTTCCTAATGTCCAAGCTAGACCTCCCCCACTGCAACTTGAGACCGTTGCTCCTTGTTCTGTCACCTGCCACCACTGAGAACAGGCTAGCTCCATCCTCCCTGGAACCCCCTTCAGGTAGTTAAAGGCTGCTATCAAATCCCCCCTCATTCTTCTCTTCTGCAGACTAAACAGGCCTAGTTCTTTCAGCCTCTCCTCATAAGGCTTGTGCTCCAGCCCCCTTATCATTTTTGTTGCCCTCTGCTGGACTCTCTCCAACTTCTCCACATCCTTTTTGTAATGGGGGGCCCAAAACTGGACACAATACTCCAAATACAGCCTCACAAGTTCTGAATAGAGGGGAATAATCACTTCCCGCGATCTGCTGGCAATGCTCTTACTAGTGCAGCCCAATATGCCATTACCCTTCTTGGCAAGCAGGGCACACTGCTGACTCGTATCCAGCTTCTTATCCACTGTAACCCCCAGATCCTTTTCAGCAGAACTGCTGCCTAGCTTGTCGGTCCCCAGTCTGTAGCTGTGCATGGGATTCTTCCATCCTAAGTGCAGGACTCTGCACTTGTCCTTGTTGAACCTCATCAGATTTCTTTTGGCCTAATCCTCCAATTTGTTTAGGTCCTTCTGTATCCTATCCCTACCTTCCAGGGAATTTACCACTCCCTCAACTTCGTGTTATCTGCAAACTTGCTGAGGGTGCAATCTACCCCATCCTTCAGATCTTTAATGAAGATGTTGAACAAAACCGGCCCCAGGACCGACCCCTGGGGCACTGTTCTTGTGACCAGCTGTCAGCTAGACATGAAGCCATTGATCACTATTCGTTGAGCCCTATGCTCTAGCCAGCTCTATATCCATTTTATAGTCTATTCATCCAACCCATAGTACTTTAACTTGCTGATCAGAATACTGTTAGAGACCATATCAAAAGCTTTGCTAAAGTCAAGGTATATCATGTCCACTGCTTTCCCCACATCCACAGAGCCAGTCACCTCTTCATAGAAAGCAGTCAGGTTGGTCAGGCATGACTTGCCTTTGGTGAATCCATGTTGACTGCTCCTGATCACCTTCCTATCTTCCAAGTGCCAAGATCCCTGAGGAACTCCACTAGTAACCTCTCTCAAGCCTGACAGTTCACCTTTCAGTATGACCTGTTGTAATCTCCCGTTTAACTAGTTCTTTATCCATCTTTCAATTTTCATATTAATCCCCATCTTTTCCTATTTAATTAATAATTCTCCATGGGGAATTGTATCAAATGCCTTACTGAAATCGAGGTATATTAGATCCACTTCATTCTTTGTCTAATATATCTGTTATCCTCTCAGATCATGCCAGACCAACTTGATCTTCTTTATCTTTTGTAAAGCCATGTATTTTATCCCAATTACTGTTAACCTTGATGTCTTTAACTACTTTCTCTTTCAAATTTTTTTTACAGGACTGTGTATACTACTGAGGTCAAACAGGACAGTAGTTACCTGGATCACTTTTTTCCCTCTCTTAAAAATAGGAACTAAGTTAGCTATTCTCCAGTCATACGGTACAGCGCCTGAGTTTACAGATTCATTATAAATCTTTGCTAATGGTCTTGCAATTTCATGTGCTAGTTCCTTTAATATTAGTGGATGGAGATTGTCTAGCCACCAACCCCCTTCTCCTCCCCGCCCTCCTTCCCCTCCCCCCTTCCCCCCGCGCCTCCTGATTTAGAAATAATTCAGTCCCAATAGCTCTGGGCTTCCATTGCACTGTAGGCATAGCCAAGTTGCCACCAATAAGCATGCTCACAGCCACCTAAGTTCTGATTCAGCTCTGTAGCTAATAAGCTGCATGGAGCCCTTGCTGAAGCCTCAGCAGGCCCAACCTGGGATTTTCAAACTAGGTATTCCCCCACCTATTTTGTCAGTGGTGCCTGATCCCATAAGTGTTCTCAGGATATGCCTGAGATCTGGTACCTGTTACTAAAGGCAAGTTTATATGTTTGATATTAATCAATTATTTTATTGCATTTAAAATACAGAATGAAGACAATTTAGACCTTCATCAAACATGTAGTTCTTCACTTTCTACATCAGAATATTCAACTTCTGTTGACTCTTCTCTCTTATATGCACCATGGTCTATATATGGAGATGATATCAAACAATCTGCTGTTTCTCAGATTAGTGTAAAGAACAGGTATGCTATTTTAACAAGTCATCCTGACAGAATGAGAGTCTGCTTCTTAAAAGGAATATTTTTTTGTTTGATATAGGGTAAAACTTTCAAAGGGAGCTGGTCACACTGTCTGGAGTGGCTCACAATTGTGAGTGCCTACCTCAGGTCAGACTGTCAGAAAACAAGGACAAACACTCCAAGCTAGTGATGTATTATATTAGATTTACCAAGGCAGTAACAAATGTGAACTCATCGATTACTCTAACAATCTAACCATGGAGTAAGTCCCCTTAGACTTTCTAGTCTGTCTTGTCACCAAGACAAGTGATGATGGTGATAGTGATAATGGTCACACAAACCAAAAATCACACCACATCCAGCTTCTCCCAGTCTCAAAGAACCAGTCATTTACCCCCAGTTCAGTTGATACTCCAGATCTTACATCTAAGACAACAATGGCAGCTAATTCTATAGTAAACTAACTAATAGGTTTATTAGCTAAGAAAAAAATTAGTTATTGAGAGGTTAAAGCAGCTAAAATATAAGAAGTGAGTCAGTTTGTAAATCCAAAATAATAGCATAGATGTCTGCATATAGCATAGTCTGCCAGTTTCCCAAAAGTCTTTTCAGGGCTATGTAGAATAACTTGGAGGGTTTCCATCTTGTCCAGTTTTTCTGTCCTCTTAGAATCCAAACAGTCCAGAGAGAGAGGATCTTCCTTTGAATAGCTTCTTCTCCTGAGAACAATCTGATAAGTGTTTTTACTCACATAATGGCCACTTGCTTTGTAATAAGCATTTCCAGTTACAGTCCTTCATTAGCATTTCACAAGATTTCTTTGATGAATAATTTAGTTACATGGTTATACAAACATTTGCATTTGTGTAATAGCAAACAATAGGGTATTTCACTAGTTTTCATGAATTGAACACCTGAATACATTCTCATACTAGCACTCACTTTAATCTAGGGCTGTGTAATTATAGGGGTATACATAATGTGAACTTAATTACAGGGCAATGTAAATGTAATAGCAGACAACCTGTTACAGATAAGTGAATACAATAACCCTAGCATCTCTTTTGATCTCTATTAGTGTATGAGTGATTTAATTTGAATACATACTAATACACATAATACTTTTTTGATAATGACCCACAAGTGAATTGGGCTGTATTGCTTTTCAAAGTTAGGTCCCCAAAGATTCTGATAGGCACCTAGTGGGACATTCAAAAACATCTAAGCAGGTTAGGTGCCTGACTCTCTTGATTTTAATCGGAATTAGGCATCTGGCCTATTTGGGTGCTTTTGAAAATCCCACCAGGTGTCTATATGCATCTTTGGGCACCTAAAATATCTATGAAAATCTGGCCCTCAGCAATTTAGGTCCAGAACAAGGTGGATAATGGCTTCTTTAGGCACAAAATCCACCATTTAGATAACACTGAGACATAATCACCATTCAGATGCCACCTAATCCCATAGGCATCTAACTTTTCACAAGGCAGGATTAGCAAAATTGCCTAAACCTTGACACCACCCTACAGTTAATGAGGAGCTCGGGAGCCCTAGCTCAGGTCAAAGCAGGATTATCAAACTAGGCAGGGATCACCTGTCCACCAGTGGGGCCAGATCCTATAGGCTTGCTCTGAACTAGAAGTCTGCTCAGGCCTAATTTGAGAACCCAGCCCAAGAGTGTTGAATCATTTTTGGACTTGACCCAGATCCAATACAGTTCTGCCACCTGCTGACCATGGGGTCAGCATTGGCTATGTGTCCTGCAGCTTTGTTGCATCTGTAGATGCTAAAGAAAGTAGAGGCTGATGTGGCTGCCAGGTTAAGGATACGCATTTGATCAGCCCCTGGGTCTTTTGTGTCCATTTGTATTTTAAGATTGTATATTTTAGTAGTAGTAAAAAATATAGTTTACAGTCAGACTCTTAAGTTCTATGCAGGAGAGACTGAAAATGGCAAGAAGTACTTTTATACACAAAGCAAAGATGGACATTGGTCAGGGCTATTAGTTTGGATATTTTTAATGTAAAGACAATTTGGTTTTGAACTCTGAGTCCAGTATTGAAATGTGTTGAGTAACCTCAATTCCCACTGAAGTCTTTGAGTTGAAGGTGTTGAGCAAGTTTCAGGAGCAGGCCCTATGCCAGTACACCCTATTTTTGCTCTACACAACATAGATTCATTTGTTACAAACCCGTTTTAGAATAAAGAGGAATGTAAAGTCTCTAGAATCCATGTCTGAGATTTTCCGATGCCTTTTAAGAGGATTTAAGAGGTAATTATACTAATATGTATGATTTTTTTTTTTTCAGGATTCAAACTGAAAGAAATGATTATGGCAGTGAAACAGACTTATATGGACTTGTGTCTAACATCTTGGAAGAACAAGATAAATCACAGCCATATTTTGCTGAGGGGTTAGTATATTGCCGTACATAGACTTCTAATTTTCTCTCCCACCACCCGACCCCTTTCCCGTGTAAGCATTTTCTTTCCTTTTTTAGTTTGCTTCTGCATCTATTAGTGGGAGGAAGCTTGCAACTTCATTTCCAACCTTACTAAAAGGTGGTGACCTTATTTAAAGTGAGACTGATTTTTTTGACCAGCTATTCAAATACTCATTTTAGATTTTCACTTGCTTTGTAACAAGTGCTGTAAATACCAATTCCTTTACATGGCATTCTGGAAATGGCTTATGCAAATTTTATAACCACATCCCATTGAATCCTGCAGCCATATGCTAATTTTTTTGCACCTCAAATGATATAAATTCCAGGTTAGTATTTTATCAGGTTTTTTTTCAGTTAAATGAAACTGTCAAAATAAGCAAGTATAATTTTTTATTTTGCTTTTTCAATAAATTATTTTTGATTAATATTTGAAAAGATAGAATAAATAATACCTGCAAACTGTAGAGCATAAAATATTCCTTTTAGTAGTACCTATGCAGAATTTGGTAATTTCCTGACTTTCCAATTAATGCTTCATAGAATAAAAAGGTTAGAAGAAGAGACCATTATGATCATCTCGTCTGTATAAGGGCCCATCTGAGTGCCTCACAATCTT
Source organism: Mesoclemmys tuberculata (assembly GCA_007922155.1). NCBI lineage: Eukaryota > Metazoa > Chordata > Testudines > Chelidae > Mesoclemmys > Mesoclemmys tuberculata. The sequence goes on from ML675642.1 coordinate 712,371, forward strand.
TTTAATGTATTTATCCTTGCAACACTGTTGTGAAGGAGTTATTGTTCCCATTTTACAGATGAGGTCACTGAGGCTGAGAGACACTAAATGACTTGTCCAGCGGCACACACACTATGTTGGAGCAGGGAATTGAATACAGATCTCCAGTCATAGACTAGCATCTGAACCACTGCACCATGCTTCCTTTCTGACCTGCTTAACACAGGCCAAAGAATTTTACCCAGTGATTCTTGCACCTAGTCTAATGATGTTTGGTTAAACCTAAGTATATCTTAGAAAAAGATTCAATCTTGATTGAAAAGACCTCCAAGTAAAGAAGAATTTACATGAAATATAATTAGAAATGGGGCTCTCTTTCCATTGTCAATTTTGTGGTCTTTATATGTGGTTTTATTGAGTTTTAGGTGTAATTCTATTTTTTGTTTAGTCTAGTTATGACTTTACTGACAGAAGTCGTCATTTTTTCCCTATATGTGTTACTCCACATAAGCAGCCAAAGAGTGAGTGCACTGACACATTCAGATCCCTTCATTTATGCTCAGTGGTTTGATTTACCTGCTGGAGGCAATGAGAGTGTAAAGCACAAGCACTCCTGAAGATGTAATCAAGATAGTACAGCGAAGCCTTATGTTCTGAGTACCAAAAGATGGATTTTGGGGAACGGTGGTGGTTTGGATGTTATTTAGCAAGTCAAAATAAATACAATGATCATATTTCCATTTGAGCAGTGTCCGATGATAAATCTCTCTACAGTGTGAAATATGTATATATTGCTGTATAGACACAACCTAGCATTTAGAAGGAATTGTGCACTAGTTGGCAGAAAGCCTTCAGTTCAGCAGGAATGTTGAGTATATGATAAAAGAAAGTTAGTAATTGGTATATGGAATGTGTAAAATATGGGGAGAGTGGTGGGGTATCAGGGAAGAAGAGAGATCTTCTATCTCTTTCTCCCCTTTCCCTGGGAGGAATGCCAAGGACAAAACTGTAAATATATGCATGTTTACTTCTTCTAGGACCTGCTCCTCAAATTTAAAGTCAGTATGGCCTGTGAACACAACCAGATTTGCAGATCACCATGACCTGTTGTCAGAAACTAAAAGGCCTGTAGTTGCAGCCATCTCTCAACAGGTTTTTTATAGTGGTGAATCCTTATCTGCTGCTGAAAAACAGTGCTTGCACAGTGGTAATTTAGCATCACAACAGAAAATAGATGAACTTTATCATGGGTTTACTAGCATGGACCTTGAAGAGCAATGGTTGTACCCTTCTAGGAATGATCATGCCAACTATTACAACATGCAGATCAACGAGAATGCAAAAACATCACCATTACAAAGCTATTCGTATATCAAAAATTCTTTTATTCCACAAACTGGTTTTTCAGAAGTAATAAAAGAATCAGGCGCAGATGCTTATCCGTATGGAAGAGATAAGGTGTGTGCCAAAGGACCTGATGCGCAGTTACACCAAAAGCGGGCAGAAATGTTTCTTCCACAACTTAACAGATACAGTGAAAATGCAGATTATTGTAGATATCCAGAATATTCTCATCCCAGTAAAGCAAAGCATAATAAGAGTACAAACTTTAGTGTCCAAGATAGTAAAAAATTAACAAATGGAATACCTGAAGCACCAGCTATAGATACTGATACATACACTAAACTATTTCAAGTTAAACCTGCAGTTCAGAAAAAAATTGAAGATACAATTCCAGATCAGCAGAACTTCACGTTTTCTAAAACTACAGGACTCTTGTCAGAAAAGCAATTTGCAAATGAATCTTCATTTACCACTGACTTTGGGTTAAAAGCTGAGTATGGACTAAAATCTCATGCAGCTTGTCCAGGGAGTAGTGATTTTGCAAATGCCATGGAAAAACAGCTCTTTTCCAAATCTGATCCCCAGAATTCTGAATACTTTAAATCACTGACCTTATTATCAAACTCAGCAACCACTTCAGCAGCCACCAGTGGAAGGCCAACTTGGATGAATATTCAAACTAAAAACAATACTTCTGTCCTGTACCAGAATCCAGGCACCTTGATGCAGTTGAGTAACTATCTGTCTGCTACTCCAAAAGGTGCCAATAATTCTAATGATTTTTCTCAATTGTCATCTTCAAATTTAACTTTAAATAGTAATTTGTTTCAGAAATTCTGCCAAGAAAATCCTTCAGCATTTTCTAGTTCTGATTTTGGTTATAATACTGGAGAACGAATTCAGCCTGCTAATCATATGGAAGGACTAACTAAGGTTGGAGAAGAGAATCCCTTTGAATCAGTTACTGATAAAAAAATTAAGCAATCGAATGGTTTTTGTGAGAACTATTCAGTTCAACAATATGGAATCACTGAAAATGTGAACAAGCACAGCTTACAAGCCAAGCTACAAAGTGAACATTATGATCCTGAGGAAGGACAAAAACATTTAGATGGATTGCCACAGAACACATACCAGGATCTGTTGGAGTCTCATGGTCACTTTAATAGCCACAGACAGGGAAGTGGAGACAGTAATATTGTCAATAACCGTGTAAATCGCACACTGCCTTCCTGTTTTTCAAACAGTTATATGATGGGTGACTTAAGACACAATCATAACTTTCAACAACTTGGCTCAAATGGGTTTCCCTTGAGATCCACCCATCCATTTGGCCATTCAGTTGTTCCCCTGATGGATTCCTATGATTTGTTTTCATATGATGATTTAAGTCATTTATATCCATATTTTAATGATATGATGTATGGCGATGGTTCTTTCTCTGGTTTTGTACCAACATTTGGCTTTCAAAGACCAATTAAAACTCGTAGTGGGCCTGCCAGTGAACTTCATATTAGATTGGAAGAATGTTATGAACAATGGAGAGCGTTGGAAAAGGAAAGAAAAAAGGTAATAACCCGAGTAATTTATACAAAAGAGAGTTCCATTGTACGATGACATGACATGACATTCTTAGATATGACATGACAGTCTATATTCCGTACATAGCAAGTTTATATCTAAACAGTTCTTACTGGGTAAATGTTTGAAGAGATGAAGTTCTAAAATGGAGATTTAGGGAGGAAATTAGCTTTTTCTGTAAAGTAGACTGAAAACAGGAAATACAAAGTTATGTCTTGATACGAGAGTATGTACATTGGCTGCAGCTCCACAGTTAAACTTGAATTGTGTTTTGCACTTAAAGCAGGGGTTCAGTCTCTCTTATTTATGAAAAATACAATGTATCCTCACCAAAACAGCAGAACTTACTGTTTGAGTGTACAGTGAGTTTCCAGAGAATTAACATGTATTTCCATTAATTGGTTTAGGAGTTAAAAATTAATTTTAAAATGATTCCTTTAAGAAATTTAACAACCGACATTGTCAGGCTTTTTTTATTCACTGATGATCTTTATAATGGAATAACAGATTCTGCAAACTTTTCCTACAGTCAAGCTCACTGGAAATTTGGGCATAGTTTAGATTTAAAGAACTATTTAGGATTACAAGTAATTTTTCTCCTTTTTTATATATTTTTGTCCTTTAGCAGAGGCTGAAGAATGGGCTTCAGCCTGAGCAGTAACTTTAAAGGGCGTTCTGCATAGCTATTTTTAGAGTGCTAGTGCAAGCCTGCTAGCTTTACCTGTTAACCTGGGCTTAGAGGCTCACTTTTGCAGGCTCCAAAATGCTATGTAGACGTACACATAATGGCTGCCATTTCTAGTTATTCTTAGTGATATCGAGGCAACAGGCAGTCCCTAGGAGATATGAAACGTTCTCAATTAAACTTGTTCCTCTTCACCTTCTGACACAGGTAGCCTTCATCTTCTATTGGGGAAATTTAGCTACGCTCTTTTGGGAAACAATGGGCCTCTGGCCATTTTCAAAGAGCAGTTCTTCCTGATTTTCTCTGAGGAAACTCCAGTCTCTGATGAAAGAAAGATTTTGTTATGAAAAATATTGGTAAAAATTACCATTAATCCCAAATATTTATTATCAAAATCTAACTGTTGCACCAGATTTGCTCAACAGGAGGGAGGAGGAACTAGTGATATTGTGTGTTAGACAGAGAGGGAGCAATGTGTCTGTGCACATGCAGAGGGAGAGGGAATGCTGAAAGTGCAGCAGGAAGAAAGAGACTAAGTTGTGTGCAGAGCAGTGTAGGGAGGCTCGAGGTAGGGGGAATTTGGAGAATAGGTAGCAGGGGTAAACTGGGTTTATACGCTCAGGCTGCATTGATGAAACAAAGCAGTTATAAACATAGTTTATCTGGCTGCTTTGTGCTGCTCTGAGTAGCATAAAATAGCCACAGTGTATTGGTGAATCTGCTCATAAGTTTTAAAAAACCCAAAAACTAACACTTGGTTTGAAAAACTTCATTTTCAAATCATTAAAATATCACATGGCAATGTTCTCCTTGAGTATTTGTTCAATATTCATATAGGATATTTTGAAGTAAAAAAAGAAATCCCAGACAAAAATGGTTAAAAGGAAATTAAGGTTGAGAATTTGTATAATTAATTCAAGATAAAGTACATTGCAAGGTGGTTGTCATCCCAAAACCAACCATTGTTAACCCAGGAAATTTGGGGTAAGATTTAAACTTGAAAAAAATCCAAACAGGACATGCACAGTTAGAGCACCCAAACAATTTTTACTCTGCCCTGTTGTGACACCATTAACTTAATCTGATACCGCAAACATTAAAATGCCGTAATCCTGTAGTTATTGCACGGTGTCTCTATAAGGAAGAGTTAAGAGTAAGTGCTCTAACTCTGCACTTTCGTACCTTACTTGTTGAATTTCTTTCTTAACAACACTTGGTTTGGGGGTAATTGCAACATCCCCGTTACGTATTTTATCTGAAAATAGTGAAATGTACTCTAACCATAGCTCTATTCTGAAGTAGTTATTTTGTCTGGAAATTAAGTTAAGCAGTATTAAAATATACATGAATCAGCCTTACCTGTTATCAAAAGAGTGCAGTTATGAAAATGGATTCTTGATACTCCGATGCAGCATTGGCAAAATTAGTGCTCAGTGTTCATAGTTTGAGGAAATAAATTTTACAGTGAGGGCTAGATCCACAAAGGAACATCTGAGTCCAAAATTTAGATCTGCAAAACCCGGCTCAGCTGCTGCCTAACCCTGTAGGTGCTTGTATTTCTGGCAGTAAAATCCCCATAGTACTTTAGCCCAGCGTTCAGGGCAGTCACCTGGGAGACCCAGATTTAAGTCCCTGCTCTAATGAATATTTAAGTATTTTATACAATGTGGAACAGCTTCAATGGGAAAGATTGAGAGGGACTCACCTCAGAATACCCTATAGATGGATGGTCAGTGCACTTTCACCTAGCAGGTGGGAGACCTGGGTTCAAGTTCATATTTTGGAATTAAGCAGAGTGGGACTTGAATCTGGGTTTCCAGCATTCTGGAGGAGTGCACTAATCCCCCTAAATTATAAGAGAGGGCATAAACTATAAGAGGCAACCATCTTCTCACTTTTGAGGGAGAAAAGGCTGACCTATCTTAGGTGCCTAACTCAGGAGAGCATTAGGTGCCACCCTCAAGTACCTAAGTCACTTTGAAGGGGAGGGCTTACACCCCCACCCCTCTCGTTAGCATTTCCTACAGGCTAGTTTATGCAGCTCTCTGCTTGGCTTGCTGGCTTCTGTGAATCTCATTCTTAGGGATGCATCGTACAGGAAGCCTGAGCATCTAATTCAGAGCTGTGGATTCCACTAGGCAACGGGGCACCTAAATGTTATGGATTGCAGTGCTGAGTCCACTGTGGAGCTAGCCCTAAATACTTAGTTTAAATACAATCATGCTGGAAGCTCCTTTGAATGAACGGGCAGTTTATTCCCTCTAAATGAGAGAAGATGGCCAGATCCGTTTTGGGAGCTAGTGATCTGATAAGTTTCTGCTCAGTCAGCAAATTGAATACTAACCCAAACTAGCAGTTTTCAAAACACAGGATTTCTACAACTATATGCACTTCAGCACCTCCCCCCATTTTTTAAAAGAATTTTTAGGAAAAAAGCTTCCTATGGGAAAAATATTACTCTTACAATCTGATAGTTTATTTTTGTTCCCTACAAGAATAATTAGACAACTCACTTCATAAACATCACAAGAAAACTAAGTCATATTTTTTCTCAGACTGAATCTGCTCTTGCCAAGAACTACCCAGGGAAAAAGGTTTCCAGTACTAACAACACTCCAATTCCAAGGTTGACATCAAACCCATCAAGAGTTGATCGCTTAATTGTGGATCAGCTACGTGAACAAGCCAGAGTGAGTTGACTAGTAATATATAATTTTATGCAATTTAGATTACTTATATACTTGTGTCATTAGTGCAAGTCCTCATGAAACATGAATCTTTACAGATAAATAGTTAGAAAGGATATAGTGAAATAAATTCAAACTAAAAAACTTGTAAATACATAAATGTAAGAAACTGCAACATTTCTGTTCTGTCACTTTGAATTAATACTGTAGAATGAATCATAGATGATTACAGTTGGAAGGGACTTCAGGAGGTCATCTAGTCCAACCCTCTGCTCAAAACAGGACCAACCCCAACTAAATCATCCAACCAAAGCTTTGTCAAACCCAATCTTAAAAACCTCTTAAGGATGGAGATTCCACCACCTCCCTAGGTATCACATTCCAGTGTTTCTCCACCCTCCTAGTGAAAAAGATTTTCCTAATATCTAACCAAGACCTCCCACACTGCAACTTGAGACCGTTGGTCCTAGTTCTGCTATCTAATACCACTGAACAGCCTAGCTCCATCCTCCCTGGAATCCCCTTCAGGTAGTTAAAGGCTGCTATCAAATCCCCCCTCATTCTTCTCTTCTGCATGCTAAACGAGCCTAGTTCCCTCAGCCTCTCAAGTCGTGCTCCAGCACCCTAATCACTTTTGTTGTCCTCTGCTGGACTCTTTACAATTTGTCCACATCCTTCCCATAGTAGGGGGCCCAAAACTGGACACAGTACTCCAAATGAGGCCTCCTCAATGCCGAATAGAGGGGAATAATTACTTTCCTTGACCTTCTGGCAATGCTCTTATTAATGCAGCCCAATATCATAGAATATTAGAGTTGGAAGGGACCTCAGGAGGTCATCTAGTCCAACTCCCTGCTCAAAGCAGGACAAACCTCAGCTAAATAATCTCAGCGAGGGTTTTGTCAAGCTGCACTTTAAAAACCTCTAAAGATGGAGATTCCATCACCGCCCTAGATAACCCATTCCAGTGCTTCACGACCCTCCTAGTGAAAAAGATTTTCCTAATATCCAACCAATACCTCCCACACTGCAACTTGAGAATATTGCTCCTAGTTCTGTTATCTGCCACCACCGAACAGCCTAGCTCTATCCTCCCTGGAACCCTCTTTTAGGTAGTTAAAGTTTGCTTTCAAATCCCCTCTTATTCTACTCTTCTGTAAACTAAACAGGCCTAGTTCCCTCAGCCTCTCCGCATAAGTCTTCTGCTCCAGCCCCCTATTCATTTTTGTTGCCCTCCACTAGACTCTCTCCAACTTCTCCACATCCTTTTTGTAGTGGGGGGCCCAAAACTGGACACAGTACTCCAAATGCAGCCACACCAATACTGAATATAGGGGAATAATTCTCGCAATCTGCTGGCAATGCTCTTACTAATGCAGCCCAATATGCTATTAACCTTCTTGGCAACCAGCTTCTTATCCACTGTAATCCGCCGGTCCTTTTCTGCAGAACTGCTGCCTAGGTCGTCGGTCCCCAGCCTGTAGCTGTGCATGGGATTCTTCCGTCCTTAGTGCAGGACTCTGTACTTTTCCTTGTTGAACCTCCTCAGATTTTTTTTTGGCCTAATCCTCTAATTTGTTTAGGTCCTTCTGTATCCTACCACTCCCTCTAGCTTAGTACCCTCTGCAAACTTGCTGAGGGTGCAATCTACCCCATGCTCCAGATCATTAATGAAGATGTTGAACAAAACCAGCCTCAGGACCGACCCTTGGGGCACTCCACTTGTAGACTCATAGGTCAGAAGGGACCAATATGATCATCTAGTCTGACCTCCTGCACAAGGCAGGCCACAAAACCCTACCCATACACATTTATAACAACCCCGAACCCATGACTGAGTTATTGAAATCCTCAAAAGTGAGATTTGAAGACCTCAAACTGCAGGGAATCCATCAGCAAGCGACCCATGCCCCACGCTGCGGAGGAAGGCGAAAAACCTCCGGGGCCTCTGCCAATCCGCCCCAGAGGAAAATTCCTTCCCGACCCCAAATATGGCGGTCAGCTAAACCCCAAGCATGTGGGCAAGACTCACCAGCCAACACCCAAAAAGGAATTCCCTGCAGTAACTCAGTTCCTATCCCATCAACATTCCCACAGACCATTGAGCAGACTTATCTGCCGATAATCCAAATCAATTGCTCAAATTAAACTATCCCATGATAACATCCCCTCCATATACTTATCAAGCTTAGTCTTAAAGCCAGATAAGTCATTTGCCCCCACTACTTCCCTCGGAAGGCTGTTCCAGAACTTCACTCCCCTAATGGTTAGAAACCTTCGTCTAATTTCAAGTCTAAATTTCCTAATATCCAATTTGTACCCATTCGTCCTTGTACCTATATTAGTACTAAACTTAAACAATTCCTCTCCCTCCCTAACGTTAATCCCCCGATATATTTATATAGAGCAAGCATATCCCCCCGGAGCCTTCTTTTGGCCAGGCTAAACAAGCCAAGTTCTTTGTGACCAGCTGCCAGCTAGACATGGAGCCATTGCTCACTACTTGTTGAGCCCTGTGTTCTAGCTAATTCTCTATCCATTTTATAGTCCATTCATCCAGTCCATACTACTTTAACTTGCTGATAAGAATGCTGTGGGAGACGGTATCAAAAGCTTTGTTAAAGTCAAGGTATATCACGTCCACCGCTTTCCCCACATCCACAGAGCCAGTCACCTCTTCATAGAAAGCAATCAGGTTGGTCAGGCATGACTTACCCTTGGTGAATCCATGTTGACTGTTCACGACCACCTTCCTCTCTTCCAAGTGCCTCAAAATGGATTCCTTGAGGATATGCTCCATGATTTTTCCAGGGATTGAGGTGAGGCTGACTGGTCTGTAGTTCCCTGGATCCTCTTTCTTCCCTTTCTTGAAGATGGGCACTATATTTGCTTTTTTCCAATCATCAGGGACGTTCTCCAGTTGCCACGAGCTTTCAAAGATAATAGCCAATGGCTCTGAAATCACATCAGCTAACTCTCTCAGCACCCTCAGGTGCATTGCACCTGGCCCCACAGACTTGTGTATGTCCAATCTTTCTAAATAGTCTTGGACCTGTTCCTTCACCACTGCGGGATGTTCATCTCCTTCCCTCTCTGCCACCAAGTGCAGTAGTCCGGGAGCTGACCTTGTCTGTGAAGACAGAGACAAAATAGGAAGTGAGTACCTCAGTTTTCTCCACATCCTCTGTCACTGGGTTGCCTCCTCCATTCTGTAAAGGGCCCACACTTTCCCTAATCTTCCTCTTGTTGCTAACATACCTGTAGAAACCCTTCTTGTTCCCCTTCATATCCCTTGCTAGCTGCAACTCCAGTTGCGCTTTGGCCTTACTGATTTCATTCCTGCACGTTCGAGCAGTATTTTTATAATCCTTCTTAGTCATCAGACCAAGCTTCCACTTCTTGTAAGCTTTTTTGTGTTTAAGTTCACCAATGACTTCTTTGATCAGCCAAGCTGGTCACCTATCATATTTGCTTTTCTTTCTGCACATCGGGATGGTTTGTTCCTGTGCTTATTAGTCTTCCTGGCAATAAGGGCACACTGTTGTCTCATATCTAGCTTCTTGTCCAGTGTAACCCCCAGGTCCTTTTCTGCAGAACTGCTGCCTTGCCAGTCAGTCCCCAGTCTGTAGCAGTGAATGGGATTCTTCCATCCTAAGTGCAGGACTCTGCACTTGTCCTTGATGAACCTCACTTGTTCCCACTCTGCCTAGCAACTGATTTTATTTAACCTTTATGTGAAGGTGTTCTGTCCCAGTTCCTTAAATTACTTCTGCCGTCATCATGTTTATGGTATGTCCTTGTTTTTGACTCTCCTGTCCCCCACTTACCACTGTCAATTCTGTCACCTGTATGAATCTTTGATAATTTTGTCACTTTAGAGTCATTACAAAAAAGCCCAAATCCTTTAATATTTACCATAACTGAGATTCTTCGGATTTGGTGTTGTCCTGTACCGCATCCTCTCCTAAAGACCCCAACAGAGTGCACAGTATTTAATATAAATCTGAATCCTGCTGGAATGGTATCACCTTTTTTCATACTTTATTCTGCTCATGAAACTTAGTACTGTGTCTACTGTTTTCACTGCTGTTGTGTAATGTGATTATTAGAAAATGTTAATGAAATAGATAACTGTCATAGCCAGATCTTCTTTTTTCATTTCAACAAGTGAAACTGATTTTAAAATATACTATCACCATTTTACAGTTTCATACCCCAAAACGTTTTAGAGTAGTACAACTCAATTCACCTGACATAACACTGTCTTCCAGTGGGGTGGAACATGATCCATCCATTTATAGATAGATTTATAGCAAAACTACCCACAATTTGGGATATGAAGGGAATGACATAGAGGGGAAGTATAGGTGGGCTGCATGTAAATGCCCAGCTTGGGACTAGCTAGGACATGAGGATCAATAAATAGAAGTCAGCCATCCTACAGTCAGGTTGGGTTGCTCATATTTCATTTGGTAGGTTCCCTTGTTTTGAACTGCAAAAAGCCAGTAAAAATCAGCTCAAATATTTAAAATAGCAAACCGCCAGATATTTACAGCTTTAAAGGATTAAAAATACAATGGTTGTGATGCAACAAAAAATAACATTTTTAGAAGTTTGTGTGGCTGAAAATTAGTTGAATAAGAATAATAGATGCTGAATGTATAGGCAGGTGTTCTGCAGCAGGTGCATGGACAGAGATTGAACATAGCTGAGAATTGGGGGCAAGCAGTGGTATAATTTTAAAAATAAAATGTGGAGAACTGACGGTGACTGGGTAGAAAGACTGCTGGGGATGATTTCTGCAGGAATTCTTTAAAATGAAGATTTCTGCTTTCTGTGACAAATTGCTCTGCTTGTATGTTTTCTCCCCTCACCCTTACTGTTCTAAGTTTTTCATCTTTTTAGATTGAGCTTTTTTGGAGTAGGGATCAGGACTCCTGTGTTTGGAAAACACTTAACATATAATAGGTGCTACCACAATTGAAATAATGAAGGATAGGGTACTGTGGGTTTTTTTTTTTTTAGGAGAATACTATTTACACTCAATCTTACATAAGAATGGCCACCCTGAGTCAGACCAATAATCCGTCTAGCCCAATACCCTGTCTTTCTGCAGTGGCCAATGTCAGGTGCAATGAACAGAACAGGTTATCAAGTGTTCCATCCCATCTTACCCTTTGTGTTTTCCATCACAATGAGCATCTGACAGTTTTGTAAAACTCCATAAACCAAAGTGTGGTGAGAAGCTTTTTAAATGCTTTTGGTTACCTGCATTCTTCCACATCTGAGAGGCTTTTCCATCTTTGTTCCACATTTCAATGGTGGATCCAGAAAGGAAAATATTTGACATTTTCAAAAGCTGTGCTGGGGTTTTAGCACACTTACTTCTGCAGTACTAATGGAAGACGTATTGCTAAACCATCTGCTTTGCCCTGAAAATTTTAACCATTGCTTTTAACAAAACATTTCAATTGTTTTTAAACAAATTCCAGCCTTGACACTTTACTAACACGGTTTTTGGTCTTACAGCTATAGCTGAGAAGACATATTTTAAGCTCTCAGGGAAGCTGTAGGGTCACAAGTATGCATTCATGCTGGGGTGAAATCCAATCTTGTGTCTACTCCAAAATGTGTAATGAAGGCAAAGGCAAAGATTTTCAAAAGTGACTCTTAATTTTGGGTGCCTGGTTGAAACTTTATATAAGGGACTGACTTACAGAAAGTGGTGAGCACCCACTTTCTGAAAATCAGTGCTTTTTTTTAAAGGTGTCCTGAGTTGTGTATGCAAACATTTAGGCACCCAAAATCACTAGTTAATTTTGAAAATCTTGGCTGAAAAGCACATCAGTACTGGGGTGTTGTAACTCTCCCCAGACAAAGCACTGTTGGCTTCTTGTTTGGAGAAGATAAAATTACAGCTTAAGGATTTTACCTATTTCCAAAACATAACTTTCTGAAGGACAGTTTGTAACAGAATGATATTCATCTCCATTCTACTTCAGTTTAATTTTTATTTAAGTCTAGATGAAGAAAAACTGATCTATAACAGATATAAAATGTTCATTAGGTCGTGACTTTACTTGGAAAAATGGAACGTCTTCGGAGTTCTCCCCTTCATGCTAATATCTCTACAGCTCTTGATAAACATCTGGAGGTAATTCATATAGTGCAGTCACGGAGAAAGGACGAAATTGTAAATGCTTCAAATCGGCAAAGGCAAGGAGCTCCGAGATGCCAAGATGACAGAGGTATAAAAATCCTTCTACGTGCTGTTATTGTAGCAGAATAAATTTACATTTATAGCAATTCCATAATAGGAGACAGTGGTATTTTGGTTTGTTTTTGTTAATTGTGAGACTTTGATTTGAATTTTTAACTCAGGAAAAATGGCAGAATTTTTCTATGCTTTAAACTGATCCTCTTTTACCTAGGAATGTAGAATAAAATTTTTGAACATTAGATAAATGGAATTAACCAATTTATAAAAGGTCAGCAGGAGCAGGAGGTAGCTATAAGCAAGCTCACTCAGCTAAGCAAGAGGCCTGTGTAGGTTTTTATATTGAATTTATCACTCTAGTACCTGAGGCATTTAGGTGTCTTAGGTGCTGAAGTACCTTTGAGGATCTGGTCTTAAGTGACTAAAATCATGTATGCCACTCCCACTAGCTGATTTAAGGTGCTTTATTGATAGACTCAAAAGAGAGTCCGAACCAGTCCTCATAGGTGGCAGCAATACAGGGCTTTGTTCTTCAGGAGCTGATCTAGTCACAGTGAAAAAACAATTTCTTAAATGGTGTCTTCACATTAACAACATTTAGTGGACATGTAATGCCCTTTTCTTCCTCACAGATGTTTTTGCCCTTGCTTTGGCAATTAAAGAGATGAGTGTAGCAACACGGAAAGCACGTACTACCCTTTGGTGTGCACTTCAGATGACGTTACCAAAAACTATCATTACAGCTGGACAGATAGAGGTGGAGAAAGCTTTTCAGGAGATGGTACAGTCTGAAGATAAAGCATGTGAAAATATGAACAGCAGCAACCTTATGAACCAGAGAGGTGAAACAAACACACGCTAATGTCAACCCATGCAAAAAGTAAAATTTGCAGTGTGGGTGTAGCAAGACACAATATACTGCAAATATTTTAAATGAACTCTTAAAGCTTGAGAAATTAATTTATTTTCTTCCAAATTTAAAGTTAATACGTGAACGAAGCAAGTTCAGTTTCTCAACAAAAAAAAAGTCCAATTTTTAAGTAATTGGACACTGAACTAACAGGTTATGTTAGCAGCTTTAGCAATACATTAACTGGTCAGCTTTGTTAATTTAAGTAATGTGATTATTTTTAACAACTACTCCGCAGTATAGGTAAGCACCAGTATGAAATTCTTCTATGTGATAAGTTTCTTTTAGGTTTGCCTTAGTAAATGTTTTCAAATAATGAATCTCAGTGACTGTAACCCACCATAGGCTGCAGTCTAGAAACAGACAAGTTTTGATTGTGATGTAAAAATGTTTTCCTTATCAAACTAATACCTGGAAACAGGAGGAAAACAATGCTAAACATACCCAATATTAATGTAAAAATTAAATATTTAAAATACTGACCTATTTATGAATTTGAAATTTTAGAATCTAAATTTATGAAAGGAAATGCACCAGATTCTCCTAAATTAGTGATATAAAACTGCCATTGTGAAACCATGCAATGTACTGAAGGTAAAACTTGTTCAAATCATTTGTGCATATTCTTTAAAAAAAAAAAATTGTATCTGTTTTAAAATATTTAAATGTGATCAAAACATTACCATTACACACTCTGAATCTTAAAAAGCTGCAAAGCAGCTAAAATAATGAGAATTGTTCTTATACCCTTGGTTTAATACTTTTAAAGAGGGTATCACGAGGTTCTGAAATGTATTTTTTTTAAAGTTACTCTTTAGCTTGTTTGGTTTGAGATTGGTTAGCGTATATTTTGTTAAATTTATTAGTTGGCTTCTGTATTTGTGAGAGCTATTGAATTCTTGGCTTTTTCTGTGTTTCTTATCTCAATATCTTTGTATTGAACATGAATAATTTATTCATTAATATGAAATGTTGATATTATGTGGCTCAGGAGATCTTGGGTTTTAACAATTCTAGCATGGAGTTATACTATAATGTATGGATTAAATTTATTGAACTATTCTTGGCTAGACACACTGATATTTTAAATATCTGTGTTCTTCTTAGTTTTAGAAATCCTGGTATGCAAACAGTGTAATCACACCACATAAATTGTCTTTAGATGATGTGAGAGAGAAACTGATTGAGAATGCAGGAGAAACTGTACTAGAACTATTTTGATCATTGATACGACTTAGAGTACTGCCAAAATTAATTGCATAGGGGCAGCAAAATATAACATCATACCACAGTAGTCACTGCACAAAGACTGGTTAAGTTTGACATAAGACATGTTGAATGTTATGAAAACAAATATTGAACTGAATTTAGGCTGGTAAGAAATAAAGTAGCTTTAGTTGAAAAATGTTGAGTTTTATTCTGCATGTGTGTATTTGAACATGTTTTAGTGAATTAGACTCTACGCTGACCTTTTCTCCCCGGATCTGATGGACGTCGCTGCCTGCCAGGAGCTCTGGAACAAACTCCCCACGGTCAGCATGGGCGACCGGGACCGGCTGGAGCTACCTCTCACTTCAGCTGAGTTCTTGGAAGCCCTCCGCCTCATGCCCATGAACAAATCCCTGGGCATGGATGGGCTGACCGTGGAGTTCTACCGCGTGTTCAGGGACATCCTCAGCCCGGACCTTGCCACTGTCTGGGCCAAGTCCAAAGCCAGCGGAGAACTCCCCCTCTCGTGCAGGTGGGCCGTGCTTGCCTTGCTGCCCAAGAAGGGGGACCTTCGCGACCTTCGGAACTGGCGTCCCCTCTTGCTCCTGAGCATGAACTACAAAATCACCTCTTGCTCCGGCTGGAGTCCGTGCTGCAGGACGTGGTTCATCCTGACCAGACCTACACCATCCCGGACCACACCATCTTCAACACCCTCTATCTCATCTGGGACCTCCTAGAACTCGGGTGTAGGGATGGCCTGTTGTTTGCCCTCCTGTCCCTGGACCAGGAGAAGGCGTTCGACAGGGGGAGGCCACTGGTGATCAACCAGCTGGTCCTGTCCATGCTTTGGCACCGGCTCAACACCCTGGTCTTGACCCCGGGCTTCCTGGCCCACCTCCAGAGGACAGTTCTGGAGTTCTTCTGGCCAGGACTGCACTGGGTCTCTGCAGGGATTCTGAGTCTTCCCCTGGAGGAGGGTGGGCAGGGCCTGTGCTGCATCCGCAGCCAGGTCCACACCTTCCACCTCCAGGCCCTGCAGAGACTCCTCTATGGTGCAGGTAGTCCGGTGTGGAGCCACTTGGCACACATCTTCCTTCGCCACTTTCAAGGGCTCCGATATGACCGGCAGCTCTTCTTTCTCCACCTGAGAGGTCTTCTGCGAGACCTCTCCTAGCTGCCGATCTTCTACAAGGATCGCCTCCGGACCTGGAGACTAGTCTCGGCCTCCAGGCCCCTTGCGGTCACTGAGGGGGAGGATCTCCTCGTGGAACCCCTGCTACACAACCCCTAGCTGTGTGTGCAGGTGGCAGAGACCCCCTTGGTGCGACGGAGGTTGGTCCTGGCGGGAGTCACCAAGATCGGAGATCTCCTGGACTACGCCTAGGGGGACTGGGTGGACCCCAGGTGGTGGCTCAGCACATGGGGTTCTCCACCCTTCAAAGCCCCCGGCGCGTACTCCAGAATGTGAGGGCAGCCTTGCCCCCCGCTGCTCTGGCTTACCTCAAGCAGGCCTTGGGAGAGGGTGCTCCCTGTTCCCCCCTCAGCCCCAGCCCTCCCATGCTCACCATCGGGCCCCAGCCCCATGAGCCCCCCTCCCCAACCTCTCCCTCCGTGCACACTGAGCCGGTCCTCTTTTGAACTGTGCCATGGGCCGATCTGTACACGCATGTGCTGCACACCCATCATTCCTCGCCCTTGTGTCCCACCCTGACACCAAGTGGCAGGACCTGCTGCCACCTGCGGAGGGCAAGGACCCCCGGTGGGCCAGTCTGTACTCCACCTTGACCCTACGGCCCCCCGGGGACATCAGTTGGTGACTCCTTCATGGAGCCATGAGCATGGGCGTGTATTCACCCCGACACCTGCCCCTATTACAGCGTGAGGGAGACCCTGGCACACATCTACCGGGAGTGCACCACGTTGCAGCCCCTCTTCCAGCTCCTCCAGAACCTCCTGCTGAGGTTCTGGCTGCACTTCTCCCCTCACCTGTTCATTTACGTGCACCCCGTGTGTGGCCCCACGAAGTCATGGGACCTCCTCATTTGCCTCCTCCTGGGCCTAGCCATAATGGCCATCGACAAGACCAGAGAGAGAAGGTTGGCAGGTGGGCGCTCTGCGACTGTGGGGCCTATTTCCATTCCCTCGTGAATTCACGCATCTGGCAGAGTTCCTCTGGGCGGCGTCTGCTGGCTCGCTCGACACCTGGGAGCAGTGGGCGCTGTCCAGGGCTCTCTGCTTGGTGTCCCATTGTGGCTCCCTCCATTTGACCCTGTGACCCCTGCAACCCTCCCTATTTTTTCATCAGTTGAAAGAATCCGAAAGAATCCGTTGTATCCCAGGCTCAGTGACTCCTCCCCTTGGGCAGAGGTGTAACCCTTCTGGTTTATAAATAGTAGCACTCGCCTGCTGCCCTTGCTATAGCGCAGAAGGCAGCATACTGTCCTGTTGGCCACCTGTCCTTTCTAGACTCATAGACTATAAGGTTGGAAGTGACCATTATGATAATCTACTCTGACCTCCTGCACAGTGCAGGCCACAGAACCTCACCCACCTACTCCTGTAATGGATCCCAACCTATGACTGAGTTACTGAAGTCCTCAAATAATATTTAAAGACTGCAAGCTACAGAGAATCCATCAGCAAGTGAGCTGTGCGCCATGCTGCAGAGGAAGGCGAAAACGCCCAAGGCCTCTGCCAGTCTGCCCTGGGGGGAAATCCCTTCCTAACCCTAAATATGGTGATCAGCCAGACACCAAAAAGTATTCTCTGTAGTAACTCAACGCACCCCATCTAACATCCCATCGCAGGCCATTGGGCATATTTACTGCTAGTAGTCAAAGATCAGTCAATTGCCAAATTAGGCAGAATGTTCTTTTGGTTCTTCTGAGTATTGAATCTCATTGTTTAAACTCAGTTAGCACTCAGTGTAGACAGACACAGCCCCGAGTAACATCTACAGTCATGCTTCACTCCAAGGTCAACCTCAGCCAGCTGCCCTGACCATAAACAGCCCAGTGTCTCCCCTGTTTGACAATCAGTTATCACAATTTATGATAATGTTCTAATATGGGGCTGGGGCAATGTAAACGTGCTGGGGAATAATTTTACAAATGCTGTATGTCACCTACTTATTGAGAAACTATATCCAGAGGGTTAGTGGAGTGTTAGTTAGTGTTAGAGTGGTTAGTTAGTTAGTGGAGTAATAATAAACATATTATACCACTGTATACCACTGTATATTGCTTTAGTTCAGTGGGGGCTGTAGCCAGGAAGAAGGCAATACCCCCTGATAAGAACATCCCCAGCAAAAACTTGAAAAACTATGGGCCAGCCATTAGTGTCAAGGATCCTACACTTTATCTGCAAAGAAGTTGTAAGACTTGTGTTGCCAGTGCTGGGAGCTAACAGATCAAAGAGTCCTAGGAGGCAGGGGAGAGTTTGTGGGGAAAGGGTTTGAGCTACAGATTGAGCAGGATATAAAGACAAACGCTCTCAAGCAGAGGGTGACTAGTTTGTGCGCTAAGGGAACAGACGGCACACGAAGATTTCAATGCTTTGGGGTGTCTGTCGGAAGCTAAGCCCAACCTGCAGCTCCATATGCAAGATGGACAGACCCTGATAAGCTAGACATGTTGACTATCTGTTTCTTATTTTAAGATTCTTTTCTCTGAAATACTTCAGTTCTAAAACAATGACTTGCATTAGAAATGCTGTCTGCCCACTGGCTATAAGAGCTGAGCAGCTACTGAACCTAACTGGAGCCTGAGGAAAGCAGGACTGTGTTCCCAGGCCCAGGCTGAGTGGAAGAATCACGATTCCACCTGAGAGAGGTGATGGTTCACGGCTGGGATAAGTGCACTCACACATGGGATGGGTCAGAGGTGCAGTTAGCCTGGGAACTGACACAGGTGCCTGTCACAGTTCAGAGCAACTACACCTATATTCTCCCCTTCCTAGTCCCACAAAGGCCCCCATTCTAGGTCTCTGGCTCCTCAGCCATTACTTCTCCCTCTCCTGCTGGGTTTTTTGAGGCAGCACAGTTCTTACTTCGAGTGATTGCTCATATGCATTCCACTTAGGTGTGTGTGCGCCCTCGTGCACGGCTTTCGGAGAACTTTTGTCTAGCAGCCCCTGCAGGGGCTGGTCCCAGCACCCCCTGAAGTGCCGCCCTCATACAGCAGTACATATAGCGCTGCCGGCCCCTCCCCTCCTCAGTCCCTTCTTTCTGCCGACTCCGACAGCGGGGATGGAGGGTGGGTGTGGAATGGATATGAGCAACACATCTCGAAGAACAACAGTTACTGGTAAGTAACCATGTTTTCTCCTTCGAGTGATTGCTCATATGCATTCCACTTAGGTGATTAACGAGCCTTACCTGGAGGCGGGTAGGAGTCATCGGCGAGCTGCCCTCAGCACGGCCCTGCCCACTCGCGCGTCCTCCCTTGACTGCTGGACGACAGCACAGTTGCGGCAAAGGTATGCACCGAAGACCAGGTGGCAGGCCTGCAGATGTCATCCAGGGGGACCCTTTCCAGGAAGGCCGCCGACGCACCCTGGGCCCTCGTTGAGTGCGCCGTCACCACTCCTGGAACCTGGACGCCTGCACGCTCGTAGCAGAGATGGATGCAGGCGGTAATCCACTTGGCGATGCACTGCGTGGACACCGGGGAACTCCTTATCCTCTCTGCCACCGCGATGAAGAGCTGCGTGGTCTTTCAGAACAGTCTCGTCCTGTCCAGGTAGAATGCCAGCACCCTCCTCACATCGAGGGTGCGCAGTCTCCTCTCATCCTCGGACCCGTGCGGTTTAGGGAAAAACACGGGGAGGAAAATATCTTGGTTACAATGGAACTGGGAGGCTACCTTACGCAGGAACACTGGGCGAGGCCTCAGCTGTACCTTATCCTGGAAGAACACGGTATAGGGGGGCTCCGAGGTCAAAGCTCTCAGCTCAGAGACCCTCCTAGCCGAGGTAATGGCCACGAGGAAGGCCACCTTCCAGGATAGGACCAGCAAGGGGCAGGTGGCCAAGGGCTCAAAGGGGGGCCCCGTCAGTCTATCGAGGACCAGGTTCAGATCCCAGGGAGGCACCGGGTCATGAACCTGCGGGTAGAGCCTCTCGACCTCCCTGAGAAACCTCACTGACATGGGGTGGGAGAACAGGGACCGCCCCTCCATTGGCTGATGGAAAGCCGAGATGGCCGCTAGGTGCACCCTGAGGGAGGCTAGCGCTAACCCCTGCAGCCGGAGCTGCAGCAGGTAGTCCAGGACAGCCTGCATGGGGGACGTACCAGGGGTTACACCCCGCGACTCCTCCCAGCAGGTGAATCTCCTCCACTTGGCCCTGTAGGCGATCTGCGTGGAGGGCCTCCTGCTTCCCAGCAGCACACGTTGGACCTGCTCTGAGCAGGTTCTCTCCGCCTCGGTCAGCCAGAGAGCCTCCAGGCCGTCAGGTGCAGGGAGTCCAGGCTGGGATGCAGGAGGCGACCATGGTCCTGGGAGAGCAAGTCCGGTCTCCTCGGGAGCTCGATCGGGGGAGCGACCGACAGGTCCTGAAGCAGGCAGTACCAGTACTGTCTCGGCCATGCTGGGGCGATCAGGATTACATCCGCTCTGTCCCTCTTGACTTTCAGGAGGACCCTGAGCAAGAGCAGGAAGGGGGGAAACGCGTACATGAGGGTCCCTGTCCATTCGATAAGGAACGCGTCTGAAAGGGAGCCCGGCTCGCGACCCCGGAGCGAGCAAAACCTCGGGCACTTCCTGTTCCAGGACGACGCGAACAGGTCCAGTCGGGGAACACCCCACTCGCGGAAAATCCTGGCCGCTACCTCCGGATGCAGCGACCAGTCGTGTTGGGGTAGAAACGACCTGCTGAGTCGGTCCGCCTCGTCGTTCCTGACCCCCAGGAGGTGAGAGGCGGTTAAACAAAAGTCGTACCTCACCGCCAAGTCCCAAAGACGAAGCGCCTCCTGGCACAGAACCGAGGAGCACGCTCCCCCGTTTGTTGATGTAATACATCGCAGTGGTATTGTCTGTTAATACTTGCACCATTCTCTCCAATAAAGAGTGGCGAAACACTTTGCATGCCAGTCTGACTGCCCTCAGTTCCTTGACATTGATATGGAGGGCAGTCTCTTCCCTGGGACCAGCGTCCCTGTGTGGTCAGGCCACCGGTGATATGAGCTCCCCACCCCAGGTCTGATGCATCCGTGATCAGAGTGACCGAGGGGGTGGGGGCCCTGAAGGGAATCCCTTCCAACACAGTCCCGGGGTCCGACCACCAGTTCAGTGACCCCAACACCGTGGGGGGCATCGTGACCACCTTGTTCAAGGTGTGCCTGTTGGGTGCGTAAACCTTGACCAACCAACCCTGGAGGGGCCTGAGCCTAAGGCGGGCCAACCTCACCACATAGGCGCACGAGGCCATGTGGCCCAACAGCTGAAGGCACTGCCTGGCTGTTGTTGTGGGGCAACTCTGAAGTTGCGATATAATTGCTGCCCTGGCCTTGAACCTCGAGTGTGGGAGGGAGGCTCTGGCCCGCACCGAGTCCAGGGATGCCCCTATGAACTCTATGCGCTGTACTGGCAACAGCGTCGATTTCTGCTCGTTGATGAGCAGTCCCAGAGCATGGCACGTGGTCTGGACAAAGGAGACCGCCTCGCGCACCTGCAACTTGGTCCTGCCCCTTATTAACCAATCGTCCAGGTAGGGAAATATCTGGACTCCCCTGCGCCTCAGGAAGGCCGCCACCACTGCCATACACTTGGTGAACACTCTGGGGGAGGAAGACAGGCCAAAGGGCAAGGCCGTAAATTGGTAGTGGGCACCAGCTACCATAAACCTTAGGAACCGCCTGTGGGCGGGAAGGATGGAAACGTAGAAGTACACATCCTTCAAACTGAGGGCGGCAAACCAGTCCCCTGGGTTCAGTACAGGAATGATGGACGCTAGGGCCACCATGCGGAACTTCAGCTTTCTTATGAACCTGTTGAGCCTGCGCAGGTCCAGTATAGGCCTGAGGCCTCCTTTGGCCTTGGGGACGAGGAAGTAGAACCCCTTTCCCACCTCGAGCGGCGGAACCGCTTCTATAGCTCCTTTGAGTAGGAGAGAATGAACCTCCTGTAGGAGTAATTGCTTGTGAGAGGGGTCCCTGAAGAGGGACGGGGATGGGTGGGGGAGGGGAGGCCAGAACCTGAAGGGCGTAGCCCCAGCGCACAGTCTTGAGGACCCAACGGTCTGAAGTTATCGCCCGCCACAGGCCGAGATAAGGTCTTAGCCTGTCCCGGAAAGGCAGGGAGCAACCCAGGGAACATGAGATGGTGCCACCCTCGGGCACACCATCAAAAGTGTCTTTTACCCTTAAAGCCCTGAGAGGGTCCTTTAAGGGAGGAGTTGGACGATGTGGTGCGGTCACGCCATCCAGAGCCCCTGTTCCTGTCCCTACCCCTCGCGGGGGGGAAAGGCCTAGGCAGTGGCCTAGGTGGCTGCCGCTGCCGCTGTTACAGCTGCTACAGCTGCTGGCGGGCTTGCAACCTCGTCGCCTGGCGTGTGTACAAACCCAAGGAGCGCGGCGTTGCCCTTGAGTCTTCCAAGGCGTGCAGCTTCTCATCAGTCCTCTCCGAGAAGTGGGTGGCTCCATCAAACGGCAGATCTTGGATGGAGTGCTGCACCTCCTGTGACAGGTCCGTGGATTGCAGCCACGCTGCCCGCTGCATGGTGATGGCGGTGGCCATGGACCTACTGGCCATGTCCGCAGCGTCAGACGCAGTCTGGAGGGCTGCACTGGCCAGAGACAAACCTTCCTCCAGGACCATGGCGAAGTCCGCAGCCTGGTCCTGGGGCAGGGACTCTGCAAACCTCCTTATAGAGTCCCATAAGTTCAGGTTGTACCTGCCTAGGAGGGCCTGATGATTGGCCACCCTGAACTAGAGCGCCCCTGTGGAGTAGACCTTCCTGCCAAAAAGGTCTAGTCTCCTACCCTCCTTGTTCTTAGGGGAAGCGCTCTGAGCCCCTTGCCTGTCCTTTTGATTGGCAGCATCCACAACGAGAGTACCCGCAGCAGGGTGCGTATATAAGTATTCGTGCCCCTCGGCTGGTACGTAATATTTCCTCTCGGTGCCCTTAGACGTGGGGGCAACTGAGGAAGGAGTCTGCCAGACGGCCTTAGCCAGGCGCAAGACCCTTTCATGGACAGGGAGGACTACCCTTGACGGTCCTTGAGTCCCCACACGCCCGAAGAGGGGGTCCACCTCTTCTTCTAGAACCTTGACCTCTAGGTCAAGGTTTGAGGCCACCCGCTTCAGAAGCTCCTGGTGAGCCCTGAAGTCAATGAGAGGGGTCCCCTGGTCCCTGACGGCCGCCTCGTCCGGCGATGATGAATAGGACAGGTGGCGGGGTCCAGTAGAGGGGCCCTCCCCACGGTCCTCCTCCTCCTCCTCCCCGGAGGAGTGGTCACCCTCCTGCACTGAAGGTGCCTATTGGGACGGTAGCTGGGTGACCGAGGCAGGGGCCGACATAGTTCCCTGCCCCATCTGAGCCGCCCACGGACCCCACAGTGGCCACTGCCAGGGGCCCTGGGGCCAGCTCAGGGGCGGCACCGGTGCCATGGGCAACATCAGTGCCACCAAGGAAGTTGCTGCCGGTGCCGGCTGCGGTGCCGGCGACAGTACCTGCTCCTGGCGACGGGTCCGGGATCCCGAGCCAGGAGAGCAATGTTGTCGACGACACCGTGAAGAGACGCTCCGGGACTCGCCACGTGACGACCCAGAGGAGCGACGGCATCTGCGGTGCCGACGGGGCGACGCTGACGAAGACCGGTACCGGGAAAGGGACGACTTGCGATGTCTTTTCTGCGAAGCTGGGGAGTGGTGCCGAGAGCGCCGTCTCGGTGCCGGGCTGGAGCTGGACGTCAACGAGCGGTACTGTGACCTGGAGCGGCACCGCGATCCGGAACGGTGCTGCGACGCCTCGTCGGAAGACGAAGAGGGAGAGGAGCCTCCAAGCTCGACCCTCCGGCATCGGGTGG
Source organism: Mesoclemmys tuberculata (assembly GCA_007922155.1). Taxonomy (NCBI): domain Eukaryota; kingdom Metazoa; phylum Chordata; order Testudines; family Chelidae; genus Mesoclemmys; species Mesoclemmys tuberculata. The sequence continues at coordinate 736,011 of ML675642.1, forward strand.
TGGGCGGCCGATCCTCCAGTGCCGGGGCCGCCCACCCTTCGGGGACATCCAGAGCGGGTTTGCCACGGGACACAGGCCCTGACTCTCTCAAGTGAGAGAGTGCCGGAGGCGTGGGCAAGGCCAACAAGGCTCGTGCCGCCTTGAACGCCTCCGGCATCGAAGGGTCCTGAACAGGGGGTCCCCCACTCCCAGGAGTCGGGGGAACCTCCCTGGTTGGTGTCGGTGCCGGAAACGGTGCCGGAGCAGGAGCCGGCGGCACGTCGGATAACAGCAGCACCTCCGAGCTCGACCCCGGCCGCTCCTGCGGTGCGGGGGAGCACTGCACGGGCGGGCGACGCTGCTTCTTTCCCGGCATCGAAGCTCCCGGTGCCAGGGGTGCACTCCGCACTGAGGACATACTTGGTGCCGGAGTAGTCCGCGATGGCTCGGACGCCGGACTTAATGCGGACTCCATTAGGAAAGCCCTAAGCCTCACCTCTCTCTTCTTCTGAGTCCGAGGCTTAAAAGGACTTGCAAATACTACACCGATCCCTACGGTGCTGTTCCCCCAAGCACCTCAGACAACGGTCATGGGGGTCGCTAGCAGAGAAACCCTTTTTGCAGCTAACACATGGCTTGAAGCCGGGCGAACCTGGCATGGCCGGGTCGCCCCGAGCCCGCAGGCTCCCCTAACTAATTAAAAACCCTTAGCTAACTGCAAACTAACTTAGTTCAGGACGAACTACTAAACCAGGGGTCGGCAACCCACGGCTCCCGAGCCGCATGCGGCTCTTCAGCCACGGCTATGTGGCTCTTCAGCTGCGGCGATCCGCGGCTCCGGAGCCGCATGCGGCTGTTCAGCCGCGGTAATCCGTGACTCCCGAACGCGGCTCCCCTAGTGACTAGGGGACCAGAGCAAAAATTCTTCCCATGTCCAAAGTATGGCCCCACTCTCCAGCTCTGCCGCCGAAATTGACCAGGGCAAGTCAATTTCACGGCGGAGACTGTACCCTGTGATTCCAGCTCTGCCGCCAAAATTGACACGGGACAGTCAATTTCATGGCTGAGGGTGGTCTGAAGTGTTGAAGTGCTGCCTGCTGGGGTGCAGTGTGTTGGGTGCTGTGTGCGGCCCGTGAGTAAAAAGGTTTGCCCACCCCTGTACTAAACTAACTACTCACTTTACAGGCAAGAAGAAAAAACCTGAAGAGCAGGGGTTGTTCTCAACCGGCCATCACGGGCGGAAAGAAGGAACTGAGGAGGGGAGGGGCCGGCAGCGCTATATGTACCGCCGTATGAGGGCAGCACTCCAGGGGGCGCTGAGACTGGCCCCTGCAGGGGCTGCTAGATAAAAGTTCTCCGAAAGCTGTGCACAAGGGAGCGCACACACCTAAGTAGAATGCAACACATCTCGAAGAACAACAGTTACTGGTAAGTAACTATGTTTTCCCTGCCTACGCTGTGTGATTCCCAGCAAGCCAGCTTGCCTACACAGGCCAGCATCTGTGCTTTGCTTGCTCTCCAAAGGCTAAGAACAAATGTAGTTGCCAGCAATTATGAGTTACCAGCCAGCCCTTTATGCGCAAGCACTTTTACTCTTAAGACGAAAGCATTACAGAGAAAACATTAAAAACAATAAAAGACCCTGCATGTAACATGCTTGCCAGAGATCCCCCGTGACAAGGGCTTCGTCAGAGTCAGTTTCTGTGGTTACAGGTTAATCACAGCCCTAGCTCAGAACTAGCCCACCCATGAATGTCAGGCTTTTCTTTATACCACTTGGCCCTTGATGGTGGGACCCGAGAAACAGATTTATCACACAAGGCCCTCCCCTCCATTGGTAGGTTGAAAAGGCTGGGTTTTTGTATACCTGGAGATGGAGAATTTGCAGTCACCCCCTAGAGAGGTTATATACAATCCTGGCCCACAATAATACATAAACTTTACAATGAATACAATAGCCACCAAGGCTACGTAATTCAAGAGTTTTTCCAACGATGTCACAGGAAATTGCCATATCTGTCACATCTCCCCTGCAATAAGGGGGTGTAACTAAAGTGATTGAGGGGCACCCCAGGGGCACCTGTTGACCTATTTCCTGGACAGAACATCAGGAACCAAATTTGCATGCCCGTTAACATGAAGCACGTCCACATCACAGCTGTGGAGCACCAAGCTCCATTTTAGCAACTTGGCATTTGTCCCTTTCATTTGCTGTAGCCAGATAAGTAGGGGCTGGTCACCCAGCAAAGTAGGGCTGGAGTTTCCTGAAGACCCCCCCCTCAGAGCCAAATATTCTTTTTCCACTTGCATAATTTTGCTCTCAGAAAAGCAATTTCTTGCTGAGCTACGGCATGGAGCATCTCTCCCCCTTTTCATCAATTTGCAGCTGCACAACCCTGCGTCTGTGAGCACCATGTCAGAGCCTGGGCTTAGCAGACCTGCGCCTGGGCTCAGGGCTTCCTTCAGTCCACAGCAGGCCTGGTGACAGTTTGGAACACACAGCCTTGTCTGGCTTCCTCTGTTTACACAGCTCAGTGACAGCAGTCCGAATACCGAACTGAGCGCTGCACCTCATGTCAGACCCTGCCAGCCAATAAAGGCTTCTTCTACCTGTTTGCTTGTCTGGGACTTGGGCCAGTTCTTAACAGCTGCTCTGTTGGCAGGCTCTGGTTTTATACAGCTCCCTGCCACCGAACTGCTAGCAGAGCTTGCCTCCTGCCATGCCCACCTTGCAGTTCTCCAGTCAGGCCTGCTGGCTGAAACTTGTGAGGCCCGGGCTTTTCCCAGCTCTGACTGACAGAACAAATGTCACCCATATAAGCCAGGGCACATTCCCTAGCCCATCACCTAACCACACTACAAGCCTCTAAAAGGCAGCCAGGTGCCCTTGGAGGCCAAAAGGACCAGGAACTAAATGGGTGTATGCCAATTTGAACCTGCCATCTGAGTCCAAAGGCATCTGCCACTAACCTTTAGTGAGGTCAGCTGTGATCATGAAGTGGGCCCCTCCCAACTTGTCCAGTATCTCAGCCCTCGTAGGCCTGATACACGCATCAGACACGGATGACGTTTAGCTTGCTTTAGTCCCCCCAGAACACCACTAGGTGACCAGGGATGGCCTATGGACTATTTGACCATCAGAATCACCCAATTCCTGCATGCCAGCAACTCCTTTCGCAGGTGCTAGGCTTTGCCCAATAACCCTGAAGGATGAACTTTTTGCTGGGGCCTCAGTTCCTGTCTCCACCAGGTAGACTGCCTCGAAAATACCTGCTGATAAACCGGTAGCCCCCATCTGCTCTCTGCTTGTTGGGGGGGTTCAGTGAGCAGAGGGCTGTGCAGTCCAGGGACTGGCCCATTTCTGCCCACAGATCTATTAGGGGAGCCTTGCTCTCCTTCCAGCACCGCACCTGGCCATGGCCAGTGTCATAATAGGATTTTCTCATGTTCACATGATACACTTGGTGCCAGGGGTGCAATTAGACAGCGCCAACACCAGAGAGGCTGCTGCCTTCAGTGCCCTTACTCCAATATACAGAGAGAAGTGGAGAATTTATAAAACATGCCTCTGTAATGTAATCCATTGAGCTCAGCTACGACACACCGGGGAGGAAGCTAGGCCACATGCACTAATATGAATAGCAAATGATTTTTCATTGTACCTACTCACAGAGTGCAGCATATAAAGTGTTTTCAAATGCTCTGGAGAGTTTAGAAGAAATCAGAAGCCGCATCATACATAAACATTTTATTTGAGGGAAAATGGGTGTAACGTGGAAGATGGTAACACTTGCTGCAGTGCTTTGGTTCTGGAGGAATGGGGCCAGGAAAAAGTGAAACATTCCTTATCTCAGCCAAGCATCAAAAGGGAATGCAGGTGGCTAGTCACACTGCCAGCCACTAGCTGACCAGAACACGCTGCCCTTTAACCAGATTTGTGCTGAAAGCGTGTGGTAAGAAACAGTAGCTGCCTAGTGTCACAAAGGATTCGGCACAAGCTGAGCTAGCAAGAAGCAGATTGCTGGTGACTGTGTTGTTCCCCCCCACGTCCCTTTGAAAAATAATGCAACTCTTTGGCCACGGACACAAAGAGTTTAGGAAACCCAGGGTGTGGCCTTTGTAGGAGCTCAAGCTTCTCAGGGAAAAGGCTTAAAGCCACTGATCAGCAGCCATTCAGCTGTCAGCAGAAACAGCCAAACATCCCTCCTACAGCTGTACCTCCACCAGGGGAGTTGTGGAAGAGATAGGGCGCTGACAGCCAGCAGCATTTAACCATGCTTTCTAGAGTTGCTCCAGGCAGAGTCAGGTAGGAGGCCAGTACGTGTACTCTGGAATTCCCCGTGGTGCTCGCATTCCAGGCACTGCTGTAGGAAATTTTAAGAAAATAATCCTAGTACAGACAAGCCTCATGAGATTTTCTAAACTCCACCACCCCCTTCTTCCCCCATCCAGAGAACAATTGATCTTCAGCCGAGCAGCAGGTGATGTTAAGATTCAGAATGTGTTTATTGCCACTTAGTACAAGCTAGAGGTACTAGGGCACTCCCCAGCACAGCCTCACCACGAGCCAGTCTCCCTAGTTATCACCACGTCCAGCCTTAGCCCGCTGCTCCCTAGGGCTTTACTTCTCGGCCATGCAGCATCAACGAGACACCCCTGTGCAGGCACAAACCCTCGCTTGCCTTCAGCTCAGCCACGAGGAGAAACCTTCACTTGTTCTCACTGCCCAAGAACAAGGTGATTTGCCCCTGGCAAGTCAAACTTTGCAGTAAATGCACGTTCCACACAGCAGCTCATTCTGTGTGTCAAAGGCCCAAGGCCACCCCTGGGAAATGGGGCTCTGCTCACCCTCCCCCCAGCAGCATGGTTTCACTGCAGGTCCTAGGGCAGGCAGAGGAGGCTGCAGTTTTCAAACTCTCCCACAGCTTCCCCTGTTCTTTTCACATTGCCAAAAGCAAAATATGACAGACTTCTTAAAATAATGCAACCTCTTCCCCACCCCTGGTAGACACTGGCCACAAGCACCCACCAAGACATTTGGCACCACACACACTGCACATTGTGTATTAAAGTGTTTGCAAGTTTCCTTTTTTTTTTTTTGCTGTGTAAACCAAAAAGGAAAATGCTCCTAAGCCCCACTTGCCAGCCCCAAGTCTCTGTTGCTTTGTTTAAAACACGGCCTATGCATAATTTATTCAATCCTTTGAGAGTCAACAGGAAAAATCCCAGCTATCGCTTCCGCTCGCCCTTCTGTGTCCTCTTCTTCTCCTTCTCCTTCCGCTCCTGCTTGGCCAGCTTGTCCTTCTCTCGCTGCAGTTTGTCTTGATCTTTTTTCTTCTGGGACTCATCCCGCAGCGAATCTCGCTCCAGCTTCCTTGCGTTCATGACATCCTCCACATTTGTGTTTCGGAACAATGCTGCTTGCAAGGTAAGGAGCATAAAGGACATGCCTTGTCTCACGTAGGTCCCTGGGCTCTTTTCAATGATTTAAATTGGTGCCTAGGAGTTACTGCACACACCCACTGTAGGAGGAGCTGCACTTTTCTAGACCCATCCCTTTCCCGTAGCACTGATTATTGCAGCTTTCCTCTAGCAGGGTCAGCAGTCAGCCCATGCTGCGCTTTCTTGCAGCTGACGCCCATGGAAAGCAGAAGCCTAAAGGTGGCTTCTGACTCCAGGCATCATATGCAGCCAACCTGTGCTCTGCAACTGCGCCCAGAAAACAGCAGGGATGGAAGCACCTCTTCAGGGAAGGTATTTTCACTTCACCGTCTCTGCCAAACACTAGCCCCAACGCCCAGTCAAAGATCCCTGGCTGTACACGCAGGATCGGCATAACGGCCAGGGGCAATGATCCCTGATTGTCAGCAGTGGTTTTTCACAACTGACCATAACTCCTGGCTCCTGCACTGCACCTCCATGGGGTCAGGAGAAGAGCCAGCAGTCCCACCAGCCCCACTTCTCCTGGGCCCTCCCAAATCCCTATGTGCTAGGGTGCAGTGATGCTATGGACAGCAGCTGTGTGGCTCATAACTACGCCTCTCACTCAGGGCCTCAGAATGTCCCTGCCTTGCTGGCAATTGGGAGAAGAGATCTGCCTCCACAACCAGCTGCAGCACAACTCTCGACAAATAGAATCTGGCTGCCCAGCTTCTCAGACATGCTGTGTTCTCACGCCCCATGCGCCCCCCCAGAATAGTAGCAGTGCTTGCCTACCAGTAGCCATAGGTTCTGCTATAGGTGAGATACAAAGGGAAGGAAAGAGGTTTATGCCCTCATCTTCTGCTTCTTTATTAAGTAAGCCTGAAAGTTTGGGACAGTAGCACAGCAAGGGAAGAAAAGGAAGGTTTGGCTTTTCTACATTAGGAAAATCAGGACTGGCACTCTAGTTACCTACCCCCCCCCCTTTAGCTGGAAGAATGTTTGTTGCTCTTCAACACTCAAGACTAACTACCCAGGTTTTGCGCCCTTAACATTACATCTTACACACAGATCTGGTTAAAGGTAGCCAGCACCTAGGGAGGCTGGCGGGATTTTTATGTGTTGTCCTATAAATGATGTTAGGGCAAATGGAGCCTTGGAAAAGCAACGTTGTAATTACTGTAAATCTAAATGAATAGGTAAAGTGGCACAGTCCCTTATGTGGACACAGTGACAGCGCTATAACGGTGCAGAGCACACAACTGTATGTACCAGTATAACTTCAGCCACACTAGCAGGTTGGGCCACTAACTAGATACGTTTCTAAACTAATCTAATTAGAGCAGGACAAAAACCTGTGCCTCAGCCCTGTACGAGAACCTTGCATAGGACAGAACCTCAGCTGGTGTAAATCATCTTAGCTCCGCTGACTCCCAAGGGCTAGGGTGACTTGCACCAGTTGCAAACCTGCCCAAGACACAGATTAGACTCTGGGGGTGCTGAATCTTTTGATGAGGGGCCACCCCCCACCCCCACCAGTGTTGGATTCTGAAATGAAATGTGTTTATTAAAAGGCAATAATGTGAATAAATGGCTCCTTTCAATACCAGGTCCTCCTTCAGGCAGCCTCAGCCTTCAGGAAAAACTGGGCAAGGAAGATCCACATTTCCAAGGTAACAAAACCCAACAGTGGGGGATAGCAAGCAAGGGCACAGCTGCCAGGCTGGTCCTTGGCAGGTCACCTTTAAAATCACTCCCTTTGGATCTTACACGGTGCACAGGCAAGCTACTCACGAAGAGCTACGTTATTTCACCTCTACATTTGACACGAGCCCCAACGTGCGATACAATTTACAGCTAGGGCTATCCAGATCTGACAGTAGGATCCGTCTAACTTCTAGACATGAGTTATGGTCAGCAGCTGCCCTGGTAACTTAATTAAATGGCCCTCTAATTGTAACCCCAGCTAGGTAGAGCTACAGAGCACTGGTAGAGCTGTAATTCCGGCTGTCCCACTGCTTGCGTAGGAGTCACACCAATTGCTTTGGTCCTCTCTGAAAACGTAGGGTGGGATTTTTCAAGTGCATTTGGTATTGGCCCAACTCTGCTCCCACTGAAATCAGCACTCTTACCTCGGACTTCAATAGCAGCAAAGTCAGGACGACCTAGGACACTTCTGAAAACAATACAGTGCATGGTTAAGAGCCCAAACCCCCAAGAGACAATGCATAGGCAGTCAGTGCCAACGCACACGGAAGACGAAGGGGAATTCCGGGCAGAACTGCAGGCTTTCCAGAAACGTTGCTGTGGCTAAGTGAGCTGGGATTTTAAAAGGATACATTTTTCTGATCCAAGTGCTAGTGCTGCTGCGATGCACGCATCCTGTTCATCTGCTCCAGTGAAAGAACTAAGGAAACTTGGAGACTATTTATGAAACTTTGCACCTAGACAGTCTCCTTTGTCCTAGGATCACAAAACATGTCAGACATTCATTCTTGCAACACAATTAGTGACGTGCAACGTGATGAAGAGATTTGCTCGATGCCATACTGAGGAATGGAACCCAGGCGTCCTGACTCCTTTTCCTTTGCTCTAACACCAAGTAAGAGTCCCCTCATTTTAACACGCAGCTCTCCAGAGAAAAGCCTGCCCTCTGCTGTGTGAATAGTCCCATCTATTCACGCCTGTCAGAGGAACAGCTTGAGGGATTCTTCTCAGAAAGCAAAGGCTGCCTACAATGCCTTAGCCAGCAGGAACGCTACACAGCAGGCTACTGTGGCCAGCCCATTTTATTCCTGGAGACTGCTTCCGAGAACAGATCTCACAAGCCATTTCAGGCTGCAGCTTCGCCCATAATATGGCTGGGGTGGAGGTGGGGGTGCGCTCACAGGACGCACGCCAAGCTGCCCTTTTTGACAAATGAGGTAAGTGCACAGCAGAGGGCAGGAAGTCTCCCCACTGCCACCCAATCCCACACTGCACAATTGGCTAGGTACATTCAAGGGGTTTTACACGTTCCTCCAAAACATCAGCAGCAGCTGCAGCCAGAGGCAAGATATCAGGTTTGATGGACCAGTGGTCAGCTCTGATCTAGCAGGACGTAGGATGTTGGGCTGCTACCATCAGGAAAGTTAGTAACAGAAAAATGAAAGCCTCCCATGGCAAGAGTTCCCCGCCTTTGCTTACATGGCTCATTCAGACTGTGCCACACAAAGCCGTGGGCGATACAGCTCCCACCAAACCAGCTACAGCACAGAAGGGGGCACGAATGATCCTAGGTCACTAACATCCAACGGGGCAAGAACGCCACACGAGATACATTTAAACTTTCACCCTCAAAAGCAACCTGAGAAGGTGGCCAGCACCTTCTAAACATGGGTTTTGTGGTAGGGAAAGGATATTCCTCCTCGTCTGTTACATTGGCATACTGGGCCAGGAGGGCAGCCTTCCTCAGCTTCTCTTCCTGGGAAACCACCTTCGGCTTCACGACGATCTGGGCCTGCTTTTCGATCATGCTGGCAATTGCCTGGATCTCGTCTGGGAAGGAGAAAAATCAAGGCATTAACGAGTGCCTCCAATACTGCCAGGAGCCGTGAGTCCAACATGGCCAGATAGAAGCCATGTGCCTTTTCTCAATAGGCAATGGCTTGCAAGGCCAAAGAGCCCTTCATTCAAATTGCGTCACACACTTTATACATGTAGCATAATTGAAACGCAGCCACCTCTAGGGAGGAGCATGACATCCAACTAGCATACTGCACAGCGAATAAGGTGTGGGACTCTAGCGATCTGTTTCAGAGAAATGAAGGGCAGAGCTGGAATCTGCTGAGATTTAAAATTGTGGCTTGAGGGAGTTTGGCTTATTTCAGAGCTGTGGTTTAGTAACCCAAGCCATTGACTACCGAAGAAATGGCTTAGACTCCGGCAATCTGGTTAGACCTACCCTCTGGTGGGACTACCCTCTTGATTTCTTTTGGCCCATTCTCTATGTATGCATGGCCAGACACTACCAATCTTGGAGGAGGCAGGGAAGGCCACTTCCAGTTATTTTCCCTATTTCACAAGGTCTTGGTTTCAGCTTCAGTGTAAGGAACTTAGAGGCACGTGTATTAGTAATACCAGTTGTGGCCCCATTCCCAGGAATGGCTCCATTCAGTGTAAATCAATCCCATTTCAAAGATGAACTATTTCTAATGGAGTTTATCCTTGTAAATTAATAAGATGTCAGTGAATAAAATCCAGTCTGCTCTTGGTCTCTCCCTTGCAGTTTAAAGGCACACTTAAGTGAAAAGTCATGTTTGTAAATAAGTGTCTTTACCTGCATTACTATCATGGTAGGTTATTAACTGAATGAATTTAAAAATCCAAACCATCCAACACAATTTATGCACTTCCCTCCACTCAATTTGTCCCAAATTGGTCAGTAAACATTAAGTAAGTCCTTTGTTTATAGTCAATTTCACTGTCAGTTTCTTAGTACCACAACCTTTAGTTGCCAACTGCTGGGAAATATTTCTTTAAAATGAACTATTTTCATTGGGGGGAGGAGGGTGCGGCTAAGCGAAGAAACATTTCTGCCACTTTTCAGTTTCTTAAAATCATTCCCACAAAATTTAACCTTGGGCCAAGTTTAAGTTTCCCAGGACCTCTCTCTTGGAACGGTTTGTTTGCACAGCCACCGCCATGAAGTGGCAGATTGCCGGCGCAACAGGCTTGTTTTTTCAAAGACTTGCAACAAACTGATTTCCCTCATCTCAGAGTTAAAAGATCTAGGAAGCCAAGAGGAAAATATTGATCTAAGTGTAATAACTCCTTATTTTTCTTCAGAGTACCCACCTATATTGCTATATACATTCTGAATGCCCACATCAGAGACATACACGCTCTGGGAAATAAACCTGTTGCTGAACCAGTCTGAAGGCACACTACTGCATGACTTTAGCAAAGCTTTTGATACAGTCTTCCACAGTATTCTCATCAGCAAATTAAAGAAAAGTGTGGGTTGGATGAATGAACTATAAAGTGGAGAAAAAGCTGGCTAGATCATCAGGCTCAACGATGATGTCTAGCTGGCTGCTGGTAACAAGTGGAGTTTTGTTCAATACGACACCAAGCAGTAATATGCATATTTGGAATTGCAAAGGGTCAGTTTCCCAAAGCTTAAAGACACTGCGGACATACTGACCTGGGAATGCCAAAGTAGGAAGTGTTAATGAAACTAGGAACTGCTCACGAATGCCCTACTCGCTGCCCAAGAAGCCGCAGAAGAGTGTCCTCATGGCAGGCACGCCCTCGTAGGGCTGGGCCTGTGTAGCAGCTCTCCTCCTCCTTTGGCACCCGCTGCTGATAGCCGTTCTGGCCCTGCCTCATCCTGGGACTGGCCCTCCGGCCAGGTGACCTGTAGTCCTGCCCCTTCTGCAGAAACCTGAGTCCAACGGGTTTGGCAGCATCACTCCAGAAGTTTGGCTCAATTTCAGACCTTTGGGCCTGCCAGCCCTTGGCTCCGAGGTCATCACAACCCCCGCCCTTTGTGGGCTAGCAGGGAAACCCAGGCCTGTCCTCTACTCTGACCCCGTATGGAGCAGGTAAGGTCTGTTCGTTCAGATCTTTTGCAGTTGCCAGGGCTGCTTCCTACCATGGCCTACACCCAGTCTCTCTCACAGCCTCCCCTGCAGGCCCCAAGACAAAGGGAAGCCAAACCAGCTGAGCAACAAAAGAAATGAAAGGTCCTGCACCAGGCTGACCTGCATGTAGGCAGCTCTGACACTAAAACGTCTCTAGTGAGGCTCCAGCCCAGCTGGGCCTAGCTGAAGAGGTCTACCCCCTGAGACAGAAGGCCCCTCTTGGACTCACCCCCTACAGCTGCTGTAATTAGCTTTGTGCAAAAGATGCCTTGTGAGGCATCACCTAAAAACTACTAACTCGCTGCCTAACTCAATAACACCAGGCTGAAATGTGTGCAGGGACATTATACGTAAAGTTCTGAACATCAGCTGCAATCATGAGTGACTTGTGTTCACTAGAAGTCTGGGGAGGGGGAACACCACAGAGGACAAGCTGACACCTCCAGCCAGGTGTCATCAAAGCTGATGGGCAATCAATCCCATGTCAAGTGGCCATTCTTTGGCAAGAAAAAGGGGCAGGAACAAACAGATCTGCATCTTCGCAAGCAACCTCTTTCATCTCCAGACTGTCTTTGTCTTCACAGCAGGAGTGAACTTTATCTAGGGGTAACCTTTAGGAAAATGCAATTTCAAAGGGTGACTGAATTATAAAAGTTAGGGGGCAAAAACACCCCAGTTCTGTTTTCCCTGTCCATCTCCTAGCCTTTCATGAGGCAACAAAATAAATCAGCCAATTTGATTTCAGTGAGATCCTGACCTGAAATTTGATCAGCTCTATTACTGGAAGTATGTGGTAAGAATTTTATCTTCAATCAAGTCTAGTTTGTTTAGTACTAGGAAGTGTTTTATCTTTAGTTCTCTTGTAACCATTTCTGACTTTAATGCCTTATATTTGTACTCACTTAAAACGTATTTCCTTGTAGTTAAATACACTTGTTTTATTCTATAATCAAAACTAATCCAGTGTTGTGAACTGTGTGGGTAACTCCATTTAAGGTAGCAGACTGTTGTGTATTGATACCTTTAGAGAGGCAATGCATCTAATATATCTGGACTGTCCAGGAGAGGACTGGACAGTGCAGGACACATTTTAAGGGAAAATTTGGGACTGGGGGTGTGTTGGGGTCACCCTGCAAGTAGTAACCAAGGCTGGTGGAAGCCAGGGTGAGGTTGGTCTTTAAGGCCAGGGTACTGGAACAGAGCTGTGGCTGCCCACAACACTGAGAGTGCAAACTACATGGTGGCGGGCTGTTTTTGAACAGCCCAGGTGGGAGCGCCAGCAGCAAGGCACTGTGAGGCACCCAAGGGTGCAAGGCAGGCAGTGACCCAGCCCCTTGCTGGTCTGGACTTCACCCCAGAATGTGATACTCCCTCAGTCAGCCCCCCGAGCTGGGCTTTTCTTCTTTAAATCCTCTCTCCAGGCTTGATACCTTGCACAGGTGTAATGGGGCAGAGGTTAATTAGGTCCACATGCTCTCATTAACCCCTTCCTGCTCAGTATGGGGTCCATATACCCTATCACACCAAAACTCCACAAACATGAAAAAAGTGGCACTGGTCAAGAAGCCATTCTTGCTACCAGGAAGTGTGGAAGCAGTGACAAAATCTAAAAATCAATATGGAAAGAGGGGGACTTAAATGGCAAGGAATAAGTCACAAGTTAAAAATGTAAACAACTGATAAGAGAAGCCAAATGAATTAATGGCCATCAGCGTTAAAGTCAGTAAAAGGCATTTTAAAACATCCTAGTACTAAAACGGTCCATGAGAGGGTCCCCACCACGGACGCTGTGGACTGACCGAAGAGGCTCTCACTAAGGAGCTCTCTGACCAGGGATGTCAAATGCCGAACAGTTAAACGGTAACCGTTACTCTTACTGTGAGACTAGTATTTGTTGGTAACCAGTGGCGCAAGCTCTCTGTCTCCATGGTGGAGGCAGAGGCCCTGGTGCAGGCGCTGTGGAGCGCCCCGCTGCGGAGCCTCGGGGGTCACCGGCCCAAGACTGGAGTCCCCTGCAGAACCAGGGGCTGAGGGGAGACAAAATTATACTGGTTAAACCAATATAATTTAATAGCTTAAACAGTTACCTTCTGTAACCGATATGTACACCTTTGTCTCTGACACACTGTTCAGTTTCCGTAAATCTCCAAACACGGGGGACGACTTCCAACATTGTGCCAATATTTTAAAAAGGCAAAAAGAATGAACCAGAAAACTACAGACCATGCAACCTGGTGTCAATCCCAGGGTAAAGTAATGGAATGGTTAGTCTGGGATCCTATCTACAAAGAATTAGATGCTAAAAATATAACTAATGCCAGTAGCATGTTTTCTCTTTGGTGTTTGATTTAGTACCATGTGACATTTCAATTGAACAACTTGCATTACACAGAATTACCAGGGCATATGTTAGATGGACTAAAACCTCCTTTACAACTAGATCTCAGAATGCAGTGGTTAATGGGAGATATCCATGTGTGGAGCTGTTCCTAGCAGGGCTGTGCGGGTTGTTGGCCCAAGGCTAATTTAACTCTATTAACCATTTCGATGACAACATAAAATCTTGACTGGTAAAGCTTGCAGATGACATGAAGATTGGTGGGGTAGCGACTGATAAGGAGGTCAGGACACTGTTACAGAGCGATAGGAATCACCTGGTTTAACCGTCACAAACCAACAAAATGTGTTTTAACCTAGCTCAGTGCAAGGTAATGTGTCTGGGAAACAAAAGCACAGGCTATACTTGCAGGATGGGAGACTGTTCTAGAAAGCAGTGACTCAGAAGGTCATTGTACAGAACCTCAACACGAGCTCTCAGTGCAGTGCTGCCGCAAAAAGGGCTAATGTGGTCCTTGGATGCACAAGAAGAAAAATATGAAGTAGAGCAGGAAAACGCTCTTACATAGTAAGACGGCTACTAGTACACTGTGCCTCATTCTAGTTTCGAGGCTGTGGAAATACTGGAGAGAGTATTGATGATCCAGGGGATGGAAAACAAGTCTTATGCCATGCGGCTTCAGGAGTTCAATCTATTCAGCTTATTGAACAGAAGGTTGAGGGGACAATCACTGTGCCTAGACACATGGACAAGAGACATCTGAGAGTGGGGGGCTTTCAGCCTTGCTGACAAGTGACAGAGGCACAACATGATCCACTGGCTTGAAGGGGAAATTGGAAAAATTCAACCTTGATGTAAGATGCAATTTGCTAGCACATGGGGTAAATGAACATTGGAGCAGCTTACTGGGGAGGTGATGGACCTGCCCTGGCTTGGCATTTCTAAAATGCAATTAATTAGTTATCTTTCGGAGGTATTTGAATCCAGTTTCTGGGAGAAGTTCTACAGCCAGTGGTGGGGATGGGGGACAGCCTGGCTCACTGGTAATGGTCCCTTCTTGCCTTGGAAGCTGTGATTCCCAGTTCTGCTCCTCCCTTCATGGGCTACTGGAAGAACACGATCGCCTGTGTTGCCCTCAACATGTTCCTAACCACTTGTGGCTCTATATTATAATAAAGGCTATAATTTAATCTCATGCTTCAGGGCTTCAACCAGTCACCTGCAGGGGCAGCAAGGAATTTTCCCCCCAATACACAAGTGCAATCTGGGAAGGGTTTTGGGGTTCTTTTTCCCCCATCTTCCTCTGAAGCATCTGAGATCTGCTGTGGCTAAAAAGAGGATATCAGCTGGGTGAGCCGGTGTGGTAAGGTGTGACAGAGAACCCTCTTCTTCAGTGCCTGGCTGATGCCTCTTGCTTCCATGCTCAGGGTCAAATTGATCACCAGATCTGAAATCAGGAAGGAATTTTCTCACAAGTCAGATGGGCAGGGACCTTTGTGCTTTTTTAACCTTCTGCACCACAGGTCATGGTCCACCTGTTGGAATCATAGGACTGGAAGCAACCTCAAGAGGTCCTCTAGTCCAATAACCTGCACTTAGGGCAGGTCCAAGCATTATCTAAACCATCCCTGACAGGTGTTTGTCTAACCTGCTCTTAAAAATCTCCAATGAAGGAGATTCCAC
This sequence comes from Mesoclemmys tuberculata, assembly GCA_007922155.1. Taxonomy (NCBI): domain Eukaryota; kingdom Metazoa; phylum Chordata; order Testudines; family Chelidae; genus Mesoclemmys; species Mesoclemmys tuberculata. Next base: position 751,056 of record ML675642.1, read on the forward strand.
AACCTCCCTAGGCAATTTATTCCATAGCTTAACTACCCTGACAGTTAGGAAGTTTTTCTTAATATCCAACCTAAACTGCCTTGCTGCAATTTAAACCCATTGTTTCTTGTCCTAACCTTGAAGATTAGGGAAAACAATTTTTCTCCCTCCTCCTTGTAAAAACCTTTTATGTACTTGAAAACTGTCATGTCCCCCCTCAGTCTTTCCTTCTCCAGACTAAACAAACCTCTTTTCAATCTTCCCTTATATGTCATGTTTTCTAGACCTTTAATAATTTTTGTTGCTCTTCTCTGGATTTTCCCCAATGTGTCCACATCTTTCCTGAAATGTGGCACCCAGAACTGGACACAATACTCCAGCTGAGGCCTGATCAGCATGGAGTAGAGCAGAAGAATTACTTCTCCTGTCTTGCTTACAACATTCCTGCTAATACATCCCAGAATGTTTGCTTTTTTTGCAACAGTGTTACACTGCTCACTCATATTTAGCTTATGGTCCACTGTGACCCCCAAATCCCTTTCTGCAGTGCTCCTTCCTAGGCAGTCATTGCCCATTTTGTATGTGTGCGACTGATTGTTCCTTCCTAAGTAGAGTACTTTGCATTTGTCCTTATTGAATTTCATCCTATTTACTTAAGACCATTTATCCAGATCACTTTGAATTTTAATCCAATTCTCCAAAGCCCTTGCAACCCCTCCACCTCCCAACTTGGTATCATCCACAAACTGTGTGTGTACTTTCTATGCCATTATTTATATCACTGATGAAGATATTGAATAGAACTGGACCCAGAACAGATCCCTGAGGGACCCCATTTGATAAGCCCTTCCAGCTTGACGGTGAACCACTGGTGGTTACTCTCTAGGAACGGTTTTCCAACCAGTTCCAATCAGCTGGGCATCTAATCATTTCCCTGCTATGGCAAAGTCCTCAGGCATTGGTGGTGCTTTGGTTTCTCCTGTTCTCTGCCTACGGTATGCGATGGTTGACTCTCTTAAGGAAATGCTTTGGTTTAACTGATGTCATCAGGCTCAATATAAGGGTATCTGGATGAAATAGGATAGCCTGAGATATACAGGAGTTCAGATTAGATGGTCCCTTCTGGCCTTAAACTCTACAAAAGTTGTCAACAGAGTGTAAGCCCAACATTTGGGCTTGCCTGCACTTTGAAGTTTTGCCAGTTGAATTATGCTGGTATAGCTAACCAGCAACATGCTCCTTGTGCATTATTGTTTCTTTGTGTTGTGGTAGTTCCTAAGAGCCACAGTCATGGACCCCATAGTGCTTGCCACTGTACAAACATAGAACAAAGACTCTTTGCCCCTAAGAGCTTGCAATCTAAGTATAAAACAAGAAATAACAGATGGATACAGAAAGGGGGAGCCCATGGAAACAGATACAATCCTGGTCAGCATGATAGGTCATGGTCTCACCACACCAGCTACTTAACTCTCATCAAGTTTTCTGTAAGCATCACAACAAAGGAGTTTTATGGAGGGATTTGAAAGAGGACAATGAGGTAGTGCTGTGGAGGTTTACATGGCGATCCTCCAAAACAGGAAGGGCGGCATGGGTAAAAGCATGACGGTAAAAGCACCTATAAAACTGCGTCTACCAATACAGTTTATGGCAGTTTAAGGAACCACCACAAAGTATATTGGTCTAAGCATTTTGATACCAATACAACTGTCTACAATCACTACCCTAACCAACACAGCTATGCCAGGAACACTTAGGTGTAGACCAAGCCATAGGTTTTTATAACGGGAGGTTTTACACAATCAAATAGAAGTTCTGTCTTCCCCTGCATGGCTTTGAACTCAAAAAGCTGCAGTAAAACTGACCAGCCGTGTTTCATGTTCCACGCCAAGTGAAAGTCAAAAAAAGGAAAAAAGCCGCAATGCCAATGAAAAGTAAATGAGATTTGCAGCCATGTTAGTATTCTTTAGATGTCAGAGTCTCATTGTGATAGCGTCCCTCGTATTACAGCGACTAAGATGTGTGAAGCGTGAACACTACCTTCTTTGTTCTCTCTCATGTCAACATCCTGAGCTTCAGACCACTTCGTGACTATTTCCCTGCAGACATCAGGTAACAGATCTTCTTCCTAGTACGGAAAAAAGAGACTGCTCAGGTTCTGAATAAAAAAGTCAGTCTGCCTTAAAATCAGCATGAATAAAAGACTCCTAAAGAACCAGAACAGCAAGAGCCATGCCCAAAGTGGAGATTTAACTCTTCATACTAAACTTAATGGGATGTAAGAACGTGCTTAAATTCTTTGCTGAACTGGGGCTAATGCACATACATTTGGCCTACACACACAGAAATTTTCCAAAGCCCTTATATAGTTTTATGTGCTCCCCACACAAAACGTCACCACAAAGGTTTCAATCATTTTGCAGCATTTCAGGAGATTCTGTGTTGGTATTTTTCTCACTTTAGCGTGGCCTGGTCTATACTGCCAGTGGCCGTCAACTTACTAACCTTCTCTTACTGCAGCATCTCCACTGTGCTGTGTCAACGGGAAACATCCTCCAGTAGACACAGCATTACTTTTTTGGGGGGGCACAGGTTTGCTGCGTCAGCCAGAGAGCACTTCAGGATCAATTATGTGGGTCTCCACTGCCCACTCAATCAATCCCCCTGCATTGATCCGTGGAGTCCGATGCAGTCCCAGCACTGTAGACACACCCTACGATTCAGGCTGGCAGGATGTGCTGGGTTTAGCCCTAGGGAGTGGAGTCCTCTGCAGGCAGCAGCAAGACAGAAGCTTTCAACCACTGCCATGCTGACTGAGCTCCGGTCTGAAAGGGCGCACCTCTAAGAGCGTCACAGCAGACTTTTTGCCTAAAACATCCCACTCCCACTATCAGCAGGTCAGCTCCACTGGTGGCAGCGTTAGCAATGGCATGATATGCGCTTGTGCAGAAAAACCCTGCTCAGAGCTGCTTTACACATCAGTAGCAACCTAGAGCACCGCCTGTGCTGTTATTTGTTCTAGGAGCCTGGCGTGCCAGGCACTGCACAAACAGAACAGAAAGACCGCTCCTGCTCCGGAGAGCTTAAAGGCTAGGTATGAGACAAGAAACAACAGTTGGATACAAACAGACCATCGGGGGAGAACAAGAAAACAGAGGTAATACTAGACAGTGTTCTCAGCAAACCAACAGGCCAACCATTGTCTTTATAGGCCTCATGACAAAGCCATCTTCTCTGAGATCCTTCCTGTCCCTCAAGCAAAGGAAGAAGGAAGAGAACGCAGAGGATTTTGGAAGTGAACTGTTGGTTAGGTAAGTGGTGTGAGGTGAAGGGATTTGGTTTTGTGGAACATGGGTTGTCTTTATGGGGAGAAGAGGCTGTACAGTTTGGATGGTCTCTGCCTCAGTAATGGGGGGACCAATCTCCTTGGCGACAGGCTGGCTAGAGTAGTCAGGAGAGGGTTAAACTAACACCAAAAAGGGGAGGTAAAAAGAAAGAAGATATGATGACAAAAATCAAGACGTTACAAACAAAATCAATCAAAAAACCAAGGACATGAAGAGAAGAAATTCTTGAAATGCCAATACACCAATGCTAGAAGGGCTGCATAATAAACAAGAGGAATTGGAATTGCTCCTTTGTGAGCATAATTTCAATCTAGTTGGTGCCACTGAAACCTGCTGGGACAAGCTGCATGATTGGGATGTTAAAATCAAAGGTTAGGAAGGATCAAGAGGGCAAAAGAGGTGGGAGAGTGGCACTACACAATGGCATTATCCATTTCCAAGTCACTGCTAACTCAGAAGAAAATGATCTTCAACGTTTATGGATCAAGGTCCTAACAGAAAGCACAAGATGGGGTAGTAGCAGTTGGTGTCTGCTACAGACCACCAAGTCACACTAGGGAACAGGATGCACCTAACTACAATGTGTAGGGGGAAAAAACTGCATGATTACACGGGACTTGAATTTGATGCACGTTTGAGGTCTCATGCTGCCATGACTAAAACATCCTTGGAATTTCTAAATATAATAGGTTACAATTTCCTAATGCAAAAACTGTTGCAGCCAACATGGAGGAATTCTATATTACATCTTGTCTTCACAGATAAAGAGGAACTGATCACAGAACTAAAAATAATGGCAGGTCAGGTACAAGGGCTCATGACTTCCTCACATTTATAATGTGCAAGCAGAATAAAGTCCAGACCAGCAATACATATACTTGGTGCTTTAACAGGGCTAATTTCACAAAGCTGAGAACAGTTAAGAGCCAAATCAGCTGAGAAGAAGAATTTAATCAGAAGAAGTTGATAATAATTAATATAAATCAAAAGTTAGGGATTGTAGAAAATTGATAAGGGAAGCAAAGGGACACAAGGAGAACTCTATGGCCACCTGAATTAAAGACAACAAGGAGGGTTTTTTAAAACTATATTAGGAACAATTGACAATATTAGAATATTGACATGTGTATCAGTCCATTACTAGATGGAAGTGGTAGGATTATCAATAATGCAGAAAAAACAGAAGTGTTCTGTACATATTTCTGTTCTGCAATTGGGGAAAAAATAGATGATATAATCTCATCATATGTATTAACACTCCTTCCAATCCACTAGTCTCTTCAGAGGACGTTAAACAGAAGTTAGTGAAGATAGACATTTTTAAATCAGCAGGTCCAGAAAACTGGCATCCAAAAGTTTTAAAGAGCTGGCTGAAGTGCTCACTGGACCATTAATGTTGATTTTCAATAAGTCTTGGCACACTGGGGTGGTTCCAGAAGACTAGAAGAAAGCTAAAGTTGTGCCATTTTAAAAAAAGGAAAATGGGTTGACCCAGGTAATTACAGGTCTGTCAGGCTGACATTAATGCTAAGCAAGCTAACAGAGTGGCTGATGCAGAACTTGACTGATAATGAACTAAAAGAGGGTAATGTAATTAATGCAAATCAACATGGCTTTATGGAAAATGGACCCTGTCAAACTAACTTGATTTTTTTAATGAGATTACAAGTTTGGTTGATAAAGGAATAGTTTTGTTGTAATATACTTAGACTTCTCTAAGACATTTCACTTAGGACTACATGCCATTTTCATTAAAAATATCATTCTAGATATAAAATTAACATGGCACACATTAAATTAATTAAAAATTGGCTAGATGATAGGTCTCAAAATATAACTGTAAATGGAAAATCATCGAGTGATTCTGTTTCAAGGGGGTCCCACTTGATTCTACGGCTGCTATTTAATATTTTGTATCAATCACCCGGAAGAGAAAACAAAATCATCACTAATGAGGTTTGCAGGTGATACAAAAGCTGGGGGAGTGGTAAATAAGACGGAAGACAGGTGATCCTGGCAACATAAATGGGAATCCGAAGCAGGAGAAGAGGAGAAAGGTATAAATACCATCCAATGGCTGGATATCGAAACTAGACAAATTCAGATGGGAATTCAGGGAAACGTTTTTAACATTGAAAGTAATTAACCACTGGAACCATTTCCCAAAGGTGGTGATAAATTCTCCATCACTGGATATTTTTAACTCAAGATCGGATGTTTTTCTAAAATGTCTGCTGTAGGAATTATTTGGGGAAGTTCTCTGACCTGCGTCACAGAGGCGGCTAGACAGAGGAGCACAATGGTCCCTTTAGACCTTAGCATTTTTGAAAGCCTGTTCAGTCCCAAACAGGTATAATTTCTGTATCACAGAATCATAGCAGATGAGGGTTGGAAGGGACTTCAGAAGGTATCTAGTCCAACCCCCTGCTCAAAGCAGGGCCAACTCCAACTAAACCATCCCAGCAAGGGCTTTGTAAAGCCCTACCTTAAAAACCTCTAAAGATGGAGATTCCCCCACCTCCCTAGGTAACCCATTCCAGTGCTTCTCCACCCTCCAAGGGAAAACGTTTTTCCGAATATCCAACCTAGAACTTCCTCACTGCAACTTGAGACCTTTGCTTCTAGTTCTGACATATACTACCATTGACAACAGCCTTGCTCCATCCTCCCTGCAACCCCCTTTCAGGTAGTTAAAGGCTCCTATCAAATCCCCCCTCATTCTTCTCTTCTGCAGACTAAACAAGCCTAGTTCCCTCAGCCTCTCCTCATACGTCTTGTGCTCCAGCCCCCTAATCATTTTGTTGCCCTCTGCTGGACTCTTTCCAATTTGCCACATCCTTTCTGTAGTGGAGGACCCAAAACTGGACACAGTATTCCAAATGAGGTCTCACCAGTGCCGAACAGAAGAGAATAATCACTTCCCTCGATCTGCTGGCAATGCTCCTATTAATGCTGCCTAATGTGCCATTAGCCTTCTTGGCAACCAGGGCACACTGCTGACTCATATACAGCTTCTTGTCCACTGTAACCCCCAAAGAATGCAGGAATGCACCAAGTCACATAGTTTTGATTCAGAGTTCCAGATAAAAGACATTTCTAAAAGTAAATATCTGTGGCTTGCTCACAACAGTTTATTTTTAAGAACAGATTACAACATCAGTACCGGTATATTCCATGTGCGTTTGCTGTTCAGTTCTTTACCATTTACTAGGAACCTAATATGAACATTTTTTATCTACGGAAATCTGCATCCCAAGTGATTTGTGTTATAAATTTATGACCCGTTTCCACCACCTGTGACTTGAAGTAAAATGAGCCCTGAGCTAGATCAGATGCTCTCGTATTAAGTTACAGTGCTGCACTACCAACTTCTTTGGCATTTGATTTTCACAGGACTCCTGGGGCGAAGAGCTGACACGTTTTTTAAACACACCCACCTTACACTATACAATTACACACAGGATGCAGTATCCCAAATCAAAGGGCCTCTAAGATCCATGCAGTGATAAAAAATGAAGAGTCTTTGAAATAAGTTCATCCTGCCCTTCCACTATCTTCCCTCTCAAAGGCCTGGAAGAACAGATAACCTTCAGGTTACACTGAAGGGCCTAACAAAACTGCGCTCTGGCCAACTAATGTAGGAAGTGAATTCCATATCTGACAATAACTCACACCTCCCCTCCAGCTCCTCCTGGATCCAACTGGAAGGTAGCTGGGAACCACAGCTGATCTCTGCTGCAAAGGAAGAGGTGGTCATCTAAGGTATCCAGGATCCAGCCAGTTTAAGCCAATTGAGGTTAAAACCCACACCTTAAATTACACCTGGGATCTAAAGAGATGCTAGCCCAGATCACAAGGTGCAGCTGTAATGTGTCCCCTGCAATGGACACCCTCTCCAGCCAGCAACCAAGTTCTGCAACTCCTGAGATTTCTGTGTGGCTTATAATGTGGTGAATGTTGCAGTGAGGTCCCAGCCTCTTGGTCAAACATAGGTGATAACAAGAATTCTTGGCCAGTGCTGCTACCTGGCTATCCAGAAGCAAAGGGGACTGCATAATAAATGAAGGGCCAATACTATCATCCCACTTTTTTCCAGTTACCCTCCCAAAACTGAGTCTTATCCAGACTATATCAACCAGCATGCATGCAACCGAAGCCCAATCCCAGAGGACCCTAGGAAAACCTATCCGCTACTCTGGTTGGTGATGATGAAAAAGAGGGATAGAGCCGAGTGTCATCCACACCCTGGAAACAGCCCAGCCTGTACCACCTCACTCTCTCTCCTAGAGCATCATGTGCACCTTGAGCAGGAGAGGCCACAGGAGAGAACCCTTGTAGCACTCCTTCAGAAATTCTTTGGCAAAATGAACAACCCTGTGTCATCACAAGGAAAGAAGAAAGATACTCGAACCATTCCAGCTCTCCCTCACCAGCTATGCAAGCTTAACAGAAATCCACCAAAATGCACAGAGTCATCTGAGGACCTGTTATGTCTGGAAGAATCAGCTTTGCTAGTTATTCATTGCTGTGGGTAAAATGTGTGCAATAAGGTTTTTTTTCAAGCTTCTCACGTCTCCCCAGAATACATTCTGTGCATCCACCACAGTTTGAGAACTTCTGGTCTACAGCAATCTCATCTGACAACTCACCAGACTCACTGGCTAATTACCCTCAAATTCAGAAACTGATAGGTTCATGAGACAAACTCTTAGAGGTTTTGAGTGTTTCTCGGTGGACAGATGATCATGACAGAAATACGTTTGTCTTATGTAGTTTTAAGGGCTCAGTGCCACGTTGTTTGACTCAGAATCAAAGACAATTTAATCCCATAAAAAATGGTAAATGAGCAGAATTGCAAAATCTTAAGCACCCTGCCTCACACAGAGGTGACTGTGTGGGGTCTCAGAGAAAACCGAGAGATCACACACTTGGAAGGGACCTCAGGAGGTACCTAGTCCAACTCCCTGCTCAAAGCAAGACTAACCTCAGCTAAATCGTCCCAGCCAGGGTTTTGTCAAGGCTCAGCCTAAAAACCTCTAAAGATGGAGATTCTACCACCTCCCTAGGTAACCATTCCAATGCCTCCTAGTGACAAAGTTTTTCCTAATGTCCAACCTAGACCTCCCCCACTGCAACTTGAGACCGTTGCTCCTTGTTCTGTCATCTGCCACCACTGAGAACAGCCTTGCTCCATCCTCCCTGCAACCCCCTTTCAGGTAGTTAAAGGCTGCTATCAAATCTCCCCTCATTCTTCTCTTCTGCAGACTGAACAGGCCTAGTTCCCTCAGCCTCTCCCCGTAAGTGATAAGATCAGTTGGGACGAGGAAACAAACTGGCGCAGGAAGGGCGCAGCAGGGGCGTGCTAGGCCCCCCGAGGTGCTGGGAGGACGGTCCCGGGGCATGACAAGATTATGACAAGACACAGGGTGGCCGCATGGGTCCCAAGATTTCACCCGCTCGGGCCAGTCCTGAAGAGAGGCAAGCCAGGGTTTGACTCCCTTAGCCGCTGAGCGGAGCTGGGACCAAGAAAAGGGGGCCCTCGTGACCCGTTTTCAACGGGATGAACCCTAGGAGCTTCGGCACAGGGCGGGGACGGCGGGGACCGCCTCCGGGCCGGGGCTGCAGGCCGCGGGTGCCGGCTCCCGGCGCGGAGCAGTTCGAGCTGGGGAAGGAGGGCGAGGGCCAGGGCCAGGGCCAGGGCCAGGGCCAGGGCCAGGGCCAGGGCCAGGGCCAGGGCCGGCCGGCCAGCCCCGCCCCGCCCCCGCTGCGGGGCTGGGGACTCGGCCCTCACCAGGCAGGCGGCCAGGACCCCGTGCAGCGCCTCCAGCCGCTCCCCGTCGCTCTCCTCCTCGCGGAGCAGCCCCTGGATGTAGGCGGCGTACACAGCCCGGTCCAGCCCCAGCCCCTCCAGCCGCGCCGCCAGCCACGGCTCGAAGCCGCCCGGCCCGGCCGCAGCCGCCGCCTCGCCTCGGCTGGGCGCCGCCATCTTGGAGGGGGCGGGGCGCCACTGCGCGAGCCCGGCCGCGCGCGAGGAGGCCTCGCCGCGCATGTGCAGGCGGGGCCCGTGGCGCCGGTGGCTCAGCTCGCGGCAGCGCCCCCTAGCGTCCCGCTGGAGCTGGGTCGGGCGGGTGTCATGGCAACCCGGGCGCCTCGGTTCCTGCCCCGCGCCGCTCGCCAGGCAGCGCCCCTCCCCCCGCGGCACGGCCCGGCTCGCGCGGGGACAGGCCACAGGCCTGAGCTTGGCTGCTCCTGAGTGGTCACCTGCCGCCCCCCGTCCCCATGCCTGGGGGAGCAGCCCCCAGCAGCAGAGCCATGGACAGACCGTGGATGGACAGACCCATGGACAGACCCATGGCCGGACAGACCCATGGACAGAGCATGGACGGACAGACCATGGACAGACCCATGGCCGGACAGACCCATGGACAGACCATGGACGGACAGACCATGGACAGACCCATGGCCGGACAGACCATGGACAGACCATGGACGGACAGACCATGGACAGACCCATGGCCGGACAGACCCATGGACAGACCATGGACGGACCATGGACAGACCCATGGCCGGACAGACCCATGGACAGACCATGGACGGACAGACCATGGACAGACCATGGACGGACAGACCATGGACAGACCCATGGCCGGACAGACCAGGGATGGACAGACCCATGGACAGACCATGGACGGACCATGGACAGACCCATGGACAGACCATGGATGGACAGACCTATGGCCAGACTATGGACAGACCCATGGCCGGACAGACCCATGGACAGAGCATGGACGGACAGCCCATGGACAGCTGGGCCATGGCACGCGTGGGGGGCCCTGGCTCTCCCAGGGGCGAGAGACACAAGCTGGGGGAGAGGAACCTTCAGGCTGTGCCAGCCACTGGGGGCCCCCCCAGCGGGTTTCCCAGCCCTGAAGAAAAGCTCTGGGTCGCTCAGTAGCTCGTCTCTCTTGCCAGCTGAAGTTGGTCCAACGAAAGAGAGTACCTCGCCCAACTCGTCTTGCAGACGGGTGGACAGACAGGGCCGGACAGACGGCTGGATGGCTCCGATAAAGGGGGAATAGATTAGCTAGCTGACAGATTAAAGTAAGATTGGGATGAAGAAATTTGGATGGATTGGACACGAGTGGGAGGGATAGAAAGGTGGGTGGGCAAGCAAAGCTGGATGGGTAGATGTGGATATAGATAACAGCGGGAAGGCAGATTAGGTAATGTCAGGATAGATTTCAACAGACAGTAATACTTAGTTCTGAAACTGTCAGCAGCATTGTTCCCTGCTCTTAGACATAGGGAAACTGAGGTGTGGAGGGGAAGTGATTTGCTTATGGGTCACTCAGAAGTTAGTGGCAGAGCCAGGAACACAGCTCAGGTGTCAGGCTCCAAGAGCTGACCCTCAGTAATACAAGGCACCCTGGTTTGTGGTGCTGTTCCCTGCCAACAAGAGATGTGCAGCGCCTTGTTTGGAGTGGTAGGTGTGGTGTGCAGACGCTACCGCCCTTACTTGCAGCATTGCACTCAAAGCACTCAAAGCAGCCTGTTTCCCACCACCATGGATTTTTGCTGCGCTGCGGCCCGCCGGCAGTGGGTAGGGTGTTGCTGGTCCTGTCAATTTAAGGTGATGATGTGGTCCGGTGGAAGGGGCACAGGACTGTGGTGAGCCGCTGACAGGCTCCTGACTTTGGGCAGGGGAGGCAAGGCTCCGGGCCCCTAACTTGTCCGTCTGTGCAATGGGCGTAAGGGCCCCTAAC
>ML675642.1:762154-833511 GCA_007922155.1 Mesoclemmys tuberculata
GTCTGTGCAATGGGCGTAAGGGCCCCTAACTTCTCCGTCTGTGCAATGGGCGTAAGGCTGCCACCCGCGTGCGGGCTCTGAGAGCCGCCAGGGGAAGGCGCATGGAGGACGGGCCTGTGAATGTGGAGCGGGCTCCGTGCCCGACCGACAGCCCCGAGACGGACAGCTGTACAACGAGCCCAGGCCGCACGGGGGTGGGCCCGTCACCCTGCCCAAGGGCTCGGCCCCCAGGGCTGAGCGCGGCTAAGAGCCGGACTGGATCCACGGAGCGGGCCGGCTCCGCAGACAGGCCCTGCCCGGCCGCCGTAGCCCGCTGCGGGGCGGGGCGGAAATTTAAATCGGGGGCGGGCCCGGCCGGTGCCTCGACCCGATCCGCGCGCCTGGCCGGGCCGGAGCGGAGCGGAGCCCGCTGGCGTCCCATGGCCGCGCCGCGGCCCGGGCGGCAGGGCCCTGGTAGGTGTGGGGCCGGGCCGGGCGTGTGCCCCCCCTCCCCCCCCGGGCCGGGCGTGTGCCCCCCCCTTCCCCCCAGAGCCCGGGGCCCGCGGCCATGCAGCCGCCCCTGGGGTGCGGGGTAGCGGCCGCAGCGCACAGCAGCGCCCTGGTCCGCAGCCAGGGCCGAGGGGACCCCGGGCACAAGGCAGCCCCGTGGGTGGGGCGCAGGCCCCGGGCGATAGCAGGTACCAGACCCGGCCCTGAGGGGAACGGCGGGGCCGGGGTGCAGAGACCTCACCCTCACCCTTGCCCTGTGCGGCGTGGCCACTCGTTTCTCGTGTGCGCGGGGCGGAAGGCGCCTAACCTGGCTCAGACGCCCTGGCCTCTTGGTGGCTGTGTGTGTTTTAGCAGGTGCAATGGGTTGCCAAGCTGAGAGGGGGCACAGGAGACCCCTTGGGAAAAAGCAGCAGCAGCAGCAGCAGCAGGAGGTGGCTGGGCCATCCAAGAACCTGCCCTTCGTGGGGAAATCCTTCTACCTGGACCTGCCGAACAGCAGGCACCTGCAGTTCCTGGGGGTCACCATACAGCAGCTGGGGGGGGTGAGTATGAAGGTGCCTTTCCTGTTGGAGAGCATGAAGCTGCTGTGTGGGTGATGTGTGGGCAGGAGGCAGATGCTGAACTGGCTTGGGTGCAGTGCCTGTAGTCCAAACCCTACTGCGAAACGGTAGTGGGGATGTTGGGTAGTAGTGCCTTCCTGGAAAGCCCCAACCCTGGCTCTTTAATGTTAGTGCTCCCATCTGCAGGGCTTACGCAGTCTCAGATGCTCTTTTCAAGGCCAAAGATGGGGACACAAGCTGCTTGTTCATGCGGGGCCAGGTTTATGAAAGAGCTCAGCTCCCACAAGCGGTGCCAGTTCTTCAGGAGCTCAGCCCCTGGCTCCATGTTGGGGTCTGGTGTTTGGGCTGGGTTCGATTTGATCTCTTCACTGCAAAGCTGTTTGTTGGCAAGCAGGTGTCACAGACAGCAAAAGCTAGACAATGCCTCTCCTGACAAGCTTCAATTCCCCAAGTATAAGCCCTCAGTAACTGTGTTGGCCCCACATAGTATCCTGAATAGCAAGCAAAGCAGACATAGCTACCGATTCTAGATGAAGACCGTTTCTCCTCTTCTCCTTGTCCCATCAGGTACGTACTTGGTCTGTTTTCTGAGCTCCTTGAAGCAGAGTGTTGGTTAATTGAGGCCCTCTGATCCCTCAGTCCCTCTTCTGTCCAACAGCATCACTAGCATCTTTAGATGTGTATATATGGATATAAGGTGATATTCCCCAATGCTTATACCCTTTTTCCAAAGGAGTCACATGTCTCCAAGATATGCAAAATATGCTTTGCTAGCATATCATCAATTCATAATTTGGGAAGAGGCTCCAGGGATCAACTGATATTCACTTTTTCCATTAACTACTCACTGGGCATTTGATGTCGTGCTGTTCTATAGGAGCAGTTGACCCAGGTCAGTTAGTCCCAGATTCACCATTACACACCTGTATGTGCATACACTAGGCAAACTGGCCATTAGCTGATCATAACCATTTGGTTTTCCACAGCTGCGCACACAGAGCCTGGACAAACCTTCATGGTTCATGCCCGTGCCAAGTGCAAGTATGGTTTTCTCAGTGATTTTCCACTGTCTAGTGCTAAGAGACCCTGTTCCCAGAATCCTCCAGCACTCAGGCTTACCGTACTTGTCCCCCGCAATACTATACAGTAATTCAGCACCGTCCCACAACTGGTCTCTTGAAAACATGGCCATTAAATGGGAGCTGAGCTCTTGAAGTCATCAAGGGCCAAATTGTCAAGCGCTGTGCATTTGGGAGCTGGGTGGCACCACGGGTAGTGCCCTGCACAGAGGCGCTGGGAAGGGGTTCTGAGTACGTGTAAATTAATTCTCAGGTGTTCCTGCTCACTTGACTGAGCAGTATAGTTCCTACAAGGTATCTTTCAGTTGCACGTAATCAATACTCTAGCGTGACTGGGGAGTGGGCCTTAAGACTGGAATGGGAGAAATGTCTAACTTAAAGACAAGGTCTCGTCCAGCACTGCACCTGGCACTGAGGCAGCTGAAGATGATGATTTCTTTGCTTTGCTGGTTCCTGAGATGTGGCAGATCTTGCTGTGCATTCTGGCTCTGCAGTTGACTGTTTTTGTCTCTGGTTCTAGGTGATTGAAAGCTTCCTGAGTAAAGAAGTCAGCTATGTGGTTTCCAGCAGCAAAGAGGCCAAGCTGGGCAGTGGGCCTGGGAGACAGGCTGAGAAACGGAGCAGCACCACTTCAGGGGATGCCAAGTCAAAGACTCTGCCCGCTGCTGTGCCCAAAGGGAGCCGTGCAGGGCTTCCCCACAAGCCAGCAGACAGCGTAAGGACTATGAAGGTCTGAGCAGCTTTCAGCCTTGGTGCAGCGGCTGTGTGGGGATGAGAGCCTGAGAGCAGTGTCGGCAGAAGAGCTTGTCTGCCTCACTGAGCACATCTGCTGTATGCTCCTGTCTCCCAGCCCCTGGCACTGTTCATACTTGGATCATTAAGCCCTACCCTTGGAGGGGGGTCCACATACCACGTCTTGGTTTGGTAGCATTTTTAATCCCCAGATGTCCTGCAAACTGTCCGTAGAGATTGGTGCGACTGCCTCTGGGGTGCAGCACCAACCAAGAGCAGACAGTGACACAATGTGTGCTTTTCATTTACTAGCCTAAAGAGGGGGAATGGTAGGGAGGCAGACGAACTCCATGCGGTGCAGGACGGCCTGCCCACTCAGCTTATTATTTATCCATGCACCACTGATTAATACCATAGGGATTTACACAGATAAATGCTGGCATAAAAGATGATGCATCCCTTCAGGGTTGCTGCAGACTGGAAGTGTGGCAGGCCTAGCTGTCTCGGCTAGAGGCGGTAGATGGTCTTCTGAGCCAGCCTTAATGCTGGAAGAAATTGTTTATTTGGCTGGTTTCCAGCTTGCAAGGAAAGCACCCTGCCAGCCCCGCTTACACTCGGCACGCCCATCTGGGGTGGGGGGCTGACTCAGCAGATCCAAGTTGAACTCCTCTTGGGAGCACCGGCGCTCTGTGCTGCCTTTGAGGCGGGAAATGCCTTTTACGGGAGAAAACACTGTAGCTGGGGAAGAGGTGGAGGGAGTGGGGATAAGATATGGGGTGGGTTGGGAAGCAGCAATGGTGCCAGAGGCGGGAATTAGCAGGTCAAGGGGAGGAGACTCAGCATTGCGCTTCAAGACCCATCTTCCCAACTGTAAAATAATCAATGAACTATTAATACAGTGTGGGTGGGGCGCTGGCCGTGACATCAGGGCAAACAAAGAAATTCAGGGTCAGATGGCTCCCAAACTAGAAGCAACCTTACTCTCTCCCTGAGGTTCGACAGCGCATCCTACTGCAACATGCCTATACAGAGGCCAAATGGCTTCCAGAGCAGATTTAGCAAAAGTCCCATGGCTTCCCTGCTGTGCTGTTAACCTGACCTGTGCTGCGGTCTCTGACCCATCGTGCTGAATCCTGGGCTGGCCTGCAGGCTGGGGAGATTCCAGGCGTCCCTGGCAGGTGCTGCCTGTTGAAAGCTGCTTTTGGCCCCATAGGGCAGACCCTCAAAGTACACAAGCCACTTGCTGCTGATCAAGAGAAACATGGCCTTGCCCAAAGGTGCTCTCTCCTGGCAAGGATAAGTCCCTGGAGGGCAGTAAGTTTGGGAGTCACGGCATGATGACACTGAATCTGTTCCCTCCCTGTCAAATGCTCTGGGCAGCAGCACACTGGCCCGCTCGGCCCAAGGCTCCAGGCCATTGGCTCTGAATACTGTTTGGCTTGTCTTCTGCAGGCTCTGATCAGCAGAGGAAAGGCGCTGCTGCAGAAGGCCATAAGGAACCAGGTGAGTGGCATATTGATGAGCTTCCCCTCGAGGCGGGTAGGTGCAAGGCATTGCTGAGCTGGAGAGCGGTCTCCGACTTGGGGACCGGTGCAGAGACTTGCCCCATCACTAGACACCACCTGGGCCATGGCAAGTACATTCCCCCACATGAGAATGCAGGACAGTGACCCTGCCTGGTGCTCCCAATCACTGAGCCTCTCACAGGGTCTATTTCTCAGTTCCCACACGCTGCCGCCGAGTGCTGGCGCTTGGATGGGATATTCTTGCAGGTAGCTGCACTACTGGTGCTGTAACCCTATGTGTATGTCTGTATTGCAGTGGCTATGCTGCAGTGTAGACGCTTCTGACATCAAGAGGAGGGATTTTGGCTAACTGTGGATAGCCCACCTCTCCAAGATGCAGTAGCTTGGTGCATCTACGGTGGGGTTAGGTGGACCTAAGAGTGTCCCTCAGAGTATGAAATCTTTCACAGCCCTGAATGATGTAGCTAGGTTGACCTAAGTTGTTCTTTTAGGTGTAGCCCAGGCCTGCAAGAGTAGTGGCATTAGGAGTGGCCACTAGGAGTGGTATTAGGAGAAGTAGCAATAAGCTATGGAGAACTAAAACTACAGGGGTGACATGGACTTGCTGTAGCCACATAGGCTGGCTGGGGAGTTGGGGGAGACTTTACCTCTAGCCTTTGTGCTGGAAGGTTTCTGATGCCAGAGTAACAACAAACATGGGGTTGATGCTTAACTAGAAGCATGTTACAGCCAGACATAGTTGGGTTCATACTTCCAGCTCTGGGTCAGGGTAAGAACCCTTCTCTTCCCTGTAATGTGGGCCCTAAGACTTGGAAATGCCGTCTTCATCTGCAAATGAGGCAGGGAGTTGGTCCAGGACTGAGCTCTTTGAAATGTCAAGGCTAGAAATGCCTACTTCTAAATCCCATCATTACAGCAAGAGAGATCTTGCTTCTAGTCTTGAAGAGAGCAACTGACAAACATCTCAAATTTGTTCTTATACCAAGATGATCTTCATTACCAGTCAAGATGAGTTACAAAACTTTGTGCAGTGGGATTGTGGCCTTTCCACTAGGGAAGCCTTGGTTTCTAACGTGAAGTTCTCAGAGTAGCATCTGCTAAAATCCTGCTGACGGACTGGTCTTTCCTGCCCCACCCTCCATGCTGTAATCTAGCCTGTGAAGGCCAGCAATCAGACTGAGATGTCTGCTCTGCCCTGGCCTGTACATCACTAAGTCTCTCCTCTTGTTTGCACAGGACTCCATCAGTGGCAGTGTCCTTGCCAATGCTCGCTCCTGGGGTGTCCGGATCTTGAACGTGGATGGTATCCTTCTACATAAACTAGCTGCGTTGTGGAGGAGGGACTTTGACCTTCAATGTGTAGCTTCTGAATCTGTTAAATCAATGAACTGGGCAGAGAAGTAAGTCAGTGACTCTGGTTATGGGGGAACAAGAATTCGACAGTGACAAAGGGTCGCATTGACCAAGGCTTTACTGACCCGTGGACACAGGCGTTCTGAGGAGTGACTTCCCAAGTCTGAGTGTGGGGAACGGGGTGTGGGCTCAGTCAGACACACTCAGTTCTTTTCTTGGCAGTCTGCCTCAGACCTTCCTCTCCTGATCCGAGCAGTCCACCGGCCAGCACTGATCCCCCACTGCCCCATGGGAGAATGGCAGACATGTGTCCAAGAAGCATTCTTGCTGGACCGATTGCCATGAGGGCCTCTGGGTGAGCACAGGTCCCATTTAGCATGAACAGCCGCCAGGAGGCCTGCTGAAGTGCCTTGATCCTGGCGTGTAGAGAGCCCACTAGAGAAGCTTGCTGAGACTGTCTGTGAAGGAAGGGAGCACTGGAGATGCCTCTCACTAGCAATGGGGCTGGAGCAAATCTTCCCTTCAGGCCATCAGACAGCAGGGATTCTAGGTCCCTGCTGACCTGGGCTGGACTCAAGCCAGCGACAGGCTCAGTACCCTGTGCACACCTAACCTCTCTCCAGCGTGAGTTTAGGGTTTCCTGGCTAGAAGTGGGCTGCTGTATCCCCTGTGCAAAGGGAATTGCAGCTACATCTGCCGAGGTGTGGGCTAAGGGGAGCTTGTTCAATAACAGATATTCCCTCACCCACCTTGTCTCTCTTGTATCCTGGGGATCAGAATTGCAGACAGACATCTAGGGCCAGACGTTCAAAAGCTCTTGGCACACCCCTGACACTCACAGCCAGATTGTAGAACCCAGCATGCAAAGCTTCTTATCCAGCCTGGCCATTAAGTTTGTCCTTCCCTCACCCTGGAAGGAGAACATGCAGTACCACTTCTTTCCTGAGTGTGGCAGAAGAGAGTGCTAAAGCATTGTACCTGGTAGGGCTGGTAAATGTACGGAGCTGTATTTCACCTGGGGGGCTGAGCAATAACAGCTCCCTCTGTCTCTGGGCTTTGGCTCCTTAACATCCACCCTGCACAGAAATGATGGCCTATGTGCAGCAGCAGCTGCTCTGCGTGTCGGGGGCAGGGAAGCAGAGTGAGATGACAACGGTAATGGATTTAACCCTTGCCCCCAGTCAAGAGCTTCCTGGTAACAGGAATAGACACAAGTGTTTAGTCCTTCCCATCAAACCCACGGTGCAGCCCTTTTACAGCAGAGGAGCTGCAGGGTTTGTCTTGACATAAGGGGTCAATGAGCAGGGCCACTTCCAGCAAGGTCCCATGGGGGTTGGTTTTGTCCAGCGCTGATCAATATTTATCAACTGTTCATAGATTCCAAAGAGAGAGGGACTGCTATGGTGATCTAATATGGCTTCCTGTATACATAGGCCACAGAATGTCTCCCAAGTAATCCCTAGAGCAGATCTTAGAAAAACATCCAGTCTTGATGAAAACATTCAGGAATAGCGAATCCTCAGTTAAAAATATGCCTTGTTTAGCTTCAACTTCCAGCCATTGGATCGTGTTAACCTTTCTCTGCTAGACTGAAGAGCCCATTATTAAATCTTTATTCCCTAGGTTGGTACTTACCCACTGTGTTCAAGTCACCCCTTGCCCTCTGGTAAAATGAATAGATTGAGCTCCTGGAGGCTTTCACTACAAGCAGGTTTTCTAATCCTTTAATCAGCCTCTTCTCTGAACCCTTTCCAATTTATCAACATCTTTCTTGAATTGCAGACTCCAGAACTGGATGCAGTATTTCAGCCCTGGTCTCACCAGTGCCAAATAGAGGTAAAATAACTATTGCTCCTAATTGAAAGTCCTCTACTTATGCATCCAAGGACTTGCCCTTCTGGCCACAGTGTCACACTGGAACTCGGGTTCAGGTGATTGTCCACCGTGACCCCCAAGTCTTGTCACTTCTTCCCAGGACAGTCTCCCATTGTGTAAGCATGGCCTGCGTTCTCTGTTCCTCGGTGTATACATTATGTTTAGCCATATTAAAACAGTTTGCTTGCACCCAGTTTAACAAGTGATCTAGATTATTCTGAATCAGTGACCTGTCCTTTTCATTATTTACCACACTATGCCCCCCAATTTGTGTCATCTGTAAACTTTCAGTGACTACTTATCCGTGACCTAGTAGAAAACAGAAAAACTGTTAATTAGCATAGGGCCAAGAACAGGGGTCGGCAACCTTTACTATCAAAAGAGCCGCATGCGGCTCCGGAGCCATGGGTTGCCGACCCCTGGCCAAAAACAATCCCTGCAGGACCCCACTAGAAATGCACCTGCTGGAGAATGATTCCCTGTCTAGTTACATTTTGAGACTTACTAGTTAGCCAGGTTTTTAATCCATTTAGTGTGTGCCATGTTAATTTTATATTCTAGTTTTTAATCAAAGTATCATGCAATATCAAGTCAAATGCCTTACAGAAATCTGTTACAGCAACACTGTTACCTCTTTTCAGCCAGTCTCATAAGCTCAAAAAAAATCAAGTTTGACATGATCCACTTTCCATAGACGTTCCAGGCAATGATATAAAATCTTCGGTAAAGTTTACAGATGGCCCGAAGATGTGGGCAGCAAGTAATGAGGACAGGATCCTGTTAGTGACCTGGTTAGTGAAATGATCACAGCCCAACAAAACGCATTGTAATACAACCAAATGTAAGGTATCACATCTAGGGATCAGGTTCTACGTACAGAACAGGAGACTGTTTTTTGGAAAGCAGTGACTCAAAAGGCCATGGTGTTCGTTGTAGATAATCCCTCAGCATGAGAGCTCTGTGTAAAACTGGCAAAAAGAGCAAGTATAAAAACAAAGATCAGGTAGAAATAGGGAAGTGGGTTTTTTAAGAAAAGGTTAGACAAACCCCTGTCAGGGACTGTCTAGGCCAGTGCTTCTCAAACTGGGGCTCCTGACCCAAAAGGGGGTCATAAGAGCAGCAGCTGCTGGTCAGGCACCCAGCTCTGGCGGCAGAAGCAGTACAGAAGTAACGATGGCATGGTATTGGGAGGTGTGTGTGTGTGTGGGGCGGTGTTGTCACAGTTTGAAATTTTCAAAGAGGGTCCCAGCAAAAAAATAGTTTGAGAACCCCGGGTCTAGGCATGGCACAGGACTAGATAATCCCTTCCAGATCTACATTACTGCGATTGTATGGCATCGGTAAGACGGCTGTGTCCAGTTCTGGTGAACACTGGGCTGTGTCCAGTTCTGGTGTCCGCATGTCGAGAGATGTGGAAATGCTGGCGAGAGCTCACAGGGGCAGGTAATGGAAAACAAGCCCTGCAATGTGAGGCTCACAGAACTCAATCTATTCATGTTATTGAAGAGCAAGTGGAGAGGTGCTTTGATCGCTGTCTAGGCACTGACATGTGGACAAGAGCAGAGAGAGGGGCCTTGTCAAAGGCAGAACAAGATTCAGTGACTGGAATGTCAAGTTGCACAAATTCAACCTTGATGTAAGGTGCCATTTCCAACACTGGGGAGATTAAACATTGGAACAGCTTAGCCAGGAGTTTCTAATGTGAGATCAGGCATCTTTCTCTCAGAAGCTGGATTAAAGCCTCTTTCAGAGATTCTGCAGCCCATATGTGTGAGGTGGGTTTGTATGGTCATGATGGTCATTCGGGCCTTGCAATCTGAGCCCCTGTTCATCCTCTTCCTTCATGGATCATGGGGAGAACAGAAGCTCTGCATTGCCCTCAGCATCATCCCCCGCATGTTCACAACACTTGCAGATCTGTAGTAAGACACTGATTATTATGAAATCTCCCGTTTCAGGGTTTCAGCAGGTTGCCTGCAGAGATCAAGAAGGAATCTATTCCTCAGGGCACAATTGACCATTCATATTCTCGGTTTTTCACGTGCCTCTAAAGCAGCAAGGATTGGCCACAGCTGGGGAGGAGACACTGGACAGGGTGGACCAGTGCCCTGAGATGGTGTAGAGAATGATTTCTCCATTGTGCGGCTGGTGTGCCCTGCTCATATGTTCAGGGTTACGCTGATCACTAGAGCTGGAGTTGAGAAGGAATTCCCCCTGAAGTCAGATTGGCAGAGATCTTGGGGATTTTTCCACCTTCCTCTGCAGTGTGAGTCACTTACCAGATCTTCTGGGTGTGTCACCTGATCAATTCCCTGCCATTGCAGGGGCCTCGGGCATTGGTGGCACTTGGCTCTCTCCTGTTCTGTTGGGTGGCATGCAATTGTTTAGTCTCCTGAGGACTGAAATCTTTAGTCTAACAAGTTCCTGGGCTCAGTATAAGTGTGTCTGAGTGGTGATAGTGGCCTGTGATAGATGGATAGACACAAGAGGTCAGATTAGATCAGTGATTCTCAGTCAGGGCATATGTGGAGGTCTTCCAGGGGTACATGCTATTATCTAAATATTTGCCTAGTTTTACAATAGGCTGCATAAAAAGCACTAGCAAAGTAAGTTCAAACTAACATTTCATACAATGACTTGTTCTTACTGCTCTGTATGCTGCACACTGAAATGTAAGCACAATGTTTATATTCCAATTGATTTATTTTATAATTATATGGTAAAATGAGAGTAAGCAATTGTTCAGACCTAGTGTGCTGTGACACTTTGTATTTTTATGGCTGATTTTTGTAAGCAAGTAGCTTTTAAGTGAGGTGAAACTTGGGGTACAGAAGACTAATCAGGTTCCTGAAAGGGGTACAGCAGTCTGGAAAGGTTGAAAGCCTCTGACTTAGATGATCTGATGATTCTTTCTGGCCTTAAACTCTGACTCTGTCAGTATAGTTAAATCAGCATAACCTAGCCTAGTGTGGCTAGACTTATATTGATATCAAAGTGCCTATTCTGTGCAGGAAGAGGATCACCTTTAGCTCAATATACCTGAGCCCATGCTAGGGCTTTTACTGGTATAACTAAATGGGATTTTAAAAAAAACAAAAAACTTCCAAGCTGAAGTACTTCTACCAACCCAACTTCGGATGCTGCCTGGGCTCATACTAGGCTGGAGTGGCTGAAGACAAGCTGGCATCTCTGCCTAAGACACACCCAGATCCCAAACCAGCTCACAAGGGAAAAATCCAATTTTCTTCACCTCACTTGGAAAGGGCAAGGGAGGGGAAACCGTGATGCAGCATGTGGCTAATTGTCTGAGGGCAGGCTTGCGCTAGGGCTTGTACGGTGCCTTGGATGGGGGCAGGCTGAGAGTGACCTTGCTTTCAGAAGGGCAGTTTTATGCTCTTGTTTCCAGGAGTTTGCTTTGGGTAGAGTTGAGCTATACTGATCAAGTGAAATCTAGATCTGAACCCTGCCAAATACTAGGGGACAAGAACTCCTGTGTCACAGTAGCCAGGCAGTGCCTTAAGGATAAGGACGCTGCATGCTGTCATCTCCCCCCTCACTGCTCCGGAATCAGTAGGCTACGAATCTTATCTATGGCTGGCCACCATCCTAAATGCTGTCTGTTTTTCTGTCTAGGTGAAGTGTTTCTCAACTGGGCCAGGAGTCCTTAAAGGTCAGTACAGAAGCTTTGCTCTCAACTTAATGTAGAGCTGGTTGGGAAACTTTCGTAAAACACGCCACACTGAAATGTCAACAATGATTTGTTTTTACAAAATCTGTTCTATGAAAGCCATTTATACCATCAAAAAGTTGTCAGAAAACTCTTGCCTGGCTCTACTTGTGCTTCAAAGCTTGTGCAGCACTTTGAAAGCACAGCCAACATGCTTCCTTTTGTGGCTGGCTTTATGCTTTTGATTTCCAGCAGGATCTTATCTAAAATCATGGTAATCATTTGTCCACTTATCTACATCTCATCGGTGCTATGGGAAGCTTTACAGCAGGACTTCTAGAGTTGTCATGGTGAGAACTGAGCTGCTGCTGTTTCATTCTCTGAATCCACTGTTGGCTGTGAAACAGGCTCAAACAACACATCCTCCGGAGAGGATAAAGTGTTCCCCCACATCCCACTCACTCCTGTTAACAGAAGGCTGAAATATGCCACTGAGACACCAATTTAGGGCTGACACTGCCTTAAATCCCCCCCAAAGTGCATGTTGTGTAGTTAACTCTCCAATGCACAGTTGGATCTGCAATCCCGACCAGAGCATGTAGCACCAGTGGTGTGGCTATACTTCAGTTAGGCAGATCTGTGCCCTGCGTCGCTCCACTAGAACCAGATTTGGAGACACCTTTGCTGCATTCAGAGTGTTCAGGCTGGAGTCAAGTCTGAGACTCTTAAAGCTCAAGGGCAGGGTTTTTTTGTTTTTTTTAAGTGATCTCCAGAGCTGAGGGAGAAAATGGCCCAGTCCCTCCCTTATTCCTATATAATGGGATAGAGATGGATGCAGATCTCTAGGAAACCTTGCTTCCTGCTGACACTAAACTTCAGTCTTGTCTGTTGTGGAAGAGCCTCTAGTGAGATGAGAGCTAGTGTAGAGCTTGCCAACAGTGAAAGCTGAACCCTTGGGGGCAGAGTCTCACTGATCAAAACTCTTTGGCCAGGCCACTTGTGGGCATCCAGAGAGGCTCCCAGTCTCATGTTAGGTCCCTAAATATGCAGTGTGACTTCCAAAAATGCTGAGCACCCCAGCTACCCAGGAGAGATCTTGGTCTTGTGCTTTACCAGCTACTTACGTTCAGTGACTTAACATCCTTGATAAAAGATCTTGGCTCAAACATGCTCAGATGTCTTGAGGTGAATCCAGCCCAAGCAGCAGTGGTCACACTTAGTGTTCGATATCCCAAGGGGGAAGGGACCCACCTCTCAGGCCTGGCCCATCATAAAGAAGCAAAGAGGGGTGCAATGCCCAGTTCCCTAACCCTTCCAGAAGGGACTTTCCTGTCTCCTTCGTGGCCTTGGTGAGTCTGACAGTTAGAAGACAGTGTCTTAGCTGCTCCTATGCTTCCTTAATCAGCAAGGTCCTCCTCAGCTACAACACCAGCCCATCTTGGCACAGCCTTGGAGATGCCAGGTTTACCTGCCTTGTGCTGCCCACTAGGGCAAAACCATATCAGGAAATCACAGCCCTGAAATCCCCCCCTTGGGAGTAATCAGCCTGATGTGCCAGACATCCTTTCATAGACTCATAGGTCAGAAGGGACCAATATGATCATCTAGTCTGACCTCCTGCACAAGGCAGGCCACAAAACCCTACCCATACACATTTATAACAACCCCGAACCCATGACTGAGTTATTGAAATCCTCAAAAGTGAGATTTGAAGACCTCAGCTAAACCCCAAGCATGTGGGCAAGACTCACCAGCCAACACCCAAAAAAGAATTCTCTGCAGTAACTCAGTTCCCATCCCATCCAACATTCCCACAGACCATTGAGCAGACTTATCTGCTGATAATCCAAATCAATTGCTCAAATTAAACTATCCCATCATAACCATAACATCCCCTCCATATACTTATCAAGCTTAGTCTTAAAGCCAGATAAGTCATTTGCCCCCACTACTTCCCTCGGAAGGCTGTTCCAGAACTTCACTCCCCTAATGGTTAGAAACCTTCGTCTAATTTCAAGTCTAAATTTCCTAATATCCAATTTGTACCCATTCGTCCTCGTGCCTATAATAGTACTAAACTTAAATAATTCCTCTCCCTCCCTAACGTTAATCCCCCTGATATATTTATATAGAGCAAGCATATCCCCCCGGAGCCTTCTTTTGGCCAGGCTAAACAAGCCAAGCTCTTTGAGTCTCCTTTCATAAGGCAGATTTTCCATTCCTCGAATCATCCTCGTAGCCCGTCTCTGAACCTTTCATGGGGTATCTTGACACAAGTGGCATTCCATGGGTCTCTGGTGCCTGGGGGCCATACTGACATTGGCCACCCCCTTCCCCCCATGTCAGTAGTGCCCTGTGGGGGATCTGCGGGCCCATGTCTTGCTCTCCCCTACTCGCCCCTGTTGGTGGAGACACCTCCCCCCACCCCTCCGGTACACCACAGCCTGACACCCACAGGGAGGGAGTTCAGATTCAATCCCCCCAGCAAATCCTGTTCTATAGGAACTGGGACCTGCTGGCAGCCCTGCCGTGTAGTGCTCCTGACCACGAAGCGTTCCCCTATCAATAGAGCTAACACCTTGTTGCTCACTCATCTGCAGCAGATTTTAACCCTTTGCTGTCTCTCAGCTGCCTATTAAATCTTCTCTAGACTGAACTGTCCCTATCAAGGCTCTGAACACAGGCAGTCATTTAACAGGTGAAAGATACACTTGCTGACTGCACGGAACCTAGGACTCACTCCCAGAACTGAACTGAGGCTCCCCACTGCTACCTCCTGGGGTGGAGAGAGGAGCTGCGTGCTGCCTGGCAGCCAGCAGTCTGCCTCTGAATGTTGAGGGTGAATTCTGGAAGCTAGAAAAACTCCAGCTGGAAAAAAGGAGTAAATTTAACAGAGGGCAACAGTCCATTGGAACAGCATCAGTGAGATCTCCGTTGCCTGGAATTCTTCATCAAGACTGGATCTCTCTTTCAGAAAAGATAGTGGAGCTCAGCCAGAAGTTCTGGGATGGATGCAGGGTGCAGGACAAGATTAAAATAGTCCAGCCTGGCTCACCCTAACACCTGTGAATATTGAAACATGGGCGACTGAGTAATCCCTCCCCTTGCATGCATAGCACACATTCGTTGGGGTAGCTAATTGGGGGTGGGAGTGCTTTCCATTTTCTGTGACATGCTGCCATATCCTGCATTGCACAGTCTGAGACGGCAATGTGTCTGCAAGGGGAGAGCTGGAGGATGTAGAGCTGGGCATACAGCAGAGCGTGGGAGTCAGGTGGGCTAAGGGTTTCAGCAGCTGAGGCAGCCAGCAGTGAAAGCTGTCCATTGAAACATCAGCATTGCTCTCATTAAACTTCAGAGGCTGCTTGTAGAGATAAGTGGACAATTGATGCTGCTCATTGCTGTTTCAGGCTGCCTGCAGACTCTGGCAAACATCTGCCTGGGTTCCAGTTGATTCTTGTTTAAGGATTTCTTAGCATCCAAAAGTGCTATACATATTGGAAAAAACAAACTTCAGATTTGGAGCCCGATTCTGTGTAGCCAGGGATTGGATGATGGGATGGAGGTGTGCATTGGGCGAGGGGGAAAGGTGCCTGTCCAGGCCAGCTGCTAACTAAAATTCTCCTTCTAGTGGAAAAACTGAAGCCCCCGTTTCTGAAGATTGAGGACCAGAGCAGGTGTGTGAGCCATTTAAAGCTGACCCTTTTGTTCCCCTTTGTGGCCAGATGTTGCACTCCTGGCTGGAGGACTGTGAGGAATACCTTTTACAGATGCTCCCACCCCTCTTACTTTTACCATAATCATCTACCCCCCTCATTCACAAGCGAGTTGCTGAGGTACTTCTAGTGATGGGCCAGGAGAAGGGTAATCATGGTGCAGAAATGTAACCCACTCTTTATGCATAATGGGGTTGCAGTACAGGATGGGGAGACCTAGGTTCAGTTCCCAACTCAACCAGATTTCCTGGGTGATCTTGGACAAGTCCCTTAAACTCTTTGGGCCTCAGGTGCCATGTGTTAAATGAGGATAACTTTTCCCTGGTGTAGCTGGATTGCAAACACCATGGGGCAGGACTTGGTAGCATACAGCAGCCAGTACAACGGGCCCTGATCTCTGGTCCTCTGCATGCCACCTGACTAACTTGCAGAATTGCAGC
The DNA here is from genome assembly GCA_007922155.1 of Mesoclemmys tuberculata. Lineage (NCBI taxonomy): Eukaryota > Metazoa > Chordata > Testudines > Chelidae > Mesoclemmys > Mesoclemmys tuberculata. Next base: position 777,592 of record ML675642.1, read on the forward strand.
CTTCCAAGCCCAAGGGAACGAAAATTCCAGCCTTCTCCTCGTCAAGCTGCCTTTGTTCCTGTGGTAACTGATTTGACTAGCCCTGGGAAGCAGCAAATGTTACATAACTGTAATATTTCTGGTTAAGGTTCTGTCGTGGGTCTTTCAGTAAAAGTCAGGGACAGGTTGCAGCAATGCAAAAAAATTCCCAGAAGTCACCCCCTGTCCCTGACTTACGAGCAACATCCTGGGGAGGGAAGAAGATGGAGCTGCCTGAGCTTGCAGCTGCTGCAGCCCCGACAGACTTGCTGCCGATTAACTGGCTGGCGGCCCTGGGGGGGCCCAGTCTGAGGTCCCAGAAAGTCACAATCTGTGATCGCCGTGACCAAACCATAGCTTTATTTGATGCGCTTCTCGGACTAGAACGCAGTTGTTTCTGGGGTGTGGCTCAGCAGTTTGTTCCCAGGGCACAGCAAGTAATACAAGCCTTTCAGGAAGTGTGGGAAAGGACAGCGTCTGGACCTCAGGTGCCTCGTGTGCTCTTGGCAGTAACGTCTAAAGGGGCACTGCCAGCAGCTGCAGGGCCCCGTGCTAGGTCTTGGAGTAACATGATCAAAGCAGAAAACAGATGTATGAAGCCTCAGGTGCCAGCATGTTCAGGGTAAAACAGTGTGGGACGCTCCAACCCAGTGCTGTGCTAGAGCGTAAGAAGCAAAGTGAGGGAGAGTGAGAGCACGTGTGAACTCCTTGGGCTAGGAGTCGTCTTTGTTCCATGTCTCTGCAGCGCCTAGCGTAATGGGATTGGGTCCATGACAGGCTCACAGGTGCTACCCCAACACAGAGAACAGGTCAGACCCATTTGTAATGGCCCAGGCTTGGAGTGTAAAGCATCCCAAGCTCATCAATGAGAGGAGAATTCATCTCAATGCTACCAGCGTAATCCTGGCTGGTAGTAACAGGCATTTCTAGCTGAGATTCCACGTCCCTCAGAGATCTTCACAAACTGCTGACGACGTGCGTTGGGACCAGTCCAGTTCCGCATGGGGCGTTGTGGGGTGCGGCGAGGAGGATACAAATTGCAGGCTGCCTTGGGAGTTGCTGTCCTACACCTGGAAAAGTCAAGTACAGAGCTGCCCACTGGCACCCTGCCACTGGGGCAGCAGCCCTGGAGCTGTGGTTCAGGATGCTCAAAGAATTGAGTCCTTCAGGGCTGGGCAGCAGCCACCTGCCCTCCCCCCACACTGTGGCCTCTGCTGGTGAACTGCGGCTCTGAGCTTGCCTGTGCAGCTGCTGTTCACCCCCTGAATAGGAGGTGTCTCCAGTTCGTGATGGAGAAAGGTGTTGAGTCCAGGGCTGCTCATGTTGCAGTTGAGGGCACCTACCGTGGGTGCAAAGGTGAGGCTTGTCCATGGGCATGGGAGAGAGGGAGCTGGTGAAATGGGGGGTCTGGGCTGGAGCTGCCCCAGGGAATCAGCACAAGCTTCCAGAGCTGAACCCCTGTTCTGCAGCTCAGCCCACCTTCTCCAGGCAAGCAGAGGGCAGGGGCCTACCTCAGTTCTCTCCCCAAATCACGGCCTGGTGTAAACACGCTGAATCCTGAAGCTGCCCGAAGGCTCCACTCTCCTCTCAGTCTAACAGGGGAAACAGGAAGTGGAAGTGCCAACTGGGGGGAGCCCTGTGCTTGGCCAGAGGCTTGGTCCCGGTCTACACTTACCTTTGCGATTCGGCGGCAGTCGACGGGAGATATGCAAGTGACATAAATCACTTGCGTATCTCCATCGACTTTGCAGCGTCTCCTCTGCGCGACATCCACACTGCGCTGCGTCGAAGGGAACAGCATGCCCTTCGACGCAGCGCTGCGCCACTTACCGGGGTGGTTTTCCTGCATCGCTTGCTGGATCGACTGAGCACGTCTACGCAGACTGCTCAGTTGATCCAGAGTGACACAGCCTCAGTGAGGGGGTGTGGCGAATCCTGTAGTAGCTCACGTAAGTGATGACAGGGCCAAACTGGGTCATGGCTGTGCCTCACATCTGACACGGGTGGTTCTTGCAGGAGATTCCGGCCCTTCCATCACCAATTCAAGAGCTTTCCTGACCTGAACTTCCTGGCACCAAACCGATCCAGCCCATTTGAGCCTCTGAAAAGCCCCCCAAGTTCCTGCAGGGTCAGGTAGGTGGCAACTCCTTTGTGCAAGCTGCCAGGGAGCGTGGATGTTCCAGTCCTTGGAGACATGGCATCCCAGACTCCCTGCGCTCACCAGAGACGCCCTGGCTCCTGTGCACAGGGGACAAAGAATCTCCCTTGTTCCACAGGCTTAACTTGAGCAGGGATATTGTTCTGGGTCAGAAAACTGTCCCCAGGGCAGGACTGTGGGCTGGTCGGTGGCACTGCCATCCCCTGGACCTTACTGTGACAAGGGCTTGTTTGTGCATGAGCCTAGCTCCACTAGACTGCTCACTGCCTGTGAGCGTGACCCAACTGCAGTCCTCATAATTCACGAGCACTGCGGGGCTCTGCTCCTTGTCCCCTTCCCATCCCTCCCAGAAGGCCTGGGAGGGAAGGGTGTCTGCAGGACTCTGCTCTACTCCATGCTGGTATAGCCTCAGCTGGAGCATTGCGACCAGTTCTGGGCACCGCATGTCAGGAAAGGTGGACAAATTGGAGAAAGTCCAGAGAAGAGCAACAAAGATGACGAAAGGTCTAGAAATCGTGGCCTGTAAGGGAAGATTGGAAGAAATTGGGTTTGTTTAGTGGGGAGAAGAGACGACTGAGAGGGGACGTGACAGTTTTCAAGTACATAAGTTGTTACTAGGAGGAGGGAGAAAAATTATTGTCCTTAGCCAGTGAGGATAAGAAGAAATGGGCTTAAATTTCAGGATAGTTCAACACTGGAATAAATTGCCTCGAGAGGTAGTGGAATCTCCATCATGGGAGATTTTTAAGAGGAGGGTGGGCAAACATCTCTCAGGAATCGTTTAGATAATGCTTGGTCCTGCCTTGAGTGCAGGGGACTGGACTAAGTGATATCTTGAGGTCCTTTCCGATCCTATTGATTCTCTTCTACACCTTGTCCTGGGTAATCTCATCCACAAACTTAACTATTCCCTGCTGCCAACACACAGATTTTCCTCTACTCCAGACTGATCTTCTGTCCAAACAGAAATCTGTCTGAGTCTGTCGTCTCCTTGTGGATGTCTAGTCTCCAGTTCAAGTGCAACATGATTAAACTGAGCTCTTATTTCCCCTCCCCCCCCAAAAAAATCTTTCCTGCACCCTCCTTTCTCATTGGTCTTAGCAGTGCCATTGTACAGAGCTCTGGTCAAACTTCCCCTGGAACACTGACCGGAACTGTGCACCCATGTTCGTCAAAGGTGGATGCAGACTGGAACAAGTGCAGGGAAGAGCTACTGGGATGGTCAAGGGAATGGAGAGCTGATCTTACGAGAGGTGATTGGAAGAGCTCAGCTTGTTTAGCTTAGTGAGAAGAAGGCTAAGGTGGGGTGTGATGGTCTCTAGTTACAGTGGGGGTGAATACCAGGGAGGTTGTAGAGCTATTTAAGATGAAGGACAATGGTGGCCCAAGAAGAAATGGGAACCAATTCAGGCTGGAAATTAGGTTGTTAACCATGGGGGGCAGCTTCTGGAGCAGCTCCCACTAGGAGCTGTGGGACCAGCAACATAATGAGTTTCGGAGCTGGACACGCTTGAGTCTGACTGTAGAATGAAGCGGCAGCCCTGGGGCTCATTTCCAGGGGTCAGTGTCCTGTAGGGTGTGATCCTGATCAGTGAGAGGTTGTCACCATTATCTCTCCCCTGGGCCTCTCACAGCCAGCTTGCATGTGCATGCTGGACCAGCCGCTCTGACCCCTGCAGCCTGCCTAAGCCCCACTCTGGCTTCCACAAGCCTGGCCACTACTTGCAGGGTGACCCGAAGGCACTCTGATCCCAAATTTCCCTAAAACAGTGTGATTTGCAGTGTCCAGCCCTCCTGGAGAGTTCAGAGACCTACTAGGGTGTGTTTCTTCCTTTCGAGACACACACTTCACAGCTTGTTAATTTATGTGGGGGGTGTACAGCCTGCCCTTTAAATACAGCACAGAGTTGGTTTATGGGAACAATTAAATTTATTAACAAAATATAGAATCATAGAAGATTTGAGTTGGAAGGGACCTCCGGAGGTCACCTTGTCCCACCCCCTGCTCAAAGCAGGACTAACCTCAGCTAAATCATCCCAGCGAGGGCTTTGACAAGCTGCATTGTAAACCTCTGAAGATGGAGATTCTACCACCTCCCTAGGTAACCCATTCCAGTGCTTCACCACCCTCCTAGAGAAAAACTTTTTCCTAATATCCGACCTAGACGTTCCCCACTACAACTTGGCAGAACAAGGAGCAATGGTCTCATCTGCCACCACTGAGAACAGCCTAGCTCCATCCTCCCTGGAGCCCCCTTTCAGGTAGTTAAAGGCTACTATCAAATCCCCCCTCATTCTTCTTTTCTGCAGACTAAACAAGCCTAGTTCCCTCACTTCTTCTCATAAGTCTTGTGCTCCAGCCCCCTAATCATTTTTGTTGCCCTCCGCTGGACTTTCTCCAACTTCTCCACATCCTTTTTGCAGGGGGGGGCCCAAACTGGACACAATACTCTAAATGTGGCCTCGCCAATGCCGAATATAAGGGAATAATCACTTCCCTTGATCTGCTGGTAATGCTCTTACTAATGCCTTCTTGGCAGCCAGGGCACACTGCTGACTCATATCCACTTCTTATCCCCAGATCCTTTTCTGCAGAACTGCTGCCTAGTTTGTTGGTCTCCAGTCTGCAGCCGTGCATTGGATTCTTCCGTCCTAAGTGGAGGACTCTGCACTTGTCTTTATTGCACCTCATCAGATTTCTTTTGGCCCAATCCTCCAATTTGTTTAGGTCCTTCTATAGCCTATCCCTACCTTCCAGGGTATCTACCACTCCCCCTAGCTTAGTGTCATCTGCAAACTTGGATTAAGTGACTTTGAATATAAGGAATGAAGCTAGAAAGGGTTACAAATAAAACAAAATAAAATAGGCTTCTAAAGGTCTAAAACTTAATCCAGCAAGATACAGGCTTTCATCCAAATGACTTCTCACCAGTCATTCTTCCCAGCCATGGCTGACTTTTCCTCAGTCAGGACCTTTCACAAAAGTACAAGGTGCTGGCTTCTTCTGTCTCAGGCCCTGTTTACACTTACCTCCAAGATTCGGTGACAGTCGACAGGAGTTAGCAAGCTACACAAAACACTTGTGTAACTCTCATCAACGCCCCTGCTTCTGTTCTGCGCGCCATCTTGGCTGCGCTGTAATGATGGGGACCGTGTTCCCATGGACGCAGCGCTACGCGACTTGACAAGGTGGTTTTAATGTTTTGATTTCTGGATCGACTGAGCGGGTCTTTACTGACCGCACAGTTGATCCAGAGAAATGGATCTGACAGCGGTGAATTTTCTGCCGTCAGTGAAGACAGCACCCCAAATGAAAGACCTTGCCTAAGCAGATTTTTCTCCTATATTTAGTTCCAGAGACTTCAAATCCCCCCTACCACCTTGGTTGAAGGACCCATCTTTCTCAGCTTGGGAGGGTGTTAGCCTCTTGGTTCTGTTTAGCAACGGATGCTGAAGGTGGCTTCAGTTCTTTCAGATATCATCCAAAGTTCAATGAACTTGTTTGAAAAGGCAGGATGATCTCATGCTGTTCTTCCCAGGCCCCTATATCATTTCTGTGTAAATGGGGCTTCCGTTTCTGAGTCTGCCATGCTCAATTTACCATAGGAGACAGGTAGAAGCTGTGACATTCCCACTGCACAGTGACCGTAATCACCAGTGTCTCTTAACTGTCAGAAAAGACCTCACCCTGGGTGCTTTTTGAAGGCACTAATATTATAGTCAGTCAGTTAAGCAAGTGCATCTTCACCTGTGGGTCAACACTCCCCCTCCCCCGCTTCCCACCGGTCTTCATAGACCAGTAAACCTTTGTAACGGATTGCTCTGAAAAAGTCAAACCCCGGCACGTCTCTCTCTCCTGCTGGGTGTAGACTCAGGCTGTCGTCTTCCCCGCTTGTTAGAGTGAAGCTTGTCTGCACCCCTTCATATATGTACAGAAGTAACTACACATTGCTTTGATCTGTTTAACAATTCCCCCGACATACCTGGTTCTCCCATTCTAATGATCACTGCAGCATATGTTCACAACTCTCAGTACCCATCCTGTACATCCAGCCTGCAAGAATATTAATGGCCAGCGCGTTGTTTTCAGATCATACTTCACGGGCGCATTTTGTACGAAGATTATTACGGCGGGGTGCTTTCAGTCACACACTGTGTTCACGCCCTACAGTCAGGAAAGGATCTTTTCCCAACATGTTCTGGGTTTTTCTCCTTCCTTTGAAGCCCCAGGACAGCTACATGCTCAGGGTCTAACCGAGTGTCGTATGTGGAGTGAGGAAGCAATTTCCTCCGGTCATATTGGCAGTGAGCTTGGGGGTGTTCTGCCTTCCTCTGTGGGGTGGGGTGCGGGTCACTGGCCAGGGTTATCCTGTTGTCTCTTTCCATCGTTCCCCTACCACTGCAGGGGCCTCAGGCACTGGTGCTTCTCTGTCCCTTCTGGTCTCTGCCTGGGCACATAACAGTCCAGTCTTCTGTGGGCTGAGAGACTTTGCAAGGGGGAGCTAATGGTCTGTGCGATATAGGAGGTCAGACTAGGTCATATGGTGGTCCCTTCTGGTCTGAAGCTCTGACCTGATCACTGTGGACAACACCACTGTCCAGCCTGTCACTCAGGCCTGTAACCTGGGCATCCTTTTTTGTCTCAGCTCACCCTGTAGGTCCTCATATCCAGGCTGTGTCAATTGTACCAGTTCGTTCTTTCTGCAGAACCTCTCTCAGATCCAGCATCTTCTATCCATATAGAGCTAGGACTCCTCCAGACCCATCTCGATTACTGCAGCCGCCTCCTCTCTGGCTGTGACACATGCGATCTTTCACATTGGAAATGCTGCTGCAAAGATTGTTTTGCTCACTCTTTGTTTTGAGCATGTCACCGCTCTGGTTGTGTCCTTCCACTGACAGCGACTCCTTCATCACCTCAAATGTAAATTGCCTGTCTTCACTCAAGGGCTTTCATGGCCTCTCCCTACCCTGCCCATCGCCTCTCCTTGGCTATCAAAAGGCCAACTCCAGCCTCTGATCTGCCCAGTGGTATTAGCCTCCATCGCCCACTGGTTATGCTTTCAAACAAGTAGCTTTTTGTGCTGTCCCCCGCGCTTGGGAGGAGCTTCCTATAAACATACCCAAAGCTTCCTCACTAGCCGCCTTCAAATGCTCCTGCCACACTGCAAAGTCTGTCTGTATCTGTATCTGTCTCGTCTTGTACTTAGGGTGTAAGCCTCTGGGGGCGGGGACTCTCTCTTCCATTTGTTCAGTGCCTAGCCCAACAGGTTCCTAGGCACGGCAGCGATACAGATACCTAGCCCCGTGCTGTCCCATTGCAGAGTCCCCGAGGGCTGTCTGATGCACAGCGAGAGAGAGCAGAGCCCCAGGTCCAGCCCACCCACCGTGCCCAAGAGGAGGAAGGGGTTTTGTGAGTGCTGCCAGGAGACCTTTGAGGAGCTGCAGATGGTAAGGGCTCCACTGGCCCCTAAGCAGGCCCAGAGCCTGGCTGACAGTCCTATGCAGACTTGTCCAGCAGGGGAGCAACCGATCTGACAGGTTTGGCTTTGGCTCCAGGGTGAGCTGGGCTAGGCTGTTTCTCTGACCGGTCTAGGGCAGCCCATGTCCACTTGGGAGCTGGGGGCGTGAGTCACGGGCAGTGCTGCACCAGGCCCGGGGAAGCCTGGAGTGCCAGCATGAGCGTGCAGCCCAGTTGCTGGGAACGATGCCATGGAGGGCTCTGCTCTTGCCCTGGGATATCTCGGCCTTGGTGGCGTTCAGGCACCATAGCCCCATGCCGTCTGGCGGGCAGGGCTTGGCATCTGCATAAAGGGGAGAGCAGCATTCCCATTTGTGCCCGGTCTGTGCACCCCGTAGCCCCAGCTGCCATCCCATCAGGAGAAGGCGAGCAGGTCCTCCAGAGCAAGGCCCCTCTAACTCAACTGGCTGCCTCTGAGCATGTCCCGCTCCCTAGGACTGGCCCCAGCATGTCTCTTAGCTCAGCGGCGCCTGCTCTCAGCGCAAGATGCTGCGGGCCTTGCACTGACCTTCCCCTGGCTCCCCTGTACAGCACCTCCGGAGTCCCCGGCACAGGCGCTTCGCACTGGACGCTTCGCAGTATGCGGCTGTGGATCACGTCATCGCCCAGCTCACCAATGACTTCGCAGCACTGCCAGCCTGGTCCTGTCCCTCCAGGTAACTCGCCCGCAGCTTGCTGCCCGGGGCCGTCAGTGATGCTGAGCTGAGCCCCCGGTTTTCAGCGTCAGTGGGCATGGGAATGTTCCAGCCCAGGTTACAAGGGGTTAAACCCCCGCAACTCAGCTGCTCAGTGAGCTATTAAAGGCGGGCAGTTCTGGGGGATGGCTAGGGCTTCTCTCCAGCCTGGCCCCCTTGGCGGAGCAGAGCCAGGATGACCAGTTCCTGTCGGTGTCCTCCCCCCTGCACCCTCAACTACATGAGAGCCCCTCTGGCAGACTGTTCTGTGGGTTCCCAGGGGGAGTTTCCCACGGTGGCAGGAGCCCTCAGTGCCCAGAGTACGCGTGTGCTGCTCCTCGGTCCCGGCCCCATGCTGTGGGCCGCGGGGGGCTGGAGCGTGTCCCTCAGAGGCTGGCTCACCAGCTAGCAGGTGACACTGTTGAACTGCACCACGGAAGGGAGTTCTGCACAGCTGCACTTCCAGCTCCTGCCCCACGTCCCCTCCCCTGGGCTGCCAGCTGCTTCCCCTCCACTCTAGATATCCCATCCTTGCACAGCAGTGCATCTTGGCATCTGCCCTGTGCTAAACAAGAGCCTTTCTCTCCCAGGGCCCCCTGCTCTGCTGCCGCCGCTGACCAAGATGGCAGCTCTCGAGCAAAGACTGTGGAAGGAGTGGGTGTGCCAGCTGCAGGGCTGGGAAGGAAGCAGCAGCTGGCCATGAAGGACGACACGGCGCTTCGTTCCAGTGCAGCGGCTGGGCTGGGCTTGTCAGGCGGGGAATGCTCCACGTGCCCCGAGGAGATGCCAAAGGAGGTCAGCAAACTCCCTCCCGCTGTGGAATTGCCAGCTGGGGCAGGGCCATCTAGGATGGTCCGCGCATGGTGGCAGCACACAGACAGGTCTGCTCTTGGCCATGGTGCAGAGGGGGCTGCTGCTCCTGGTCTCAGCCAGTGGAGCTGTGCCAGCACCGGCGTGGCTGGAGCGGCTGCTTGTTCTCCTGAACTTGGCCAGGAAGCACTCAAGCCCCCGGGAGTGTCCCCCTGCTCCAGGAAACGCAAGCTGGCCTGCAGCCCTCGCGCTCAGCAGGAAAAGAAGCCGAGGATCCTGCTGAGCAGCGACCCCCTGTGTCTGGAGAAGCTGCCGGGCTCGTGCTGCAGTTTGGTCCAGCGCGGGGTGGGGCTGGCGGCGGGAAGGGCTGCAGGCACAGCTCACTGCAGGGCTCCTGGAGCAGAGCTCTTGCTGCCTCCCAGTAGGCTCTGCAGCTCCCCTGCCTCAGTGACACCCCAGCACCATCAGCAGGTATCGCCAGCTCCTCCCGTGCCTGTTCCCATGGCTACAGCCTACCTTGAGGCTGCCCAGGCAAACGCAGCCCCTCGACAGGGCTGGGACAGAGGGACTCCATGCCTGCAAGAGGGGTGGCCTACGGCAAAGGTCTCCGAGCCTCCCTGCTGCGTGGCAGGGTCTGGCCTTGAGCTGCACTGCCCTGCATGGAACAAGGCCACCTATCCTGCCGCACATCCTCTCCCAGGCCTGCCTGTCCCCAGCGCCAGGCACTGCTGCTGTTCCCCCAGCTTGTACTGCACTGGAGCAGATGAAGGGGCCCTGCCTAAGCCACCCCCCACTACAGCCCTCTGCCTAAGCCTGGCCTCTCATCCCAGCGTCCTCCAGCCTGGCCCCTCCAGCAGCCGAGCTAGCCCAAACCTGGAGTCATCTTCCTCAGAGTCAGATTGGGACGTCCAGCTGCTTCCCTCCCTGGGTACGCTCCAGGGCCCCAGAAGCCAGCCTGTAGACCTGGCGGTGCTCCGGAGGACCTGCATCGACATCCGGGACAGTGGGTACGAGTCTCACCTCTGCTCGGTCCTGAAGCAGAAGTCGGAGCTGGACTGGGCGGGCAGAGATGACGAGAGCTGGCACAAGTGTTACACAGAAACAGAAGGAGCCCCTCTCCCCGTCTTGGAGGCCTGCCAGGGCGGCTGGAGCAGCTAACCCCCCACACACCCCCAGCGCATAGACACCCTTCCTACAGCTCCACGCCTCTCCACAGCTCAAGGGCAGCTCAGGTGGCTCTGGTAAACCGCCTACCCTGGGGCCGCCAGAAGGCGCCAGCCTGGCATGAGAAGGGCTAGCTCATTGCACCGAAGTGTGGGGCCCCGAGGACAGATACAGCAGCACAGTCCCTCTTGGTCGTTACTGCCGGAAAATGTAGGATGCCGTGAAGCCTTCAGGCAGCGCTGAGCAGGTTTGGCTCGTGTTGCTCTGGGCTTTTTCCTGCAGCTCCCAGGTGCCCTTTGCTCCTTGTGGTGCAGTTAATGGGTGGGGGGGAGGGGAAGTGAGCTGCTCTCTGCATCGATAGCGATTCCTCTTCCTGGTGTACTGGCTTCTGCTCTGCACCGGCCCGTCCTTCTCCCCCGCTCTAGGGTCTCAGCTGCCAGGTGCAGCTACGTGTTGGTGTTTAAAACCTGCTTGTTTTAGAGAGAACTGCCCACCCCAATAAACACTGCTCCCGTCCCCTCAGACTCTGCTTCATGGTGGGCACCCCTGCTCCTGCTGCTTGTCCCCCTGGGCCGTGCCCCCGCGCAGGCACTAAGAGAACCAGAGCAGGGAGGAGACCCCTTCCCCCAGCCAGGCAAAGGCTCATGAGGAGGGCTTATCTGTCCAGTGGCTTCCCTGTGTGGGTGGGGCACTAGGGAGTGGGGGGTAGCCAGGCCTACCTGGGGGGTCTAAATATGCTATAGCTTTGGGGCAGGTGCTTAGTCTCTTAGGAGGCAGGCTCAGCTCTGTACAGGCCAGGAGCGCCCCCCCCCCCCCCCCAGGCCTGTCTCAGCACAGCTGCTCCAGGTCCCGTGCCCTGGCAGGACCCTCCCGCCAGAGGCAGTCCCCACATCTTTGCAGAGACCTCTGGGAGCTCCAGGTAGGGGCAAAGGTTGGCTGCAGTTGTGTGCACTGGAAGGGGGGGCACTAATAGCCGTCCTGGCCTGTCAGCGAAGGCTGACGGCCATGAACCTGTCCGTGCAGACACCGGCTCTGCCGCTAGCAGCCAAGTCCCCAGGATCCTAGACCAGCCAGCTGACAGGTCAGGTGTGCCCCAGGCGGTGGTGGGAGCTCTTCCTTGGGGATGCTCAGAATTGGTGTTGGACCACTCCAGGCTGCTGGGAGCAGCCCTGCCCCCTCCTAACAGCAAGGGGGGTCCCTGCCGCTCCCAGGCCTGTCTCCCTTGGAGAGGCCTCCCTGAGCTGGCCCAGGCCCTGCGTGGTGGGAGGCATGGGTGGTACATGGTGTCTCCCCCTGCTTGGGAAGCAGCCGGGCCATGTGTGCTCCTTGCTGCCCCCTCTCTAGGGCTAGGAGCTCACTCAACTGCGGGCCAGGCTGGTGTGGGCGAGGGCTGTGGCCAGGTCTGCGCCTCACCCTCACGGGCTTGTGGCAGGCCTCCTCGCTCTCAAGCACGTGGCTTTGGCCACCGACCTGGGAAGCCTCATCTCCTGACCATCAAGAGGGGCAGCTTCTCCCAGCATGCGGCCCCGGCGGATGCTTGCGGGTCCTCTGCTGCGGCTGCTCAGCCGGGGTTGTGGCTAATGCTCTCTGTGGCCGGGCTGCTGCTGGTGAAGTCCATCCTGTGAAGGCCAAGAGTGGCAGAGCCCCCACTACCTGCCCCTGGAGGAGTGCCTGGGCCCCAGGACGTTCTGTACGGCAGGTCCTCAGCGCCCGCCTCACAGGGAGCTCTTGAAAACCTTGGTCCCTTTGCTTACCTCAGCCCCGGGCGGGGGTAGGGGGTGCAGTCACTGCATCCACGTGGCCTTCCAGCCCCTGCGCACCCTTTGAGGGTGAATGGCACCCCCATGCGGTGACCCCCCCGCACTGTGTGAGGCAGGCACTGCCCTCCACCCTCCCTGCTCAGCGTCCCGGCCACCTCGAGCCCCAATCGCAGGGGGGCATTTCCACCAGTGCTGCATTGCTCCTGCCAGCTGGCTCTGGCGGGCTCATGCAGGCCAGGCGGTGGCAGGTCAGTCCTCTCCAGGCGCGTGGGGGCTGCGGGGTAGAGTCAGGGCTGCTTGCGGGGCAGCGGAGGCTCTTCCGTCCCTGGTTAAGCTCAGGCCTGGCTGGGCAGGCGCTGGCTCTGTCTGGCATTGCAGAGCTACTGTGCCCTAGGGTCATTTGTGCCTTGACAAAGGGTATCCTAGGCCTGGCCCCCGTTACTTGTGTGCAGGCCTCTTCTGCCTTGGCCTTCGTTACTGAGCCTAGGAGGAGAGGCTGGGTCTCTGCTGGCCGGGTCTGGCTAGACAGCAGTGTAAACGTAACCCTTCCTGCCCGCCTGTGCAGCAAGGGCAGCTGCTGGGGCTGGCGGGGCTTAGGGTAGGCCTGAGGGGAAGGGATTGTTAAAACAGTGACTGTTGGGGTTCTGCATTGCTGCAAGGGGTTGTGTAGTAGTAAGTGGGAGTGGTGGAGGCCTAGGGGCTGGGGCACAGGCACGGATGCCAGTCTGTTCCCAGCTTTGTTACTGACTCGGACCGGCATCTGGGGACAAATTTTCCAAGTGCAAAGATGTGTTAAATTGTGTACGCCCAGATCCTGACTGCCATGTAGGCCATGCCTGTAGGTACGCAGGCAGTGCCCACAGCGGTAGGCACGCTCACACAGGCATGCGTAGAGCTACAGGTGTGCACACCCTGTATGCGCACACGTTGCATGCCCGTATTGCATGCATACACCCCTGCATACGTTGGAGGCTGAGTGGGCCTAATTTAGCACATGCAGTAAAAGTGGCCCTTAAGCCTTCAGTAGCTCTAGTTCCCCTTCAGTAAAATCCAGCTGCTCTGACCTGCTCCCTCGGCTCTGTGGTGCCAGCTAACTAATTAATATTTTATAGTGCTGAGGATGATAAAAGCTGCTTGGCTTAGCTCTGGACAGAGAAAGGCAGTGGAAGTCAGGACAGCTCTGCCGCTGATCTCCTGGGTAACTTAGGCAAGTCTTGGCCCTGCTCTGTGCCTCAGTTTTCTTATCTGTAAAAGGGGCATGGTGACACTGATCTTTGTACAATCGTGTGAGGCTTATGGCTGCAAAAGGATGACTAGCATGAACAGAACTGGCTGGTGGAGATCACCTAGGAAGGGACTCTGTTTAAACTATTCTGTTCACTGGTTAAAACCCCCCAATCTCCACCCCAGCTAAGCCAGGCTGCGTTCCCGCTGCGTTTGTGCCTCAGCGCTGCTTCCTGTTCCTAGCAGCCTGGTTCCCAGCCAGTCCTGCCATCCTGCTGGAGTCTGGGAAAGCAGGAACTGTGTAACTGCAGATTTGTGGGCTGGGAGGAATACACTCAGTTAATGGACCCCGGGAAAGACACCATCCAATATTCCCTGGTGCAGCCTGAGCGTGGCTGTGCTCCTCCTGTCAAACCCACGATGTTGGCTGGGGCAGCAGGGGCCTGATCCGGGGATCCAGCATCCAACATCTCCCTGCTCCCTCCTCTCCCTAGAGTCTGACGCTGGACTTAGGGCAGCAGCCCACCATGTTCCTGCATGGCCATGGGGATGACAGTACCCAGCCCATCCTCACAAACACCATGCGGATGCTGACAAGGCACCTTGGGAGATGCATAAAGAACAGCTAAGGATCGCTACACCCACCCTGAAATGCAGCCGTCTCTGGGGTGGAACGCAGCAGCTGGATAATGGCGCCCAGGAACACTGCCCACCAGTCAAGAAGTGAAGGAGGATCCTGGCTAGAGCTGAAGCTGCCGTACAAAGGTGCAGTGAACTTACCTGAGCGGGAGTGTGGCTAACCTCTCACGGTCTTGAATGACCAATGCTCAGCTCAGCACCTCTGATTTTCATGCTCTCGGAAAGCTGACACCACAGGCTGAGGCTTTGGCTCCGCACGGATCCTGCAGGAACAGCACCCACTACCGCATCACAGCTCCCACTTCCTGGGTGTTCTCTGGGCGTCTCCACCGCTGTGACTGGCACAGGCCTGCTCCTCTGCTGTAAAACTGCCCGTGCAAGAGCAGGGTGTGCCCTGAGCACCAGGAGACTTGCCATAGCTGCCTTCCGAGCACTGGCCAGCCCCCAGCCGGCAGCAGCAGCTAGTCAGTGGCCAGAAAACTCCAGAAAGCTTTGTGGCCCCTCGTGCCCTGGGACGTGCCCTCATCATCCTGACACCAACACACACTCAGCCAATTTGCCAGGGAGACTCTTCATTTACATAGGGCAGCGCCACAGCTCACCCCCCTCAGGGGCTTCTGGACCCCAGGTGGGATTTGGGGATAGAATTCGCTGGTTTTGTTTTTGACACTGAAAATGCACCTTGGTGCATTAGCCCGACAGCTCCTATTGCTGAACCGGGAGAGCAGATGGCCTCCAGGGCTGCCTTGGCATGAAAGAGCAGCTCCCATGTCCAAGAAGCCGGGTCCCAGGCGAACTGGAAAAATTTGGGTCTGACTTTTTCAGGAACCTTTGATTAATCCTGAGTGGCTGGAAAGCCAAGGGCTGCTTGCCTTGCCCCGTCCTCCTTTGCTCTTCCCAGGCCTTTACTTCTCGGCCCTCCTCTTGTCTGCTCATTAGGCTTCCTTTAGCTTTGTTAAATCCCTGCATTTCATGTTTTAAAATGTCCCATGTTCTCTACCTAGCTGTGGTACTCACCCGACAGCCAGCCCGCAGCCACTCCTAATCTGTATGCCTTTGTCTTTACTCAGCCCCAGGAGGCGGGGCCAGGCTTTTCATTACAGGGTACAGATGGGAAACTGAGGCACAGAGTGACTGGGTGGCTGCCCAAGGCCACACAGGACTAGATCAGTGATAGCAAATGATCCTACCAGTAACACACCTGTCATCCCAGCCCGGCCCCCGCCCTTCAGTCATGGCCGAGCTGCCAGCAAAACCCAGCTGGGCACAACATGGCAGGAATGGACCAGCTCTGCCAAATACGTCCCACAGACACCGCATGTGAGCCCTGCAAGGTGACAGCCTGAGGGGTCCGAAGCGGAAATGCGCCCTTGGGTGAGGGCAGAGGGGCCCACTGGGCTCGGAGCTGGGCTACTGAAACAGCCCCAGGGGGTTTAGGTGCCCATCCCCATTCCCACAGAATTCCTAACACCCCTCGGCTCCTTCAGAAACTGCAGTCAGCCCCACCCACTCCCCCAACAATGCCACCTGCCCCTCCCCTCCCCCCAATGGTACCACCTGCCCCTCCCACTAACGGTGCCATCTGCCCCGCCCCTCCCCCTAACAGTGCCACCTGCCCCAACAACTCCACACTCGTGAGACTGGCCCACGATCCTGGCTTGTTTACAAGTTACTCTAGCAGGTTGGGTTTTCTGACCCCCCCCCCCATGCACTCCCGGCCCCGAGGACCTGCTGCCGGCGCTCCCTGTGCTCTGGCCCCCTGGCAGGTGCTCTCTGGCTGCCTGATGAAGCAGAGCTTCAACAACCTCATTAATCTGTTCTGCCCCCCCCAGACCCACATCTGCCCCACAACCCTCCTGTCCCCCTGCCTGGCCCCTATAGCCCCTCGTTTGTCCCCCTGCCTTACTTCTGTCCCCTCCATAGCCCAACATCTGTTTCCCCAGCCCCAAGTCTGCCCCCCAGTGCCAGGGTCTCTTCACTCCCCTCTGCCCAACCCTGGTGCAGCAGGGGTGGGGCAGACTCACCATCCTGTCCCCACTGCTCACAGGCAGGGTGGGGGAGGGGGCAGAGCAGCTGGCGTCTTTCTGCTCCCCCTCCCCACAGAAGCTGGAACTAGAGGTGTGGGGCACTGCCGCACCTCCTGGCTTGCCGAGTTTCCATCCTATCCAGGGGTTACAGTTCGGGTCCGTGGCTCTCAGCCCTCCACTGTGCCCTGCCCACCTCCCAAAGCTCCACTCCTGTGGGGAGCTCGGCCACCCCTGCACCCGCCCTGACTGGCTGCCCTCCCCTCCAGAGTCGTAAGTAAGGGTAGCACACGGCACGCAGGCATCCCAATTAACGTCTGAAGAGGGGCTTTGGAACCAGAGGGTCTCAGGAGAGCCAGCCCCGGCCACAAGGGACCGTGAAACAGATCAAGTACCCAAGAAGAAGAGGAATGAGAGGGTCTCAGGAGAGCCAGGGTCGAGGGACTCAGAAAACAGCCCGTGTGCCCGGCGGGACAAGGGGAAGAAGAGGAACGGTCTCCGTCTAGAATTGGTGGCTGTACCTGCTTTGTTTGCTATTCAGGATACGGTGTGCGGCCAGCACAGTTACCGAGGGCTTATGCTCAGGGAATTGAGGCTTATTAGGAGAGGCATTGTGTAGCCCTTGCTGTCTGTGACGCCTGCTTGCCAGTAAACAGCTTTGCAGTGAAGAGATTGAATCCGAGTTTTCCCTGGGACAGGCCCTGAGTGCCCAGCTGGGGGAATGTGAATTGATCCTGGCCCGACACCAGGGACCCGATCGATGGCTGCCGGGGCTCAGGCTAAGTGCTGCAGAGTGCCCCCCTGCACTCCGGGCTGCCACGAGCAGAGCCAGCTTCCCTGTCCCTCCCCAGCAGGCCTGGGCGGTGCCACAGTGACAGGACGGAGGGGCTGTGTGGCCAGACACCCGATCCCCCACCCGCCCTGGAGCGGCCTGAGGCGTGGCTGGGCATTGGTGGGACCCTGGCTACCTGGGGTGGGGCACTCAGTGCTTTGCTTTACGTCCACTCTCCCTGGAGCCCAGCAGCGCCAGGTCTCCCCGGGGAGCGCTTTGTGGCTGTAGCTCACACATTGCACCACCTTGGCCAAACGCGCTAGTGTGGATGCAGTTCCCTGAGGGAGACAAGCTCTGGCATGAAACCCAGTGTTGCCAGTATAAGTGCGTCCAGGGTCTTGTGCAGAACAGCTCCATTGGGCAGAGACTGCACCTCTTTGTAGGAAAGTAAAGAGTTAAAGGCTGGATAAATGTTCAGGCCTAAGTTAGGGGAAAGAGGGTCATGGCAGGGACAAACCTTGTTTCTGTTAATTGGTGTGAATTCTGGTTAGAGTCTGTTTTCTCTCTTCTTTTCCTCCCTTCCTGGCCATCTGCGCAGGGGATGAGGCTAACAAAATAACTATTCCCCCCTCCTGCACAAGGCCTTTGGTGGGAAGAAAGCATTATCTTCCTTCCCCCACAATAGCTTTACTTCAAAGAATATTCGTGTAAAATTAATAGGTTTTGAGGTGATGTGCCCGCCCTCTGCATGGTAATCCTGTAAGCAGCAAACGGGCAGGTATAATTGTACTCATCTTGTAATCGTTAATATTCATTCTATAGGCGTCAATGTAACCAAACAAGGGTCTATGGGGAGTTGCTGGAAATGGATACAGTTACAAACTGTTATGGATAAAAGGATTGTAAAGTAAACCCCTCGTCGCTCACTCCCAGCGTCGAGCAGGCAATAAAGGGTTCCGCCTCCCCAATCTGGCCCCGGGACAACCTGTTTGGTTATTTCTAACACTCTTCACACACCCACCCCCCAACAGAGCTGTCTCCACAAGAGTCTGTAGTGCAGTCCTGGCCTGAACGTGCCGGGGGTCTTCATTACGCGGATGTAGGGCGGGGGAGGGTTGTCTTGGATGAGACTTCACAAACTTGGCCCTGCGTGGCTGCTGAGGATTCCCTCTGTGCTCTTCCTACCAGCAGGGATTCGCTCTGTGACCTCTCTTGGCCAGTGAGGCCGCTCCACTCTTACAGTGTTATGCCCCATTGGCTGCTGCTCGCCCCCCAGAGGTGGTCGTTTTCAGCAAGGTTGCTTTGGGCTGGGCCAGATGGATATTGCTAGAGACGTGGCCCTGTTGTTTGGTGCCACCAGTGGCTTGTCTCTGAAGCGGGCTCTATGCCATGTCACCACTGTGCCACCAGGGCATCCCCTGCCTGGGGAGGGTATGTTACAGAGGCGTGGGTGCAGCTCCGCACACAAGCCAGGGTGCTGACAGCAGCCTCTGAACAGCGGCGCTTCTCAAGGGCCTGGAGCAGGGACGTCCATCAGGGTCTGCAAAGGTACAGCCGGGGAGGGGAAACCCTCTGGCAGAGGTGCTCTTTGTCTGTGGGGGACGGCTCTTCCAGCCCCAGGAGGAGCACAGGGAAGGTAGAGGCTGCCTGGTAGCAGCTGCGATAGCCATGTAGGTTGGAGCAGGTGCTTGTGAGAGCTCAGAGGATGCTGGCAGGCGGGGAGGGAGGGATCTGAGCAGCTCACGTGTCTCCTCTGCCTTTTTCCTCCCCTCGCCCTGCTAATGTTGGGCTTTTCTCTCTGTCACTGCAGACTCTGGAAGGAGAAATAGCAGCCTCCAGGCACTGCAGCCTAGAACCCCCTGCCCCTGTTCACCTTGCCACTCCCATACCTCCATTTGGGCTGGTTTTCAAAGATCCATTTTCTCCCTCCCTCCTCAGCTGGCAAAAGAAAGCGAAGCAAGAGCGAGCCCTGACTCTCAATGCAAAGGCAGAGAAAGAAGAAAGGGCAAGAAGGTCTCTTCCTGCAGCAGCGCGACTGCAGCCCGGCAGATCCCAGCCGACCTGAGACTGGGAGGAGTATGAGGAAAACATGAGCTTGCTGCAGAAGTGGCTGTTAGCAGCTTGCATCTCCCTCGTGCCTCAGTCAGGTCAGTGGTGCCTATCGCAGCCTCTCAACTTCGGGCTCCCCTTCCCTGCAGGGTGTGTTTGCTCCTGGGGCAGGAAGGATGGGGCTGTGCCGGGTGGGAGCATCCATCCCCCCAAAACCCCAGCACACCCCGCAGATCCGCTGCCACCTCTCTTCCCTGTGGGCCCTGATCTCTGCAGTCAGTTAGCGGGACCTTGGCTGCAGCCCCCTACTCCGTTTCCTTCCTGGCTTGTTTTCCCCTGCCGGGACTGCAGTCTTTTTGCTGCATCCACACATTTTTCTGCAGTGCCTCCCGACACCAAAGTGGTGGGAGCTGTGAGCTCTTCTGTCCCCTCCTCTCCCGGATCTGATTAGGGCTGAGGGGGGATTTCCCCAGGACTGGCACCGATTCTCTCTCCAGTTGAGCCCAGCCAGTCCACTCGCACCACTCCACTGGCTTCACACCCAACCGCCCCTTGGTGAACTTTGAATGCAGCTGCAGCGTCTGCTCTCCTTTGCAATTGGCAGGTCTCGCTAAGGTGGAGATGCAACCTGGTGCTTTTCAGTGGAGGTTTCCCAACCCCAGATGGGACACAAGGCCAGTTGCTTCAGAAATCACCCACCCCAGCAGGTTAGTGGGGCAGATCTCAGGAGGAGAAGTCCAGAAGCACCAACTGGACACCAGGGTCAGGAATGAGCCTCAAGGCGGAGGCGGCCCTGTAAGTGAATCCATACAAGCATCCCCCTTGCACTGCGTCTTTCAGCGCGTGGCACCGAGGGCTGGGAGAGCTCCCCGGGTCCCCCAGCTAGGGGAGGAGGAAAGGCGTTTCCAGCCAGGGTGGGAGGAACCCCGCGCTGTGCTGGGGAGCCAGATGGCCCGGTGGCGTGTGCGCTGGAAGGGACGGGTGGCGAAAAGCTCTCTCTCACTCAGAGCGGGGCGCTGCTTTGCGGATCAGCGGCAAATTCCGAGGGGAAGAGGCTTTGTTTGTGTCACCAGGCTCAGTGAGGAAGCGTGTCGGTGCCTTGTGCAATCACAGCTCAGGGCCCGGTCAGCATCAGGGCCTGTCCCCTCAGCCAGCACGCCGTGGGGTGGGGTGGGGAGAGGCACCTGCCGCTGCCCATCCGGTGCCAATCAGAGATCTCAGGCTCCTAGGGCTGCCTATCTGTCACCTCCCACCAGCTACTGAATCCCCATCAAATCTGTGTCTGCAGCTATGCGTGCGGGTTAAGCAGATGCCATGTGCGCAGGCAGGCTCATGCATAACGAATGGGATAATCAGGCAGGGCAGGGAGAGGAGGCAGGAGCAGGTTATCAGAGTGCTCCCCGTTAACCGGGGCCCAGCCGTGTGGGTGGATGCAGTGCCAGGCACGTGCTGAAACGCCTCCTACTTGCATTGCACTGGAGGTGGGATCCAGCGCGGGCACAGACCCACACGGTCTGGACTCCTCATGCCCACGCTGCGGGAACTTCACTCTGTTCAAGCGAATGGTCAGCCAGCCTGGCCCCTTTTCCTGCTGCTGGATCCCCCGCGTGGCCCGGCAGCTGAGGTCTGGCCCTGCACTCAGAGCACCCACGTGCCGCATGCTACCCACCCACAAACCCTGCCTGCGACCGAGGGATGATTCGCTGCCTGGGGAACAGACCTGCCAGTCAGGGATCCAGCCCTCTGCGCTGCTCTGGGAGAGCCCTGGATCCCGGCAATCTGCTATGCCCAGGAGCTGCTAGGGGTTACTGCTTGGGCAAATTCAGTCCATGCAGGCTGTGGGGCAGACCTGACTCATGGCCGAGGAGGCTGCAGCCCATCTGGAACAGGTGAATTAATTAATTAATGGGGGTTGGTCCTGCTCTGAGCAGGGTTCGGATGAGGTACCTCCTGAGGTCCCTTCCAACTCTCACCTATGATTCTACGATCCACTGAGCCCAGCTCTGAATGCAGACTGTAGAGCCCAACCAGGCCTTCACCCAGCCCTCCGTGTTCATCCCACAGCACGCCAGGGCTCACCAGAGGTTCCCCTGCCCAATCTCGGCACATCCTCTCTGCACCAGCTGGCTCACACAGACCCAGCCAGCCCTGGGTGTGGAGCTCCCCACGAATCCATGGACGTCCCAGGGCAGAAGGCTTCAGGACTGGGCTCCACAAGGAGGTTTTGATCTCCCAGCATGGGAGTCTTGTTGCCCTCTCCTGGCTGATTCACTGAAGGGTAACAACCCATTTTTGCTGCCCACTAATGGAGTTGCTCCTTTAGTGCCAGTGGCAGAAGTCTGCGGTGCCGTGTGCAGGGTCCAGGTCCAGGCTCTGCTGGTAACCTGTCAGGGTTTCATCATAGCAGCTTCCCCCGGCATTTAGGAAGAAAAGCAGGTTCTTTCTCCCTCTGATCCCCCCGCCCCCGGGTAGCAAAGAGTTGCAGAAACTTTTGCTGAGGCTCCAAGCAAAGTGCTCTGGACTCAGACCCCCAGGCCTCACAAAGGCAAAGCCTGACCTTGCCAGCTGGGTTGCTTCTCCTTGGGGGAAGGGGGAGCCCTGCCTCAGCGAGGATCCCTGCATACCCCCCAGGGGCTCTGACGGCAGCTTTCCTTTGAGCTCCAGAGTGTCCCCCGGGCCAGCACCTCCCTCTGGTAGCAGGCCCTTTGCGGCAGGGGGGTACTGATGCCAGGTGCCACTAACTTGCCTCACACACTCATCTGCCAAAGCCAGGCCAGCCTGAGCCCGGGACGGGGCCTCGGTGCCGCATGCTACCTGCAATATGCTCCTCAGCTGCTGCTCCCCTGGAGCGGCCTCCGTCTGGCCCCCACTGCAGGCAGCGGGAAGACTCCCGGTGACTCCGGGCCCCGCCCAGCCTGCTGTCCGGAGGAGCATGGAGTGGGGCCTGGGGCAGAACCTGGCTGTGCCATGGCGCAGATGTTGCGTCCAAGGAGTCAGGCAGACCTACACAAAACTGCTTTCCAGGAGCCCAGACGATGCCCTCCCCTCACTCAGGGAGCCATTCATTGCCCGCTGCTGTCCTGACATCAGCCCTTTTCCTTGGTCTTCCTCTGGCCCTTTCCTGCCCACCCTCCACTCTGCTATCGCTAACTATGGCTCGAGTGCAGGCGCCTGGCCTCCGGCATTATACCCTAGCCAGACTACGCAGCGGGGGAGCTGGGGATGGGCCCGTGTTCGTGCATCCTCCGGCACCCCTCCCAGGTGCTCCATTTAGTTTGCTAGCACTAGTGAGTCAATTCCTGCAATACCATTGGGAGGTGGGTTAGTTCCCGCTCCCCATTAACTGGCTGAGCAGAGAGAACTCACACAGCTCATTAGCACCTACAGACCCTGACTCCCAACCCCCCACATCACCAGACCAGCCTTTCTTGACTTTGGAAAGGGGCAGGGAAAAGCAGTGCTCTTTGCACTCAGCTGTATGGCTGGTTATTACTGCAGGGTGCAGAGGGGTTCCGGGTTGTCCAGATGGATTTGTCACTGTAGGGCTGCTCACAGCCCCACTGCTTTGGTGTTGGAAAGTTTCTCATGGCTGCTGAACTGCCCTCAATAGTTACTGCAGGGTTGCTCATGCACACGGGACTCACCTTGCTGCTTTGTTATTGTGGGGTTACTCACAAAGTTATATTTCGCTGGCCCTTTTTTTAGACAAAGCAGTGAAGTGGACGGGTCACGTTTGGGATCATCTCAATGTGCAGAAACCAGGTCCTGCTATACACTTAGATATCTATAAGGCATTTGCTTGCTATCGCATGACATTTTAATTAAAAAATTAGAATGATATAAATTTCACATGGCACACGTTCCATGGATTTAAAAACTGGCTAACTGATGGTCACGAAATGTAACTGGAAATGGGGCCACATCACCAAGCAGCCCCGTTTCCAGTGGGGTCCCACAGGGAGTAGTTCTTGGCCCCATGCTATTTAAAATTTTTATCAATGACCTGGAAGAAAACATAAAGTCATCACTGAGAAAGTTTGTAGCTGAGGCAAAAATGGGGGGAGTGGTAAATGATGAAGAGGACAGGTCATGAGACGGGATGATCTCGATTGCTTGGTAAACTGGGCACAAGCAAATACTCGCGTTTGAATACAGTGAAATGTAAGCGTGTCCCTCTAGGGAGAAAGGACGCAGGCTGCACTGCCCCAATGGGCGGCGGGGGAGCAGATTTGGACTTGGTGATGGATAAGGTTAAGATTCTGTCACACATATTTTCAGTGAAAGTCATGGACAGGTCATGGGCGATAAACAAAACTTCACGGACGCCTGCAACCTGTGCCGAGCTTTTACTAGAAGTACCTGGTGGTGGGGATTGCCAGAGTGCTGCCGGGGGCTTGCAGCTGCTCCAGCCCTGCTGCGCCTGTGATGGGGCTGACTGCAGCTGCTCCAGCCCCAAGAGGGCTGTCCCAGCCTCAGGCCTCTGACAGGCCCAGAGACTGCTGCTCCCACAGCCGGCCGCTGGCCAGCTGTTCCAGCAGCCCCGGGGCTGACATCAGTCAGCTGTTCTGTCAGCCACTGCTCTTGCTCCCGCGGCCCTGGGGCTGACTGCTGGCAGCTCTGCAGCTACACCACTGCTCCTACAGCAGAGGTTGACCACCACTGCCCTAACCCCCATGGGTGCTGTCTCAACCCAGCCACTGCTTCAGCCCTGGGGCCCTGCCCCAGAAGAAGGCACGGAGGTTCCAGAAAGTCATGGACTCCGTGACCTCCGTAACAGAATCTATCCTTAGCGATGGAGAATCAGCTGAACATGAGCTCTCTGACACAGAGGCCAGAGGGGCTAATGTGATCCTGGGATGCATAAATAAGGGAATCTCAAGGAGGATTGGAGAGGTTTATTTTTACCTCTCTATTTGGCACTGGTGCAGCCGCTGCTGGAATCCTGTGTCCAGTTCTGCTGCCCACAATTCAGCAAGGATGGTAATAAATTGCAGAGGACTCAGAGAAGAAGCACGGGACTGATTAAGGGATTAGAAAACC
This sequence comes from Mesoclemmys tuberculata, assembly GCA_007922155.1. Lineage (NCBI taxonomy): Eukaryota > Metazoa > Chordata > Testudines > Chelidae > Mesoclemmys > Mesoclemmys tuberculata. The sequence continues at coordinate 801,445 of ML675642.1, forward strand.
TGCCTTGTCATGACAGACTCCAGGCACTCACTTATTTAGCGTAACAAAGAGAAGGTGAACAGGTGACTTGATCACAGGCTGTAAGTATGCACATGGGGAACAAATATTTCATGTCTCGCAGAGACAGGGATAACACATGCCAACGGCTGGAAGTTGAAGCTAGACAAATCCAAACAGGCACATTTTTAACAGGCAGTGTCATTAACCAGTGGGACAATTTCCCATGGTGGATTCTCCATCACTGACCATTTTTAAATCAAAGTTGGATGTTTTTCTAAAAGCTCTGCTCTAGGGATTATCGTGGGACATTCTCTGGCCTGTGCTATACGGGAGAGCAGGCTGGATGATGACAGTGGTCCCTTTTGGCCTTGGAATCGAGGAATACAGCTAGCTGGGCACTGCTTACATCCAGGCCGTTAGACCTGGTAGTGAGATGCTCTGGTGACCCGCTCTGCACTGCCCCAGCATCCATCCATTTGTCTTGCCAGTGTCCATTGGACGTCGAGACCAGGTGACACTGAACGGCTGGTCTGTGTGCCAGGATCCAGGCCATGCAGGACGTGGCGTATCATACAGAGGCACTGATCACCCGGGCGGAGGCTGCTCCAGTGCAACTCACCTGTCTCCTGGGGGCAGGCTGCTTCCAAACTAGCACTAGGACCTCAGGTCACAAGCACTGGAGGGTGCAGGGTCGGTGAGGGGTGAGCGCTGCACCCCACTGCTGGGCTGGCTGTGCCTGGGGGAGTTGGATGGGAGCTCTGCTCAGTGGCGGGGAGTTCCTAGGGCTTTCCTCACCGGGGGAGCTGGTGGGGGACGAGCTGTAACAGGAATCACGCCAGCTCAGCGGCCTGGGGAGGAGACGGAGCAGAGAAATGGAACATAGGCTCATTCATTCCTTCATGCAGCAGCCGGCCGTTTACTTGCAGGGCGGCTGCTCACCATCCAGCTGCATACTAAACCCTGATCCGTGGCCTCCTGCCTCTCCCGCTGTTCCCCCTAAGCTGCAAGCAGATCATATGCTTGGCTCTCACCCCGAGATAGCCCCATGGCTGTCACTCAGCACACGGAGGGTTTCGGTTACTGAATCAGCCAGGGATGGAATCGGACTCTCCGGCTCCTCTCATTAATTGGCTGCTGCAGCCGACCTGGAATCTCTGCTGGCTCTGACAGTGAAACACCCTGTGCCCACAAATGCAGTGCAGCGCCCAGCTGCCTCCCTCCCCTGGACTGGTGCAGCTTGCGCTGCTCTTCGCTGTGGCCAGGGCGGTCTGGCACTGCCGAGGCCTGAGGCATGGAGAGCCAGCCAGCCCAGTGCCTCCGACTGGCCAGCACCAGATGCTGCGAGAAGGTTTGTGCCATGCAGAGTTGTGTAGCAGGGCAGGTGTCCAAGGGCACAGCACAGCGCTGGGAGTGGCTTTGGTTCAGAGGCCGACCTGAAAAATAAAAAATAAAATAATTGTACAAACCGTGGTTAGTTTGAACTGAAACTCATGGAAACAAAGAAAACGTTCACAAAATTCAGTTCGGATCAATTGAAACATTTTGTTTGCCCTGAAAATAATTTTTTACATTTTTTTTTCATTTTGGGTCATTTTCAGGTGTTTTTTGCCCTTTTAAAAAATTAGCTAAATTTCAAAATGAAACACATTTTTGTGGAAAAACACCCAGATGAACTGGGTCGCCTTTTCGGATTTTTTTTCCACTTTATCTTTTTGGTTGAAACAATTTGCTGAAAGCATTTTGCCCATATCTACTCAGCACCCACCCAGTGTGCTGGGCTCTTTGGAAAACCTGGGATGAAGTCAGGGAAGTCAGTGGGAATCTTTCCATCTCTTCAGTAGGTGCTGGCTCAGGTCCTGACATCCTCCGAGGGAAATAACCCCAGGCTGTGACTGGTTGGTTTCTGCCAGATGTATGAGATACCCCCAGTACAGACATCACGTGTGTAGGCAGGTGATATACTTCTCACTCACGTATGTGGCTGATCATTTCCTGGATCCTGGGGAGCTGTTGGCCTCACTGAGACCTTGAAGCTAGGAGTTACACAGGCCAACTATTTCCTTTTAGGGGAAAGACCTGGTTTGATCTTGGTGTTGTTGCCATATCTTTATCCCACCCTCCCCACCCCTCGAGCTACAAACGAGTTGGAACAATTGCTGTTCTTTGCTTGTGTGTTGCAGATCAGAGCTTGGATGTATTAACAAACTGGTGTGTGGGCCTGTGGTGTTGCTAGAATAACTAGACAGGGTGGTGAACACTGTTACTGGGGAAACACGAATTTTGCTAGTCATACTTCATAGACTGGGGATAAATAATGTTGGGAACAATTTATTTGCGTTATTGAAGCTGGATATGCCATTGTGAGCAGCAGCAATTCCGTTGACAACTCTCGTCCAATCAAGAGACTTTGTTGTTTTTTCCAATAGCCCCATCAGCCAGGTCCCTTAGCCGATCACTTGTCATGCAGTTCCTCAGGTAATCTGTCACCCATCAAAAGCATGACAATGTTCATTCACCTGCAGCACTTGGCGGAGGAATACACACACCAAGCACATATAGTTTATGCAGGTCACGGAAGGCAAGTTTTGCATTTATCTGGAAAACTTAGCAGTTTCAGCAAACTCATTCTTGGAGTTTTCTTTCTAGCGTTCGATTACTTTTGGCAAGTGTTTTGCCTCAGTCTCCATCCTGTCTCTGTTGCATTCATGTGCTGCAAGTGGTTTTAATTTGAAAAAGTCAAGCAAGTTCTCATTCTTTGGGTAAAGGCCACAGACACCAACAAGAACAGATTTATTTTCAGAAAATCTTTGAAGTTCTCCAGTTATTTGATCAAGCACTGGCAAAAAGATGTAGGGTAGCCCACCTGAAAATGCCCAGGTCAGGACAGGTTGCAAAAAGGAGAGCAGAGTCTCCCAAAACTGGTGGCTAACACTGAAGTTAGATTCACCAGCCAGTTCCAAAGAGTGCTGATCCCTCACACTGTTATCAAGAAGCTAAAACAAGAAATTACATAGCCCTCTTCATTGCATTTCATTCTCTGGGTCCCAATAAGCAACTAGGTCCAGTAAAGAGATAAATTATTTAAAAACTATTGACTTTACCAAAATGTTCTTCTAATCCCCCAAAGGATCAGCCACATTGCCAGATCAATATTAGTTTGGATCTTACCCAAAATACCAGGCTGCCAGCCAATCCTTTAGTAACTAAACTAAAGGTTTATTATACAAGAAAAGAAACAAACATGAAGAGAGATGTTAAGTGATCAAAGCAATCAGATACATACAAATGACTTCAAAGTCCATATATATCAGATTCTCAGCAGCCCGGTGAGATCTGCTGGCTTGCAAAGTCTCTCTGGTGCACATCCAGTGTCTGGATGGATCTGTCAGTCCTTTGTTTCAAAGCTTCAGTTGTAGAAAAGTTGATCCAGAGGTAAGAAGCAGGAATGAACAAAGACAAAATGTAGAAGATACAGCCTTTTATATTCTCTGCCATGTGGCTTGTGCAGTCTGTGTTTCAAACACAAGCTCACAGCACATGGGCTGTGAAATTCTCTTGGAGTCCCTGTCCACAGTCACGTCCCCCCTACATGTCCTGCTGGCTCATAGACATAGCCCCTTGCTTCTCTCCCTGGGCCATTGTATAGTTGACTGCCCTTGGTGGGTCATCAAGCAGGCTAGACAGTGCGGACGCTAATCTGTGTGGCGGTGTCACCCAGAAACACAGCACATGTGTGGAATACAGATGTGTTACACATACTCGTAACTTACAATACAAAGATGATACATATAAAGATGATGATCATATTTAGCAAATCATAACTTTTCCACTGATACCTTACATGGCACATCTGATAAGATCCATTGCAATTTTGCAAAATTGATATCAATAATATTATAAATGGTCGCCCCTAATCCCTACAGCATCAGTGTGTTTCCTGAGGTCTTCTTTCTTCTTCAACTGGTGTCCCACTGGGTGCCCCTCTGCAGGCGCATCTGCAGCTCTCAAGCCCTTGATCAGAAAAGTCTTGGCTAGCAGTGGCTGTTCAGCCTGCGTACATTCCCTGGTGGCAGACAGTGAGGCTATCCAGGGTGTGTGAGCGAGTGTTCCTTCTCTACCACCTCGGCCATAGCATGGCCCCCCTGTGCTGACTCGCCCCCCTGTTGATTCTTGCAGTTCGGTGGGTTTTAGTGTTGGTTAGTGGTTGGTGTTAGTATGGTTAGTTTTAGGTGAGAGGATTGTTTCCCTCTCTCTTCCCTCCAGGACACTTGTCTTCTCCTGGCAGGGCTTGTCTGGCTCACCAGGCTTCTGATGTCTCTCTTGCTGGCAGGCTGTACTGGAAAGTGACAGGCACTCCAGTTGTGTCCCTGGCCTGGGGGAATCCCATGTCTCCCAGAAATGTTCCTTCTGCTTGACCCTTCAGTCCAGGGCAAGGAAGAACAGGGCGGAAGAGCCATGTAATGCTCCTGTAACTCCCTCAGAGCCAAGGCAGGAGACCCCTCCCCACCCCGTACATCTGTCCCCAGACAGAGCCAGCACCCAGCACCCTCAGAGCACGCGTCGCCTATGGCTGGGGGCTCTGTAGAGCCTGCTGGGAAGACTCCGAGACACAGGAGCACGGACTCGCTCTGAAGAGCCAGCTCCAGAAGAGACCAGGTCGCCATCCAGGTCCTCGGTCTCCGAAGGGACCATTGAGGCCAAGGACTCGTCCTCTGGCCTGTGGGCCTGCAATGCCCCAGAGCTCCAAGGACAGGAAGCACATTTCTGAGAGGGCACCAGGACCTTCGCCAGAAAGGGAGTCAAGCACAGGTACCAGCGAGTTCGGTCCTGTCAGTGGCACCAAAGCTTTTCATTCAGCCACCGATGCCATCACAGGGCTGACCCCAGCCCTTGGTACCGATGCAAGCAGCTTAGCTGGGGCTCATGGTGCAAATGGTGCCCTCTGCCCACCCAAGGAACAGCCCGCAGAACGCCCATCACTGCCAGTTCCATCGGCTCCAGCTATGGCACCCGTGACCATGACCCCATCAGTATGGGGCCTTTCCGGGCACACATGAATTGGATGAACCAGAATCTCCATTGCTGATGGGCATTCCCAAGTGTCTTGGTCTCTGAGCAGCTTTCCGTGGCATAGAACTTTCCTCTGTCCTCAATGTCTGCTTCCTTTGGGAGGATGTGGAGGAAGAGGACTCCCACTTAGTCTCCTTGATCTCAGTGAAGGGTTCTCCTACATACCCCTTTGGAAATCTGCCTTCACACAGGGAGGACTTTGCAGGTCAACACGGATGGTGGAGCTGTTTTGCATGCTGTCACAGATCCCCAGTATCAGGGCTGCGGCCCCATCTTTGGAGCAGTCTCTAGGAAGAACTCTTGAATGGGCCAGACTCCTGGGGGACTCACTTATCCACCAGGGGAAGCCACACAGCTTCTCCACCTCCTTAGATTGAACCTTGGGCCTGTAGCCCCTGCTTCACATCGTGAGCTCCGGTCAGTGAGTCCCACTGACACTGATCCGGATGGAGACTGGTTCACTCTTCAGGGATTAACACGCCTCGCACAGCGCTTGCAGAGACCCTCGCATGTAGTCACAATGATCGGGTTTATTAGTCCCCTGGACACAGCACAGGGAGTCCTTAGGGTAGCCCAGAGACATGAATGTTAAAGCAGCGTCCATTCTGGCCAGCCCAGAGCCCAGCCACGTTGCACTGAACCCCTTGATTCAAGCTCTGACTGTCACTCCATCTGACCTCATTGGTCAAACTCCCAGTGAGATCCCTGGCTCCTCCTAGCAGCCAGCTCTTATCCCCGCCTCATCCCCTCCAGTCCTTCCAGCTGGAGCTAAGGAATGTTGTTCAGCTGCCCGAAGGCGTGGTGGGGAAACCATGTCCCTCTGGGTCACTGATTGCTAGGTGTTAATGTCCTGGTGATTGGATTTGCCATTGTCTTCTCAGATGCTCCAGTGCTATGGAAACTACAGCTCAGACAGCTGGCAACACGTCTCTTACCTTGCCTAGAGAGCAAACAGTCCTTGCCCACCCACTGAGGAGTGATGCAGCATGCGGGGTCAGCTGAAGCACAAGAAAGACTCATAAAATATTACAAATATTCCCACTTCATCATACATACCACCTCGCTTTCTTAGAGACCCTCCGATGGCCATCCTGGGACCCAGGGGCTGCCTCTTGGTAGTGATCTCACAGGCCACGGTGCCACCCTTCAGGAGAGCTGGGTTTCACATCCTCCCCCTCCCCACCCACCGTGGCAAGAGGAGATGTCTGAAGAGCAGGAGGACAAGGCAGAGGAAGAAGTTACCCCTGAGGCTCCCGTTTCATCACTGTCACTGGCTGAGGCAGTTATGCCACCCCCTGCTTTCATGGTCAATGGCTCAGTCAGTTTCAGACCTCATTAAAAAGGGAACAGATGCTCGGCAGATGCCGCTGGAGGAGGTCATAGAGCTGGGACATAAGTTGCTGGGTATCTTGCAGTGGCAACGTGCTCCAGAGTGGAGCTCCCTGTGCATGAGGTTCTCCTGTGCCTGGCTAAGACAGCCCAGCAAATCCCTGCCACTGTTCCACCAAGGGGCAAAGGGTGGATACCAAGTACCAGATGCCTCTTAAAGAGTCTGAGTTTGTATTTTCCCATCCCCCACCTCACTGCCTCATGGTGGATGCGACGAATGAATGGGGTCGGCAGCACTTTCTAAGATCTGCACCCTGTGACAAGGACCAAAACAGCTGGATCTCTTTGCATGCACGTCTGACTCATCCGCAGTCCTGCAGTTCCTGATAACACACTACCCAGCATCATGGCCAAATATACCTTTACTGGTGGGGACAAGCTGACGGCCTTTATTGAGCAGCTGCCCCACAACTGCAGGGAGCAATTCCAGTCCCTGCTCACGGAGGGTCAGCTATAGGCCAGAACGGCTCTCCAAGGGTCCCTAGATGCCACAGACACTGCTGCCAGATCAACTGAACCATGGGAGTTATGCACAGGGTGTCTTTGCGAGACCTTCACAACACAGTAGAGCACTTCCCCTTGGATAGTTAGAAGCTCTTCGTGGAGATCACGAACGACTCCCTGCACAAGTCGAAGTGCCTCAGGGCTACCTGCCTTTCCTCGGGCACTTACACACCTATGAGCAAGAAATGTTTTTTAGGTCCCAGACTGCCCAGAGGTCATACCTTGCTCAGTTCTCAAGGTACAATAGACCCAGGGAACCCCCAGCCAATCAGGAACACTGTCCTCAATTCCTGCCCCCCAGCAGGGCCATGAACCTGTCCTGCATGTTCTACACCAGCAAGCAGGAAGGAGCGAGAGCCCCCTCCTTGTGCACTGAAGCCAGACAGCTCTGGAACCGGTGCCTAGCCCTCCACGTCCACATAGAATCATAGAATCATAGAGTTGGAAGGGACCTCAGGAGGTACCTAGTCCAACCCCCTGCTCAAAGCAGGACTATCCTCAGCTAAATCATCCCGGCGAGGATTTTGTCAAGCCTCAGCTTAAAAACCTCTAAAGATGGAGATGCCACCACCTCCCTAGGTAACCCACTCCAATGCTTCACCACCCTCCTAGTGAAAAACTTTTTCCTAATGTCCAAACTAGACCTCTCCCATTGCAACTTGAGGCCATTGCTCCTTGTTCTGTCATCTGCCACCACTGAAAACAGCCTAGCTCCATGGAACTCCCTGGAACTCCCTTTCAGGTAGTTAAAGGCTGCTATCAAATCCCCCCTCATTCTTCTCTTCTGCAGACTAAACAGGCCTAGTTCTATCAGCCTCTCCTCAAAAGTCTTGTGCTTCAGCCCCCTAATCATTTTTGTTGCCCTCCGCTGGACTCTCTCCAACTTTTCCACATCCTTTTTGTAGTGGGGAGCCCAAAACTGGACACAATACTCCAAATGCGGCCTCACCAATGCCGAATAGAGGGGAATAATCACTTCCCGCAATCTGCTGGCAACGCTCTTACTAATGCAACCCAATATCCCATTAGCCTTCTTGGCAAGCAGGGCACACTGCTGACTCATATTCAGCTTCTTATCCACTGTAACGCCCAGATCCTTTTCTGCAGAACTGCTGCCTAGGTCGTCGGTCCCCAGTCTGTAGCTGTGCATGGGATTCTTCCGTCCTAAGTGCAGGACTCTGCACTTGTCCTTGTTGAACCTCATCGGATTTCTTTTGGCCCAATCCTCCAATTTGTTTAGGTCCTTCTGTATCTTATCTCTCCCTTCCGGGGTATCTACCACTCCCCCTAGCTTAGTGTCATCTGCAAACTTGCTGAGGGTGCAATCTACCCCCTCTTCCAGATCATTAATGAAGATGTTGAACAAAACCGGCCTCAGGACCGATCCCTGGGGCATTCCACTTGTGACCGGCTGCCAGCTAGACATGGAGTCACTGATCACTGCTCGTTGAGCCCTTTGCTCTAGCCAGTTCTCTATCCATTTTATAATCCATTCGTCCAGCCCATACTTCTTTAACTTGCTGATAAGAATACTGTGGGAGACGGTATCAAAAGCTTTGCTAAAGTCAAGGTATATCATGTCCACCACCTTCCCCTCATCCACAGAGCCAGTCACCTCTTCATAGAAAGCAATCGGGTTGGTCAGGCATGACTTGCCCTTGGTGAATCCATGTTGACTGTTCATGACCACCTTCCTCTCTTCCAAGTGCCTTAAAATGGATTCCTTGAGGATATGCTCCATGATTTTTCCAGGGATTGAGGTGAGGCTGACCGGTCTGTAGTTCCCTGGATCCTCTTTCTTCCCTTTCTTGAAGATGGGCACTATATTTGCCTTTTACCAATCATCAGGGTCCTCTCCCAATTGCCACGAGCTTTCAAAGATAATAGCCAATGGCTCTGAAATCACATCAGCTGCCTCCCTCAGCACCCTCGGGGGCATTGCATCTGGCCCCATGGAGAGACTTTGCAGCAAGTGACTTGGCAGGATGGAAACCAAGGCCCGGTCTACACTTACCTTCGGGATTCGGCGGCAGTCGACAGGAGATACGCAAATGACATAAATCACTTGCGAATCTCCCATTGACTTCGCGGCGTCTGCTCCGCATGCTGTCCACACTGTGCTGCACCGACGGAAACAGCCACTTACCGGGCTGGTTTTCCTGCGTCGCTTGCTGGATCGACTGGGGCTACACAGACCACTCAGTCGATCCAGAACAATCGATCTGACGGTGGCAAATTTGCCACCGTCAGTGTGGACCCAGCCCAAGAAATTGTTCACATGCACTGCCATGTAAACAATGTCTCAGCACAGCTGACGCTTGTCCCAGTGCGGGAGTAGCAGAGGCGTGGGAGGTCAGGCTGTGGGGGAAGGAGGAGCCCAGAGCAAGGGTGGCCGTGGGGTGGGGAGTCAGATGAGGGGGAGCTCAGAGCAGGGGTGGCCATGTGGCGGGGGGAACGGGTGGGGGGGAGGGGCAGCTCAGAGCAGGGGTGGCCATGGGGCGGGGGGTCGGGGCGGGGGCCTCAGGGTGGGGGGGAGGGGCAGCCCAGAGCAGGGGTGGCCATGGGGCAACATCAGGACAGAGGCACCAGCCGAGCTTGGGGCACATCAGGTTGTAGTTGCCGGAAGCCCCTGGCTGGGGAGCTAGTGTTGCAGTAGCTGCAGCATCCCAGGGGCTGACACAGGCCAATTCTTGTATTCTGCTGGCCCCACCAGGCTCCCCCAGTGCCCCTGGCCCCACCATAGCCTGATGTCTGGGGCTGACTCGCTGGGTGCGTGGGACAACCCTTCTCCCCTGTGTCCTATGGGGCCTCACTGCTTTGGGGGGTAGGAGCTTTCGGGGCAGGAGGGGAGGGCTGGCTTGGGACTCTGGCGAGCCAGGTTCAGGTCCTAGCTCTGCTACAGGCTAACTTTGAGACATGGAGGTGCTTTGGAAAAGCCCAACCAGCTCTGTGCCTCAGTTTCCCCATCTGTAACATGGGGATAATGGTCCTTCCATTCCTCCACTCCTTGTCTGCCTTGTCTAGCTGGCCTGAGAGTGCTCTGGGCTAGGGCTGTCCCTCGCGCTGTGGGGATACTGAGGCACCAGGGCCAACCTCCACTGCAGTGAATGAGGGCAGTTCACTCCTCGCACAGCTCTGGTTTCAGCCTCCTGTTCGATCAGCGTGAAATGCCTGAAGCAGGAGGGTCAATATCCCTTATAGGAAAACGGGATGATTTCTGCTACCATGTCAGATTTCTGCATTAACCACAGACACAGCAAATCCCGCCAAGCTCTCAGCCTCCGCAAGGGCTTGTGGCAGTGAGTCCCACAGGCTAACTGTGTGCTGTTGCCTTTTGGGTTCATTGAATGGCCCTGTGGTCTTGTCTTTGCAGACAGGATGAGACGCTGCGCCTGATTGCCCTGTTCCGTCCCACTCATTGGTTTGTGTCCCTCTATCCTGCCCCTCTTCTGTGCTCTCTACCCCGGATGGTCCTGCTTGGTTCACGCTCGCCTTCTACCCTCATCTCTCCGGAGCTCCCCTCTCTGAACCCATCCTTCTGAGCTGCCCAGCGTGGAGCCGGGGCGCCCAGCATGTGCCATGTAGCTGGTGGGGGGAACCACTGAGGCGGGCATGACAGTGTTCCCGGGGCGTTGCAAATGGGGGTGGAGACCCTGGAGCTAGGCAGGGATTCCGTAGGGCACTGCATGACGAGGTTGGGGCATGCACTGGGGGTCTGGGCGTTTGCAACCTTCTTAGGGGGGCTGGGAGAAAACGGCTGTGCTGCCAGGAAGGTGTGGTGGTGTTTTGCTGCCCTTTTCCTGCTGTCTGACCTGGGAGGGGTTTGGCTCAGTCCAGGGCGTGCAGCAGCCTAGTGCCGGTGTCTGTGCCGTGGGCCAGCCATGCTGGACTGGCCTCATGGAGTCTCTCAGGCGTTTCCCCAAGAAGGACCCCCGGGAAATGGAGCAATGTTACGTACTCCCTATCCAGCCGCCAGGCCACCAATGCAGCGAGCGTGCCTCCTGCCGGCTCTGCAGCAAACCAGGCTGCAGGTGAGCACATTAGGGCCTAGCTCTCGCCGCCATGGCTTGTGCTGTGGAGAGAAGCCGTTAGCTTCCAAACTGGTTGACCCAGCCAGGCCCGTGTGCCCGCAGAGACTCCTCTCATCTCCCTGAGAGGGCTGTGGCACAGCGATGCCCCCCCGGGTTCTGCCTGCAGGGAGGGCTACAGTACTGGGGGGAGGAGGGGGTTGCAGTGCTGGGGTGGGTCATTGCAATGCCTGGAGGGTGCGTTGTTGGGGGGTTGTAGCGCTGGGGGTGCGGTGCCAGGGGCTGTGGTGCTGGGAGAGCCGTGCCAGGGGGGCTGTGGTGCTGGGGGTGCAGTGCCAACGGGTGCACGGTGGTGGGGTGCAGTGCCAGGGGTGCAGTGCCAGGGCTGTGGTGCTGGGAGAGCCATGCCAGGGGGCTGCAGTGTTGGACAGGGTGTGTTTTAACCTGGTCTCTCCGGTTCTTGCAGTTTGTGCACCTGGCTCAGGTGAGCTTCCTCATTCAAGCCTTTGGCTCGGCCTTCACCTTGGACCTGGAGCTGAACCAGTAAGTATTTCCCAGGGGAGTGGGCGCCCCTTGGGCTGAGAGTAGGCGAAGCTCTGCCTGCTGCCGCCGGGCTGTATCTGCTCTGGGAGATGGCTTCATCAGCAGGGATCTGCCTGGCAGCACTGGTAGCCCCTTGTAGTGGGGGGCTCCGCAGCTGTGGGGTGTGATGAGTTTGCTGGGTCTCCGCCCAGGAGCCCCAATGGGCCCCAACTAGCGATTGCTGCAGAGGGGACATAGGCTTGCGGTGTCAGCCTGAACCCCGGCTTGCATGTGTGCCGTGTGTGCGAGGGAGGCTCTGGGCACATGTACAGGAGACGCTTTGAGGGAGGTGGGTGTGCACCGAACGCCCTGCACGGTGCTGGGCCGGCTCTGAGCTCCGGCACTGGGTGACAGCCGCCCCCTAATCTTTCATGGAGCCCCTTGGAGCGCCCAGCTCTGGCACTGGCATCCCAGGCCCAGGCGTCAGCAGGGTGAGGAGAGCGCCAGAGCCTGGTGTAACGGGAGCTGGGGCGGTCACCCCAAGTGGCTTGCGACTGGGTTTCTGGGCCGTGGAGTTAACCTCTACCAGGGCGGGCAGACGCTAGGCCCCGGACAGCCCAGCCCCACCCTGACCTCACTGTGAGGTGCCTCCCAGGGACCCGTGCAACCCCCAGCCCATTGCAGGGCCCCAGTGAGGAGCAGGTGCAGCGTGGACAACGTGCTGCGTCTGTGTGGGAGCGACAGGGAAACAGGGCAGGTGGGGGCATGGTCCCGGGGCGGGCGGCTGACCTCAGTGGGCCCTGCCCTCTAGCTCTGCACATGGATGGCACCAGCCCAGCCCATTGGGGACCCAGTTAATCTGTCCCCCCACATCACCCTCCTGCCTTCGTATCCCCTGCCTGGCCAGCAGCAGCTCCTCATCTCTCCCCCTCCTTTCCCTGGCAGCCACCTGCTCTCCTCGCGCTACGTGGAGCGGCACGTCCACACGGATGGGAACAGCAGCCACAGCCCGGTGAGTGGGGGCAGCACCCAGTTGGCTCGGCGAAGGCCGATGCTCACGGCTGCCAGGCAGAAGCTCTGCGGGGAGGTGGACTTGGAGCCGCAGGGCGAAAGGGGGCTGGGGGCCCTGCCATGCTGTGCTGAGAACTGGCCGTGGCTCAGGAGAGCCATCGGGTCCCGGCTGCCCTGTGGGGCGAAGTGAATCAGGCCTGCCGATGGGGGACAATTTGAAAAGGGTCCTGGGCTATGGGCAGTGGGGTGAAGCTTCCCCTTGGGGAGGCCAGCTCCCTGTCCCTCTCTTCTGCCCGTGGCCCTGCCCACTGTCCACACATGCTCTGCCCCAGGCCCCGCCCCCACTCAGCCCGCTTGCTGCCACGTCCCTCTCCATCAGGCCACCCCCTGCTCAACCCCCCAGCTGTCACTCACCACCTGGGGGAAGGGGAGTGTGGAAGAAAGGAGGGGGACTGAATGATGGGGGGAGGGATGCAGTGGGGGAGGGGCAGGGCCTGGGGTCACTGTGGGCGGGGCTGCGGGTGAAAGAGGTGGGGCGGGACTGACTGTTCTGCCCTGAGACCCTGAAGGGAATTGAATGGGGATGAAATTAGCAAAGACGGGCGATAAATATGAGGCTCCTCAGAAAAAATACTTTTCCACCCAGTGATAATTAGCCTGTGGAACTCACTGCCACACTGTGTCCTTGAGACCAAGAACTTACCAAGATGCAAACGGGGACCAGGCATTTCCGCTCGAATACGAGTATCTTAGTGCATGGTTCTGGCAGGGGTAGTGACCCTGGGCAGGGCTTGAGCCCCTCCGTGACTTGGAGGAGATGTAGCACAGGGCGAACTGTCCTTCTGCTCTGCAGGGTCTCTCCAACTTCCTCTGCAGGGACAGGAGCCCGGGCTAGCTGGGCCCGGGTGTGACCCGGCTTGGCCATGCCAGTGGTGCTGAGCAAGTCGCCGGCGGGCTGGGAGGGGAAGTGGAGTGACGCCGCCGGCGGGGCGGAATTGCAAGCGAGCTTTGCGCGCGGTGACACACAAGCAGAGACAAGCAGGTCACAGCAGCCCTGCGCTTCAGCGCGTGGCTCCGCGAACGTGGAGCTGGGGACAGGCTCGGCCCAGTGCAAACGCCACCAGCTGCCTTTTGGAGCTGAGGGGAGGGTGCTGGGAGCACAGGCCTGTCGAGGCGGCTTCTTTCTCTACGGGCTGGCTGCTCCCGGCAGGGGCGGGGATGGTGAGCCGGGTTGTGCCGTGATCCCAGGAGATCCCAGGCTGTCAGCGGCCAGCGGGACAGGTGAGCCCCCCTCAACTCATGCCACGGGAGCTTCCCAGCACCGGCTGCCATGGCAGTCATGGGCCCATTGTCGCCCAAAGGGTCAATGGCTGCAAGTGTCCCCCCGGTGCCACGCAGGGTCACACACTGTCAGTGCCCACCCTGGGGGAAGGCTCTGGCCTGCCTGGCATCTCCGCTGCAGATCAGCTTGCTCTGGGATCTTCCGTGTCCTATTGCGGTGGTGCCTGAGGGCCCGGTCGGGGATCAAGACCCTGTGTTGGATGCCCAGACACACCTCCCCGAAGAGCTCCCAAAGCCAACAACAGCCGGAGACGGGCCAGGGTGGGCCGGGGTGAGTGAGCTAGTCCTACAGCAGCACCACAGTCACCCGGCTCAGCAGACGAGCTGTGCCAGCCAACACCTGGGCAGGGCACAAGTGCAGCCAGTGGAGCGGCTTCGATCTCGTTCCGGGTGTCGGTGACCCACACCCAGCAGCAGTTGGGGAGTGTCTGTCTCTGCTTAGAGCTGGGATAGCAGGATTGAGGGGCGCTGGCAGAGCTGTGTGGAGCCCAGGGCTGGGATGGCAAGAGGGGAGGGGTCCTGGTGCATGGACTTTGCCCCCAGAATAGATCAGCAGGGCTGAACAGCTCCAGGAGGGCATGTGCATGGGGGTGGGGGTGTCACCCAGGCTTCTCCTAATGCTCTGGACACTTCCCCAGCCCGTGGGGGGAGGGAGGGCGGAGGCAGGGGAGCCCCCTTAGTTCCCGTGGGGGGGGAGCAGAATGACACCAGGTTGCTGGGACTCTTGCCTGCAGCCAGCAGCGGGGTGGGGGATGGGGAGTGGCGGGGGTGGGGTGCAGATGCTCAGTCAGTGGCAGGCTGTCATGTTAAAAAGATGAATGGGTCTTCCATAAATAGCCTGGCGCGTCTCTCTCCCGGCAACCCTGCCTGTCATGCAGATTTCACGGTGCCGCGCAGCACAGGCAGCCTGGAAGTGGAGCAGCAGTAATGCCGAGTGAATATGGAACACACAAGGCTGCCTGCTCCACCCCGCCCTGCCCCGCCGTGGTCTCCTCTGCCCTCGCCCTCCCTCTGATCCTCCATGCCGCCCTGCTCATGCCCTGCCTCTCCTCAGGTCCCCGACCACTCTGTGCCAGCCTGGGGCCGTGGTGACCAGGGAACCCCATCCAAGGCCACAGCTGGGCCTCTGTGACCTGTGCAGAGATGGTTCCTATAAATAGACACTGTGGAGCAAGGGGATTTTGGAGCCAACCAAAGGCTGCTGGTTGTGCGTCAGCCCTAGCCCAGCCGCACACGAGCATGTGTCGACGGGGCTGCACACACGTGCACAGGCGTTTGGAGGGGAAGGGCACTGTGCACCCAGCAAGGGCAGGCAGGTGTGGCCATGCGCAGCTCCTGGCAAACGTGCAATTGCACATGAGTGCAAACACAATGCACATGCAGACAGGTGCATGCACACCTGGCAAACACATGTGCAAGGACATGCATGCACATGCAGACGGGAGTGCAGGGAGGGTAAAGACTGTATATGAATGGACAGGGACATTGACATAGGAGCAAAGGACCCACACTCCAGGACATGCAGACAGGCAGGCACATGTGAAGACCAGACAAACAGCTGTACAGAGTATAAAAGATTGCCCCCCCACACACACAGTCACAGACTCTGCTGGGCACACCTGCAGATGGGGCCATCCGCAGGCATAGAGACACACCTTACACATGCGTGGCACACACCTGCAGTACAGACACAATCGGAGAGCTGCGCAGGGGGACCTCAACACCAGTGCCGCAAATGGGGCTCTTTGGTGGTTGTAAACACATAAGACCCTAACCACGAAGTGGCTGCAAACTATTATCCCAGGTTCCAGATGGGGGACCTGAGGCATGGACTCGCCCAAGGTCAAAGCCAGGAATAGCATCCGTAAGTCCTGACTCTGAGTCTTTTGTTCTTTTCCACTAGCCCATGCTCCCTCCCAGAGCTGGGACGAAAACCCAGGAGTCCTGGCTCCCAATCTGCTCCACCAGCCACGAGCCCACACTCCTTCCCCGCGGTGGGGCGAGCCATTGTGAAGGGCGAGGTGGCTGATGGCTCTCCTGCCCTTGCTGTGTTGCAGGGAATGGGGGAGCACTGTTACTATCAGGGCAAACTCCGAGGAGAGGCGAGGTCCTTTGCAGCTCTGTCCAGCTGCCGCGGCCTGCAGTGAGTACCCCCGTGGGCCTGGGGGCCGAGTGCGTCACGCCCGGCAGGGACAGAGCAGCCCAGAGGAGCACTGGTGCAGGGCTGCTCTCCCAAGGGGAGTCGGGTGAGGGGGGCGTCATGGCCCTGCCCCGCTGGGCAATCCAGAGCACTGCCTTGCAGCAGCCTGCACTGGCTCTGGGGCAGGGCGTGGGGGGTGGTTCTCTTCAGGGGCGCTGAGGGCAGTGGGGTTGCCGGGGCCCCGCTTCCCAGTGGTGCTGGGGGCGGGGAGCGGGTCCATGTGTGATGAGGGGTGTCTGCTTCCCTGCAGTGGTGTCTTCTCTGACGGGCGGGACACGTACCTCATCGAGCCCCACGCCGCAGCCGAGCGCTGGCAGGTAAGGCTGGGCTGGAATCCCACCAGTGCCTGCCGGGGCTCCCGCTCGCCCGGCTCCGATCCCCGGGGAGGGGAGGGGGCCAGGGTCACGCCCTGCCCAGCACCGGGGAACCAAGCCCAGCTTTCTTGGGGCTCAGACACCGGCGCTGGGTTTTGGGGGCTCAGACACCGGGGCTGGGCGCTGGGACGCCGGGGCTGGGGCTGGGCGCTGGGACGCCGGTTCTGGCATCGCCGCCTGGCCCACTGAAGCCAAGGCCCTGCTGCAGTGCCGAGGCCGTCCGGTATTTGCCGGAGTGCCTCGTTCCGCGGTTGCCATGGCAGCAAATGGAAGGAGATTCCAGTGACGTCTGCTTCCCGTCCAGTCCCTAAACCACCCCCTCCCCCACGCTCCCTCAAGCCATGGAGTGTCTCACCTCCCCCATCCTTGCCTCGGTTTCCCCAGCCCCATGCCGTTCCCGCAGGATGGGCGAGCTGGGCTCACAAGGGCTGTAGGGATGAGAGCCCCCGTGGACTCCATGAGGCCCTCAGGCGCCGGTGGGTGGGGTAGCAATGTCTGGCCATGAGGGGCATCCCCTCCAGTCTCCAGGCCTATGCAGGATCCTGGCCGTGGTCCCCCCTCACTTCCCCTGTTCTCAGCCCCTCGCTCCCCAAGTCTGGTAACCCAGCCGCCAGGCTGCATGGAATGGCTGAAATCCTATCTGTGCAGCCCTGCCGCTGGCCCAGCCCGAGGAAACTGGCCCCTCCAGCCACAGGAGTCATCAATTAATGATCCCCCGGTGTCAGTGTAGTGCCAAGGGGTGAAACACAGTGTGGATTATGGACCTTGGTGCTGGGAGCCGTGAACCTGGGCCGGGCTGGCTCCTGTTGGGCTGTGCTGAGACCCCAGTCCTTGGATCCAGGTAGCTGCTGTCAGGCTGGGGCTGGGACCTTGGTCCCTGGGCTGGGGCAGCTCCAGTTGGGCCGGCACTGGGACCCTGTTCCTAGGCTAGAGGGGATGCAGGTGTGAAGGGAGGCACGACCCCAGTGCAGGTTGTGTCGGGGACACGCACAGTCTGCAGGGACCTTGCTACACATCCTGTCCCTGGGTCGGCGGGGAAGTCCTCGCTCCCAGGGTTCCCATGGGGAAGGCTCCCCGGCACAGGTGGGGGACCATTGCCAGCATGCTGGGCAGTGCATAGGCAAGAGCCATCGGGCTAGGGACTCCTCCGCCCGTCTCCCTTGCAGAGAGACACCATGGGCTAGTTGAGCCAGGAGGACTCCGGGGCCCTGCTCATTCTCATGCTGCCTGGGCCTGGGGTCCCTATGGGGGGCAGGGCTGTTACACCCCACACTGCCTGTTTCTCTGTCTTCAAATCTCACTTTTGAGGATTTCAATAACTCAGTCATGGGTTCGGGGTTGTTATAAATGTGTATGGGTAGGGTTTTGTGGCCTGCCTTGTGCGGGAGGTCAGACTAGATGATCATATTGGTCCCTTCTGACCTATGAGTCCATGAGTCTATGAGTCTATGACTCCTTATAGCTCTGGACCTCTGCTCAGCTGCTCGGCCAGATGGGCAGAGCCTCAGGAAGCGTCTCACTCCTCTGCTCACTGGCTCACGGCTGGCTCAGTATTAGGGATTTTTCGGAAAGGCTCTGCTGAAAACCTGACCCAATTGTCCCAGCACCAGGACTGCTCCCTTGGCGCCACTGGCAGGGGGAGAACGGGCAGGGCAGCATTCCTCACCCCTCACGCTGGGAGCCTCTGTCACTTGGAAGGATCCCAAAGCTGTTGTGTTCAGGGCTCACTCAGCCCCACTGTCATGCAGCCCCTGGGGGGAGGGAAGCGGGGGACAGGGCGGGGCAGCACGCCAGAGAGCGGAGAATAATCCCTTTCTCCGGTGGAGCTGTCCCCAGTTCTGCACTGCAGTGAGCAGCAGGTGTCATAAATACAATCCTGCCATGCAGGCAAGTTCCGGGGGGCTGGATGGAATGACTGGAGCGGGGGGGGGCCAGCACACAGGAGTTAACCCGCCCGCCCATGGGGAGTGCTACCCCTCCCACCACACACTCCGGAAACCGGGGAAGGAGGCTCCTGTCTCAAGTGCACGCTGCAAAGGCGGCCAGGCCCAGGCTGGATAGTGGAGCTACCTGTGACTTTCCTGCTCTTTTGTTCCCTGCCAGGGGCCCCTGCCTCATCTGATCCACCGCATGCCTGCTCCCCACCCCACTCAGGGTTGCACAGAGCCAGGTAAGTGATGCATGTGAGTCCCCATCCCGAGGACACCGGGGCCCTTGCGTTGGGGCCCTTGATGCTGGCAGGAAGCTGATCTACAGAAGCTGCTTCCATCCCCCATGTCCATTCTGTGGGCTTCCCTCCCGGAGGGCTCGCCTGCCCAGAGAGACCAGCCTTCTGCCTGTGCTGAGAGCTAGCTCCCGTCTCCCCTGGTGTCACAGACCCACGGGATCGGGGCTAGACCCAGCTTTGGAACAGCCTCATGGAGGAGCCTGTCACTGCGCCAGGCCCCACGGCTCATTCTTCCTTCAGGGGAACCCACGTGGCTCCCCACCTCCTGAGACTGGCCCTCTGGGGGTCGGCCCTCCTGCTTCACCCCGTGCTCCGATGGACGCCTGGTTAGAGACTTGCCCTCTCTGCAGGGACTGATGCATCTCAGCGGGTAGCTACAGCAACCCCCGGCCGCCTTGTCAGAACAGTTGGGTTTGTCACTCAGCTGGACACAGGCTCGTGCTAGGGGAGCCCAGAGAAATGATGGTTACAGCATCATCCATTCTGGTCAGCCCACAGCCCAGCCAAGCTGTAGCGACCTCCATTTTCAGGCCCTTTCTCTCTGGCTTCCTTCCGTAGTCCGTTCCCAGGGGAGAGAGCAGGAGGCAGGAAAAGCCCGCTCCCTCGGGCTGCGGTGCCGAGTCTCAGTGACTCGTTTTGCCATTGTTGATTTGGATTTTCCATTGATACGGGTTGGCCTTCGCCAGTCCTTTTTAAGGACCGGTCAGTCTGCTCAGACAGCTAGGTGACCCCCCCCCCACGCACACCTATGTCTCTTAGCCTGTCCTGAGAATAGAGCAACCCCCCACCGATGTCTCCTAGCCTTCCCGGAGAGCAAACCTTTCCCCAGCTGTGTCCCCGACCGAGGCACATGTAGGATTCGTACAAAAATCCCATAGCCCCACAGCGGGTCACTCTGCCTTGGGGCTCCCTCTAGCCACTCCTGCCTCGCACTGGCCCCCTTGCTCTGGCTGGAGGATCCAGCCCTGGGACCATTTGCCTTGGCCCTGCCTGCCAGCATGCTCCATCCCCCACCTGAAACAACTCCTCGTCTGCCCTAGGCTGCCTCTTTGCTGCACGGCATCACCACGGCCCAGCCGCCCTGGCCCGAGTGAGGAGGCGGCGGCAGGTAGGGCTAGGCTCAGCTGGTTTGAGGGCTTGGGGGGCGACACGGGGCAGGTAGGGCTAGGCTCAGCCAGCAGGGTGGGGAGGACCCAGGGGTGGGGTGGGGACTGGGGGGGCTCGGGCAGGGGCAGCGCTCAGGGCCCAGACTGGCCAGAAACCACAGGCTGTTCAGTCCCAGCGAGAGGCTGGCTGGGCGGCCCAGGGCGTGTGTCCCATACGGGACCGTGGGGCCTGTCTGCATCCAGAAGCCCAGAGGGTCCCCTTGATCCCCATCCTGTCCCTCTCCCACCCGAGTCCTCACCGCGGGGGCTGGTCTTGGCCTTGGCTCTCGCTCCTGTCTCTCTGCCCCCCAGGTGCGGCGTGCCCACCACACCGTGCACAGCGAGAGCAAGTACATCGAGCTGGTGGTGGTCAACGACCATCAGCTGGTGAGTGCAGCCTGGCCTGGCCTGCAGAGGGGACAGCCCGGCCGGGGGCCACTGGGGTCTCGGCTGTGCTCAGAAGGCAGCCTATGGCACGGGCATGGTGGGCGTGGGGCGGGAGCACCGGCTGTGGGGAGCGCTTACATACTCCAGCCTCTCCCAGCCGGGGCACGGTCGGAGTGGGGTGGGAACCCCCCTTCATTGTTTCCTGTCCACGTTCCATTCCAGTTCGAACAGCTGCGCCAGTCTGTGGTCCTCACCAGCAACTTTGCCAAGTCCGTGGTGAACCTGGCTGACGTGGTGAGTGTTGGCTGTGTTGGGACGTGCGACTCGCTGCCATGGCTGCTGCCAGCTGCCCTGCCTGGATGGGAGCGGGTGGGGCAGGGCGGGGACCCTTCCCCGCCGAGGTTGCAGGGGTGCCTGCGGGAGGGTCGCACAGCCCTCATGTCACAGGAGCCTGCGGAGGTTGCAAAGGCTGCTGGGATTGTGATGTCCAGCGTCCTTCCTCTGCCACTGCAGATCTACAAGGAGCAGTTGAACACGCGCATCGTGCTAGTGGCCATGGAAACGTGGGCCTCCGAGGACAAGATCCGTGTGGAGGAGGATTCGCTGCAGACGCTGAGCGAGTTCATGAGATACCGGAGGGAAGCACTGCCGGAGCAGAGCGACGCCGTCCACCTCTTCTCGTGAGAGCTGGGACGGCCATGCGGCCCTCCTCACCCCACACACCCAGCGTTCTTGCCCTGCTCCCAACAGCACCCCTGCTGGGAAAGGCTATTGTTGCGAATACTCAAGCAGTACTTTGCTATTATAACTGATTAACTAATCCTCCCAGTCCTCCATGAAGTAGGGCAGGGTCATTATCCCAAATTTATAGATGGGGGAACTGAGGAAATGCAGTAGATTGAATCTATCTGGATTTCAGTAAAGCTTTTGATATAGTTCCACATAGGAAATTATTAGTTAATTTGGAGAAGATGGTGATTAATATGAGTATTGAAAGGTGAGTAAGGAGCTGGTTAAAGGGGAGCCTGGAGCAGGTCATAGTGAAAGGTGAACTGTCAGGCTGGAGGGAGGTTGCTAGTGGAGTTCCTCAAGGACTGGCCCTGGGACCGATCTTATTTAAGATTTTGTGTAATGGCCGTGGCACAAAAACTGGGAGTGTGCTAACACAATTTTGTATTACAATGTTGGGAGGTCTGGCCAATAAGGAGGGAGACTGGAGTACCCTACAAGAAGATTTGGATGACCTTGAAAACTGTAGTAATAATAACGGGATCAAACTGAATAATGTAGAGTACAAGGTCATGCTCCTAGAGATGAAACAATAATTTTTGCTCTAAGCTGGGGATGTATCAATTGGAAGTGACAGAGGAGAAGGACCTGGGCGTATTGGTTGATCACAGGATGACTATGAGCTGCCAATGTGATGTGGCCACGACAAAAGTCAGTGTAGTCCTAGGACGCATCAGGAGAGGTGTTTCCAGTAGAGAAGGGAGGTGTTATTAGCATTGTACAAGACAATGGTGACACCTGATCTGGAATACCGTGTGCAGGTCTGCTCTCCCATAGACTCATAGACTCATGGACTCATAGGTCAGAAGGGACCAATATGATCATCTAGTCTGACCTCCTGCACAAGGCAGGCCACAAAACCCTACCCATACACATTTATAACAACCCCGAACCCATGACTGAGTTATTGAAATCCTCAAAAATGAGATTTGAAGACCTCAAGCTGCAGGGGATCCACCAGCAAGCGACCCATGCCCCATGCTGCAGAGGAAGGCGAAATACCTCCGTGGCCCCTGCCAATCCGCCCCGGAGGAAAATTCCTTCCTGACCCCAAATATGGCGATCAGCTAAACCCTGAGCATGTGGGCAAGACTCACCAGCCAGCACCCCAAAAAAGATTTCTCTGTAGTAACTCAGTTCCCATCCCATCCAGCATTCCCACAGACCATTGAGCAGACTTATCTGCCGATAATCCAAAATCAATTGCTCAAATTAAACTATCCCATCATAACATCCCCTCCATATACTTATCAAGCTTAGTCTTAAAGCCAGATAAGTCATTTGCCCCCACTACTTCCCTCGGAAGGCTATTCCAGAACTTCACTCCCCTAATGGTTAGAAACCTTCGTCTAATTTCTAGTCTAAATTTCCTAATATCCAATTTGTACCCATTCGTCCTCGTGCCTATATTAGTACTAAACTTAAACAATTCCTCTCCCTCCCTAACGTTAATCCCCCTGATATATTTATATAGAGCAAGCATATCCCCCCGGAGCCTTCTTTTGGCCAGGCTAAACAAGCCAAGCTCTTTGAGTCTCCTTTCATAAGGCAGATTTTCCATTCCTCGGATCATCCTAGTAGCCCGTCTCTGAACCTGTTCCAGTTTGAATTCATCCTTCTTAAACATGGGACACCAGAACTGCACACAGTATTCCAGGTGGGGTCTTACCAGCGCCGTATATAACGGCACTAACACCTCCTTCTCCTTGCTGGAAATACCTCGCCTGATGCATCCTAAAACCGCATTTGCTTTTTTAACAGCCATATCACATTGGCGGCTCATAGTCATCCATGTTTAAGAAAGATTCATTCAAACTGGAACAAGTGCAGAGAAAGGCGACTAGGATGATCAGAGGAATGGAAAACCTGCCTTATGAGAGGAGACTCAAAGAGCTTGGCTTGTTTAGCCTAACCAAACGAAGGCTGAGGGGAGATAGGATTGCTCTCTATAAATACATCAGAGGGATAAATACCAGGGAGGGAGAGGAGTAACTTAAGTTACAGGCCAATGTTGGCACAAGAAAAAGGAATATAACCTTGCCATCAACATAGAATCATTGAAGATGAGGGTTGGATGGGACTTCAGGAGGTATCTAGTCCAACCCCCTGCTCAAAGCAGAATCAACCCCAACTAAATCATCCGAGCCAGGGCTTTCTCAAGCTGGGCCTTAAAAATCTCTAAGGACGGAGGTTCTACCACCTCCCTAGGTAATCCATTCCAATGCTTCACCACCCTCCTAGTGAAAAAGATTTTCCTAATATCCAGCCTAGACCTCCCCCACTGCAACTTGAGACCATTGCTCCTTGTTCTGTCATCTGCCAGCACTGAAAACAGCCTAGTTCCATCCTCCCTGGAGCCCCCTTTCAGGTAGTTAAAGGCTGTTATCAAATCCCCACTCATTCTTCTCTTCTGCAGACTAAACAAACCCAGTTCCCTCAGTCTCTCCTCATAAGTCTTGTGCTCCAGCCCCCTAATCATTTTTGTTGCCCTCTGCTGGACTCTTTCCAATTTGTCCACATCCTTCCTGTTGTGGGGGGCCCAAAACTGGACACAGTACTCCAAATGAGGCCTCACCAATGCCGAACAGAGGGGAACATGTTTAGGCTTGAAACTAAATGAAGGTTTCTCGCCACCAGAGGAGTGCATTTCTGGAACAGCCTCCCAGAGGGAGCAGTGGGGGCAAAAATCCTAACTTATTTCAAGGTTCAGCTTGATAAGTTTATGGAGAGGATGGTATGACGAGGTTTCCTACAATGGCATATGGCTTTCACACAACTGTTACTAGTAAATATCTCCAGTGGCTGGAGAGGAGGCACTAGATGGGGAGGGCTCCAAGTTACTACAGAGAATCTTTCCTAGCTGTCTGGCTGATGGGTCAGTTTTCCCCAGGGTCAGATTGGCAGAGACACTGGGTGGGTTTCACTTTCCTCTGCAGCATGAGGCATGGGTCACTTGCTGCTTTAAACTAGAGTAAATGGTGGATTCTCTGTAACCTCGATGCCTTTAAACCATGATTTGAGGATGTCCGTAACTGAGCCAGAGGTTATGGGCCTAATGCAGGAGTGGGTGGATGAGGTTGTGTGGCCTGTGATGTGCCAGAGGGCAAACTAGACAATCATGATGGTCTCTTCTGGCCTTAAAGTCCATGGGTCTCTGGGGCACGGAGGGGGAAGCCTGAAGCTGTTAGTCAGCGGCAGAGCCGGGAAGAGAACCCAGGAGACCTGATTCCCAGGCCTGTGCCTGGCAGGAGAACAGATTATCTTTCCCTTCCCTTCTCTGTGCAAGGTTCCTTTCCCAAGACCAGCCAGGGCCGAGCCTTGCAGCTGGGCTGCCACCATCTCACTCACCTCCTCTCTCCTTGCTCCCTTGCAGCGGGAGGACGTTCCAGAGTAGCCGCAGCGGGACTGCCTATGTTGGAGGAATCTGCTCACTCACCCGAGGAGGGGGGGTCAATGAGGTGGGTGGGGAAGAGAGTCCTGCCTGTCCTGGGGGACAGGAGCCCAGGGCTTGGAGGGAATATGGTTCTCTCCATGCAGCTTTGACCCCCATCAAACACAGCCTCCCCCTTGGAGATCGGAGGTGAGGGGGGCTGGAGGAGGGTGCTGGGCTATGGAGCAGGATTCTGAGGGGCTGTGGGACTGCACTGGGGGGCCATGGGATTGTGGGGCAGGACTCTGGGAGGTTGTGGGGCTGCAAGATCTGGGGGGAGTGGAGCCAGATGCCAGGGGAGGCAGTGAACAGGGGCTGCTGGGATCCCTCCATTCCCAGAAGCTCTGATGGCTTTGTGGTTCCCTCCCTGCCCTATGCAGTACGGGAACGTTGGCGCCATGGCTGTGACACTGGCTCAGACCCTGGGGCAGAACATCGGCATGATGTGGAACAAGCACCGGAGCGCCGCAGGTAACGGCGCTGAGCGGGCAGAGGAGGGCTGATGTCTGGCGCTGGCACCTGCGAGGGGTGCCAAGGACCGCTGGAAATTCAGCCATTCAGTCGGCATGTGTGCATGGTCACAGGCTGCAGCTGTTCCAGCCTGGGCGGAGTGTGTGCTAGGTGGAGGATTGCTAGCTCTGTCCTGGGATGGGGGCACCCTTCCTTCGGAGCCTGTGGTTCTCAACCCTCCCCATCGCGAATGGAGGTGCAGACCCCGCGAACGCGAGTGTCTGTAGGCATAGTTGAATTCTGGTTTCTCAGTTTTCACGCTAAGCCTTTTGCAGACCCCTTAGATGCAGTCCATGGACCCCCAGGGGTCTGTGGAGCACAGATGAGAGCCATGACAGAGCCCACTTTCCCAGCATGGTGCTGCGGGGCTGTTTCCCTCCTTCAGCTCCTGGCTGTGTGTGATCAGCTCAGACTCCCCGACCAGGTGCCTGGGGTAGAGCTGGGTGTTAACCTGTCCCTGACCCAGCTTCACGGCACCTCCGTGTGCCTGGTAAGTGCTGGGAGCCAGAGGGCCCGGCAGATAGAGAAGCTGTTGCTGTGGGCAGAGGTTGGCTGCCTGTGCGTGGTGGGTAGGGGTGGGGCAGAGCAGGGGTGAGCAGAAGTGCCTGACCGTGGGGTTAGGCAGGCTGTGTGGGGGTGATGGGGCCAAGGAAGGGTTTGGAGAGTCAGACAGCTGGGGCATCGGAAGGGCCCGCTGCTCTCTAGTGAGCAAGGAGCCTCAGACCGCAGAGCGGGGCTGGGATCGCCCGATTGCCAGCACATGCAGTCCAGGGGCTCTGACCAGGCCCTGACTGGTGGCTGGTACTGAGGGTGCAGTACCAGACTAGGGCTGGCCGGGGGGGGTGCTCTGGTGCTCAGCGGTCCCAGTCCGAGCAGGAGACTGGCAGCTCCTTGCATTGAGGACGCAGTACAACGACTCGGGGCTGTACCCTGAAATGACAGAGTGGGGTGGCGGGTGTGTCCCCGTTGCTGGAGCGGCTGAGCCCGCTGCTTTGCAACTACTGAGGGGCGGATTGGAGAGCGCCGGGGTGCTGGTGATGCTGCGGGGGGAGTTACCAGGCAGGCTCAATGCCTGCCTTTGCCTTCCGCCCTGCCCCAGGGCTGAATGGGCTGGGCCTCCCTAATGTGCTGTCACCACGTCTCTCCGCAGGGGACTGCCGGTGTCCCGATTCCTGGCTGGGATGTATCATGGAGGACACAGGGTGAGTTCCCGTGCTGGATTCAATGGGCAGCAGCAGGAGGCCTGGGTGTCCCAGGACTCTGAGCCTCACTGGAGAGAAGCATCTGCCAGGCGGCTCGCCAGGGCCCAGGTCAGGGCTCACCCGGAACAAATGCAGCGTGCTTGCTGCAGCTCCGCCCCTGCTGCTAACACTGGTTGGGGATGACGCCGTCGCCTCGTCTCAGTGAATTCTGGTGCAGTTGGGCCAGTCCCCCATTCCCACAACTGACAGCCCTGCCCGCTCCAGACAGGCCAAGCACAGACTCCACCCGGCAGAGCCCCCACAACTGATAGGCCCCCTTCCTGCGCTGGCTGTGGGAGGGAGTGGGTGGGAGGGAGCACTGGTTGCTAGTTGCTGCTTGTGTGCAGAGGGACCAGCTGTCCATCAGCATGCAGAGCAGCAGCTCTGATTGTCTCCTGGAGATGAGGTGGTGGGATAAGATGGCAGCGGGCTCACAGAGGTGCTGGTGCGTTCCAGCCATGTCCGAGCCCTGGTCAGGGCATTCGCTAATCACCAGCTCTGCCACGAAGAGCACCCCCAATGCAGGGTACACATCTGGCTGTGCCCCAGAGTACGCTGCGCATTTCATCTCCTGCAGCGCGAGGACTAGGTCTCTCTTGGAGAACAGTGGAGTACTGTGTCCAGTTTGGGGCCCCCACGACAGAAAGGATGTGGACAAACTGGAGAGAGTCCAGTGGAGGGCAATGGGAATGATCAGGAGACTGGGGCACAAAACTTATGAGGAGAGGCTGAGGGAACTGGGCTTGTTTAATCTACAGAAGGGAAGAGTGAGGGGGGATTTGAGAGCAGCCTTTAACTACCTGTAAGGGGGGGTCCAGAGAGGATGCAGCTAGGCTGTTCTCAGTGGCAGATGACAGAACAAGAAGCAATGGCCTCAAGTTGCAGGAGGGGAGGTCTGGGTTGGATATTAGGGAAAAAAATTCTCCAGGAGGGCGGTGAAGCTCTGGAATGGGTTCCCTAGGGAGGTGGTAGCATCTCCATCCTATGGCCCAGCTTGACAAAGCCCTGGCTGGGATGGTTTAGTTGGGGTCGGTCCTGCTTTGAGCGGGGGGTGGGACTAGATACCTCCTGAGGTCCCTTCCAGCCCTCGTCTTCTAGGGTTCCCTGTGTCTCTGAACAGAGAGACCCGCAGCTTGGTTGGCGTGTCCGGAGGCCCCCCTTTGCTCGCTGATTGCTGGCTCAGCTGGCTGGTGATGTCTATGTTGCTGTAGATAGCTACTTGCCAGCTGTGACTGCGCTGGCCTGACAGTGAGGTGAACAGCAGCCACACGTTAAGTTCACCTGCTCTGAGCTCAGCAATGGGAGGGCATGTGACCCTCACTATCCACTGGTGAGGGACCACCCTGACCCCACAGCAGCCAGGCTTGGAGACTCTAGCCTCACCCTTCTCTGTCTGCTGGTGCATGCCCCCGGCTCTCACGGCCGCTGCTGCAGGAGCCTCAGCAGAGGGCTTGGACTGCAGCCCCTGGCAGGCTGAGGGTGGGGTCGGAGTGCCCTGCCTGCGGGTGATGGGCACTGCTGAAGTGTCTAATGCCCAGCTAGTGCATGTCTCATCCTGGGTGGGGACGGGCAGCGCGTCGTGAGCTGGGAGGAAACAAGCTCACAGGATGCACCCATCGCACCAGACGGGAGAAACCCTTCACCCGAATGCTGAAAACCACAGAATCATAGACTATTAGAGTGGGAAGGGACCTCAGGAGGTGTCTAGTCCAACCCCTGCTCAAAGCAGGACTATCCTCAGCTAAATCATCCCAGCCAGGGTTTTGTCAAGCCGCAGTTTAAAAACCCCTAAAGATGGAGATTCCACCCCCTCCCTAGGTAACCCATTCCAGTGCTTCACCACCCGCCTAGTGAAAATCTTTTTCCTAATGTCCAGCCTAGACCTCCCCCACTGCAACTTGAGACCATTGCTCCTTGTTCTGTCACCTGCCACCACTGAGAACAGCCTAGCGCCATCCTCCCTGGGACCCCCTTTCAGGTAGTTAAAGGCTGCTATCAAATCCCCCCTCATTCTTCTCTTCTGCAGACTGAACAGGCCTAGTTCCCTCAGCCTCTCCTCATAAGTCTTGTGCTCCAGCCCCCTCATCATTTTTGTTGCCCTCTGCTGGACTCGCTCCAACTTCTCCACATCCTTTGTGTAGTGGGGGGCCCAACCAGTGGGACTCACTCCTCCAGCCCCTTGGAAAAGGGTCCCGTGTCCCAGCATCCCTGGCCAACGGCGGGCAAGGACAGCCAGGAGTCCCAGTGGAAGTGGAGGCAACATCCCAGCTCTCGTAGCCAATCCCACTTGAGCACAGAGGTGACACCCACCGCGCCCCGTCTGTCAGACCACCCCGGGGCTCCATCGGGGTCTGTAAGCTGCCAGAGGGAGGCACTCAGGCCCCAGATGAGTAGGGATGAGTCAAGGCCTGACTGGCTTGGTGCCTACACGTGCCAGACTGACCTGTGCCGTTCGACCTGGCACTGGCTGGGGGACTCGAACAGCCTGCTGGGCTGAGGTGGGTGCATCTCCCCAGTGGCTGTCCCCGAGTGCCATGCTGCCTGCAGCGTATTCCTGCCCACTCCAGAACCCAGCTTGTTCCTGTCACCCAGAGAGCCACTGCTTGGGGCACAAATGACGCTGGCAGTGAGGGACACATTGGCTCCATGCTGCAAAATGAATTAACCCTGAGCTGCACATGGGGACCCCTGCTTTGCAGATAGGGACACTGCGGCACACAGAGGAAGTGGCTTGGCCCAAGCTGCAGAGCTAGTGAGTGGCAGAGCCAGGAACAGAAGCCAGGCATTCTTGGCTAACAGCTCACTCCACTGGACCATGCTGCCTTGTGCAGTGGGGCTTGGAGACTCAGGGGCTTCACGATCATAACGAGGGACCTACATTTATTGCGAAGCCCAATGGGGACCAGGCAGCAGAGGGAGTTGTAAAAACACAACATTGCACCCAACAAAGACACGTTCGTTGTGTTCATTAGCGAAGGGGGTGTTGTCTGCACGTTAGGCTGCAGTGGCTATTCTGGGGTCCTGTGTCTTCCCTGCTGTGTGAGATGGGGAAAGTCCCTGTGCCTCTCTGGGCCTCAGTTACCCCGTCTGTAAAATGGGGTTGTAATACTGACCTGCCATGAGCTGTGCAGAAGCTGCTCAGCTCGGTGAGGTTTGACCCAGGCAGGATGTAGTGTGTAGTAGCACATAGACTCCAGGGAGGGGCATGGCCCTGGCTAGCTGAGGGAGTGGGCAGCACATTGCACTGGATGTTGGGGGTTGATGCCCATCCCAGTGCCCTGAGACGTGGGAGCTGTAACAGGGCTGGCTCCCCTCCCCAGGTATTACCTCCCTCGGAAGTTCTCCCGCTGCAGCATCGAGGAGTACAGTCAGTTCCTGCAGGAGGGAGGCGGCAGCTGCCTCTTCAACAAGCCCCTCAAGGTAACCCCCTCCACAGTGGCCAGGCCTGCCCCTGTGCAGTTCAGGAGCTGCTCTGCCGTGGCCTGGGCTGCGTGGTGCCGAGAGCTGGTCCCCTTCTCTGGCTGGCGGATGTGCAGTGGGTGGCTCTCAGTCCCAGCGGCTGGTGTGCAAGTGCCTGGAGCAGAGCACAGCCCTGCCCATCAGCCCCTCGTCATCTGGCTGAGCAGAGGGGCCCAGGCCTGGCCTCCAGTGCGGGCACAGTGGCACTGGAGCTGCTCCTGAGCTGGAAGATGGCCAAGCCCGCAGCAGATGGGGAGCTGGAGCGGAGAATTTCCATCCCTCCAAGGCAGCGTGGCGGGGATGTCACCTAGGGCTGGGGGTGGGATCCAGAGCCTGCCACCACTGCAGCAGGTAGCAAAGGAGCCAACTCCTCATTTCCCAGATGGCCTTGCCAGTGGCCACAGATCTTCCCATTGAGAAGAGCCTTTGACAGGGTCCCCAGGGGCGAGCTCAGCCCCGCTCCTGTCACTGGAGAGGCAGGCCCGGGAAGGCCTTGGAAACACGTCCTGTGCAGGGGCTGAGATGAACGGCCTGGCTCCGTCCTGCCCATTCAGCTTGGGAGCCCTTGGGGCAGGGCCCG
Source organism: Mesoclemmys tuberculata (assembly GCA_007922155.1). Classification (NCBI taxonomy): domain Eukaryota; kingdom Metazoa; phylum Chordata; order Testudines; family Chelidae; genus Mesoclemmys; species Mesoclemmys tuberculata. The sequence continues at coordinate 831,652 of ML675642.1, forward strand.
TCTCTCCACACATCAGTGCAGCACTTGGCCCCAGCGTGCTGCGCCCCATGGCATGGCCCACGACCACACTGAGTGCAGGAACCGTCTCAGCACCTCTCTTCTCCTCCCCCGGCCCCTTCGTCTGCAGCTGCTGGATCCCCCTGAGTGCGGCAACGGCTTTGTGGAGGCCGGAGAAGAATGCGACTGTGGCTCGCTTGTGGTGAGTGGCTCTGCTGGGGGTGGGCAGTGGCTGTTTGCAGTCCCCCGCTGGGATGGAGGGTGCCCTGACCTCGAGGGAGGGCACAGTTGTGGGATGGGGACACTGGGGGCATCCGTGATGAGGACCCAGATGTCATAATGTGGGGCTGAGGGAGAGGGGGCGAGGCCTGGTCTGCTGGGCCAGTACCATGCCTGGCCGGGGGCGCTGCTTCGTGCCACCCTGCAGGTCAGCAGGAGCGAAGACGGCTTCAGCGGCAAAGGGGAGTTCCCACAGCCCGGCCCGGCTGCTTCAGCTCAGAACTGGGGCAGGTCAGAGCCTGGCAGCTGGGCCCCGGGGAGGGTGTGGGGGGCACTTGGGAGCAGGCATTGCTGGGTGCTTGGAGGACTGCAGCCCTAGCCCCGCAGCCTGCAAGCGTGAGCACGTGCTGAGCCCCGGGGAGTCGCTCCTTGGTCCGGGCCCCACGAGGCAGCTGCTTGTGTCTGTACTTGGCAGGAGTGTGCAAAGGGTGGGGGCGACTGCTGCAAGAAATGCACCCTGAGCCACGACGCCCTGTGCAGCGACGGGCTCTGCTGCAAAGGCTGCAAGGTGAGACGGGCGCGTGCGAATCGCTGCCCTGCCAGCCTGGCTAGTGCCCACTGTGAGCACGAGAGGGCGACGTAGCCACGCGCCTGGGCAGGGCCGTCCAGGGGAGGGCAGCACCTCTCCGGGGCACTGGGGGCCAGGGGCTGCCTGCAGGTACCAAACCAGAGCCAGGCCCTGCCCTGGGGCCTCCCGCACAGACCCGACAGCCCTGGCTGGCTCCACCGCAGGGCAGGGAGCACGGAGCTGGCCAGGCAGTGAGCCTCCCAAGGCTGGGACCCCTGGAGCTGGGCGGCTCAGCTCTTAGAGCATCGACGAGCTGGAGCCCCAGGTCACCGCACTGGGGCCGTGCCGGGGTCACCCAGCACACTGACCCCGAGGGGCTGAGCACATGCTCTTCCCGTCCCTGAGCCCTGCCGTGACGTGCGTGCTGCGGCCACCCCAGAGCCGGGATTTCTGCCCGGGGACATGCAGCGCTGGCGCCGGCTCCTCTGCCGCCCCCCTGGTGCCAGTCCTGGCCTTGGCTCCTGTCTCTTCCAGTATGAGCCGCGGGGCGCATCGTGCCGGGAGGCCGTGAATGAGTGTGACATCCCGGAGACCTGCACTGGGGATTCCAGCCAGGTGAGAAGGGACTGGGGGCAGGGCGGGAGCTGAGCCCGGACCCCGCTCCTTGCCTGGCAGCTGTGCGGTGCCGGTCAGACGAGCTGCCTCCAACAGGGCTTGGCGGCTGCGCTGAGTCCGGCCCTGCCGCAGGCGTCTCAGCTCCCAGCTGCCTCGTGCCAGAGCCCCAAGCCTGGCCCGGGCTGGATGAGGGGTTCCTGCCGGGCAAGGCAGTGGCAGGGGCCAGGGCTAGTGGCGGGGGGTGTGAGGAGTCAGGGCTGGGATAGCAGGGGGCATCGGCCAAGCTGTGAGGGCAGAGCCCATGGGTGTTCCCATTCTCTCTGCAGTGCCCGCCCAACCTGCACAAGCTGGACGGCTACTTCTGCGAACACGAGCAGGTAACAGCCCCACACAGCTCAGGCACGGCCACGCCTGCCCCCAGACACGCTGACTGGCACCCCCCCGCCCCTCCTCCCCCAGAC
>ML675642.1:833521-939419 GCA_007922155.1 Mesoclemmys tuberculata
GACTGGCACCCCCCCGCCCCTCCTCCCCCAGACACGCTGACTGGCACACCCCCCCGCCCCTCCTCCCCCAGACACGCTGACTGGCACACCCACCCACCTGCCCCTCCTTCCCCAGACAGGCTCACTGGCACACCCACCTACCCACGCCCGCTCCCCCCCCACACTACTGGCACACACACGCCAGTGAGCGCCCCATGACTGACGGCTTGCTGTGTGGCTGCAGTCCCCATGGCGTGTGACACAAGCCAGGCACGTGAGCATGTCTGGACACGTGGGGCCCACCCGCAGGTGGTCCTGGGTGAAATCTGGCTCTCTCTGCTCCACAGGGCCGCTGCTATGGGGGCAGGTGCCAAACCAGAGACAGACAGTGCAATGCGCTCTGGGGACATGGTAAGTGCCTGGTTGGCCCCTCTAGTGTCCCCTCCTCAGCTGCAGCGATATGAGGGTGGGGCTCAGAGCAGAGGGCAGAGCAGGGTGCGGCGGGGGGCTGCACAGAGCAGCGCTGGAGGCTGGATCCCAGCAGCCCAGGGTTCCTGGCCCCCTGGCGACGCACGCAGAGCTGGCAGCTGTGGTCATGGAAGTGTCTGAGTCACGGAGGCCCCGTAAGCCAATCTCTGCTCTGGCCTCTGTCAGCATCGCCGCAGCTTCTCTCCCAGAGCCTCCCTCTGGTCCTCCACCACAGACAGACGAACGGCTCCGTCTCGCAGCCAGGGAGATCAGAATCAGGTCCTTTGGGTCTTTATTATTCCCAAGCAAACCAATACCCAAACCCAATTCACTTCTAGTGAAGCAGCAGCTCCCCCTGCGGCCACGCTTCTCCTTGGCCTGCAGAGCCGCACAGCTCTGTTAAAGGCACACCCTGGCCCCAGAGACACCCTGACCCAGTTCTCTGCTGGCCTCCCTCTCACTTTGTCATTTACATCCCTGCCGAGGAGGCGCAATGCTCCCGGCTCCCAACTGGACTCTCGTCACTCACTGCACCAGCGTACTGGGTGCCACAAGGTGGCGGGAATGGAGAGCTAGCCCAGCTATTTGCAATAAACCACTATGAACGCTAGGGGTCAAGGCCCGTTGAAATCGGTGGGGCAGGACATCACCCTATGGGTTAATTCTCTTCATGCCTGTCCCACATGGATGCCCTGGCTTTGGCTATGCTCCCACATGCACCAGTCATTCCACTGCCTTCCCTGCGGCGAGGTGACACACCGGGGAAGGGATGGGAATCAGCCGAGGCCAGGCAAACGCTCCCTGGCTGAGCTGCGTTTCCCGGCTCTGGTGCTGTTTGCATTGCACCAGTCACACTCACGTAGGGTGAGCAGGTTTCCCTAACTGAAAATGGGACACTGGGTAAGCGGGGCTGGCCTGATCTGATGTCATTTGCATCACAACTATTTTGGCAAAACTGGGCGTTTGCCCCGTTTGCTGTCGCCCAAACATCCCTCCGTACCCCTGAGGGCGAGTGTAAACAGGACAAAAGCTTAGTTTTGCCCAAAAAGTTGTGACATCCGGGATTGCATTTAACAAGGCGACTGTCCAAACCACACTGGGAGGCATGGTCCCCCTCCCGTCACTGCTAGTTTGTAGCCCTCTCTCAACATCCCGGCCCGCTCTGCAGGGAGAGGGGCAAGTAACACAGTCTGTTGCCATTGGAAGGTTTGGTAACGAAGCGGCCTGCTGGCCGTGCCCCTGAAGCTGGAAGGCTGTCGGCTCAGCCGTGGGCGCTCAGTGACTGCACCTAGGGTGGGGCACCCAGCAAGGCTCGGTGCCACGCTGCATGTGTGTCTGGCGTGGGCAGTAACTGGGCGCTGGCCCCCGGCTAATGGAAGTTCTGGCAGGTCTGGGGGCCGGGACGCCTGGGTTCTGTTCTTGGCTGCTGCCTGTGCTTGGGGTGGATGGGATGAGGCAGGGGCATGTCTGCGGGTAACCCTCCCTCTCGCTTCCTTCGCCCCAGCGGCTGCCGACAGGTTCTGCTACGAGAAGCTGAACGTGGAAGGGACGGAGAGAGGGAGCTGTGGGCGCCAGGGCATGGCCTGGGTACAGTGCAGCAAGCAGTGAGTGCTGGCCGGGGCACTGCCCGTTCGGTTGAGGGGGGATGGGCATCATGGCATCCTTTGTCCATGCCAGCGGCTGCCCCCAATCCCAGCTCACACAGTCCCGGCACTGGCCTCCCCCAGCTCCCTTACCACCCCCTCCACTCACTGCCACCATCGGCCAGGCACCTGCTCTGTGCCAGGGAGGCTCTGACCCGTCCCCCACAGGACACGCCACCCCCTCACCCTCCCTCCGCCGCCATGGGGCCCAGCCCCGTAACCAGTCTGCCTGTCCTGTGCGGGGGTGGGGCAGCTGTCAAGCCTGTTACATTACCGGGGACCCTTGTCCTGACGGCATTCTCCCCTCCCCAGCCTTGCTCCACACCTGGGCCGGGCCGGGCGGGTGCAGCTGGGCCTAGCCAGGCTCCCGGGGTAGGGCGCTGAGCAGCTGCACTTCATGTGCACCTTGCAGGGACGTCCTGTGCGGCTACCTGCTGTGCACCAACATCTCGGGCCAGCCGCGGCTGGGCGAGCTGGGCGGGGAGCTCACCACCATGACCTTCTACCACCAGAACCGATACATCGACTGCAGGTGGGTGCCGGGCGGGGCCGGGGGGAGCTGGGGTGGGCGCTCTGGGGCGAGCTCATCACTTGGGGAGCTCATCACTTGGGGTGCGACCGGCTCAATTGCCCTCCCCTGGCAATCAGACGGCCCTGATTCCAAGTGCCCCGCAGTGCGTGCTGGAGGCACCGGCCCTGTAGCTCCTGGCACTGTATTAGGGTGATATGCCAGGCAGTGCATTGTGGGCTGGCGGAAGGGGAGCAGCTGAGCTGGGCCATTGCGTTCCTAGGAGAGCCCCACTGTGGCCTGGTGTTGCTCCGGCTGTTACAGCCTGGCCCAGTCTCATCTGTGGGACTCAGACCCCAGTGCTGGGCCTCACATGCTGCTCAGCCCCTGGGCATGGCCCAGCTCCCGGGGTCCTGGGGACAGACCCCCTTCTGACACTCCTGGGGCCTGGAACCAGTGCCTCAGCACACGCCACCCCCAGCCCTTGGCACTGGCGGTGCTGGTTTCTCAGTCACCCCTTCAGGGAGACCCGGATGGGAAGTGTCTGTGCCGTGCTGTGGGTAGTGGCTCTCCCCAGCAGCAGAAGGTGACAAGGTTCTTCCATCGCCGCAGTCAATCTGCCTCCCTGAGTCCTGCTGGAGACCTCACGGTCTACCCCAGGGGTGAGGCCGACCTCGCCATGACGCTCAGTGCAAAATTTTGCACAGCCCCGATCGAGGTCGCTAGGTCAAGCTCATGGGCCCACACAGACCCGGCCTGAGCAGAGGACGCAGGAGTTTCACTGCTACACCTTTACTCCTCAGATAAATATAACTGGTCTCCACGCCCCAGGCACCCAGCCAGTGCCCTGGCCCCGTAAACGGCAGAAGGGAAACAGCAATATCCTGAACTCAGCGCCCTGCCTGGGCCCTCCTGTGACATGGGGTTGGCCCATGTCTGCTGGCAGGCAGCCCTCCCTGCCTTCTGGCATGGCCAGTAGGGTGGGTGGCCTCTTGTGCAGAGACGCTCCCTCTTTAATATGCCCCTTTTGCCCATGTGCGTCCTGGGGTTCAAAGCTCCAGCCCCCATTTCTGCCCCCATGTGGAGAGATGTTCAAAGGCAACGGCCCCCTGGTTCCCATTGGGGCATCAGTCAGCGCTGAGGGGCCTGGAGAGCTCCCCAGCCACAGTCGGCCGAGCCCTGCTACGCAGCAGCTGCTGCGACCCACTCAGGAGGTGCCTGAAGCAGGATTGGCACAGATCTGCGCCCCGATGGGGCCACGGGCGAGGCTCTGGGGCCATGTTGGCCACCCCAGAGGATGGACAGTGTCACCTGCCCCCTCCCTCAGCTCCTCTTCCTCTCCCCAGAGGTGGCCATGTCCAGCTGGTGGATGGCTCGGACCTGAGCTACGTGGAGGACGGTACACCCTGTGGGCCCAGCATGCTGTGTCTTGACCACAAATGCCTTCCCGCATCAGCCTTTAATTTCAGCTCCTGCCCTGGCAGCTGGGACGGGAAGATCTGCTTCGACCATGGCGTGAGTCCTGGCTAGGGACTGGGACGGTGCAGGACTCCCTCTGCCCACAGGGAACAGCTGTGTAGGGCAGGCAGCCTCACAGCATGGGTGCACAGAGGTGGCCCCTGCCCAGGGGCACCCAGTCTCCCACCTTCACTGCCCCTCCCTGCCCGATTTCCACCTCACGGGAGCGGCACTAACCCCAGTGGGTGTGCGGAGCGCTGTGCTCTGCTCTCTCCCTTTCCCGTGCTCCAAGGCAAATGCACTGTGCTGCCTGAGGGGGGCGCTGCGTGCGGACTCCATGAATCCCCTCTTCCCAGTGCAGTCAGCCCCACAGCCCCATTGCAGTGGGGCAGACTGATTGGATGGCTGACCCGGATTCCCTGCCATTGGGTGACTGGAGCCAGGGCTGTGGAAGAGACCTCAGCCCCACTGCTCTAATGCTCGGGGCTCTTAGGCTGTGGGGCATCCCATGGGGAGGTGGTGGGAGCCCCAGCCTCGAGGAAGCCATAGGCCAGCCCCAACCGCAGCCCCAGGGATGCCCTGTGGGCTGGCCGGGAATAGACTTGGCTCCCTGCGGCACTCACCTGCCTCCTGTTCCTTCACCACAGGTCTGCAGCAATGAGGGCAAGTGCATCTGCCACCCTGACTGGACGGGGAAGGACTGCAGTATCTACGACCCCGTCCCGGAGCCCCGGCCCACCGGCGAAACCGAGAGATACAAGGGTTCGTGTGTCCCAGGGCGGGATGGGGGGATCTCATCCACCAGGCCTCTGCGGGCCAAGATCCCCAAGGCAGTCACCAGCCGCTGCCAGCTCCGTTCCCTGCATGGGCCAGACTGGTCGCCCTCCCCCAGAGACCTGGCACAGCCCTACCCAGACCGATCCCACCCATTCCTGCCACCCAGCCCTGTCCCGAGAGCACCCCATACCCCCACCCAGGATCCCCTGCCCAGGATCTGCCCCACCCTGGCAACCCACCCTGCCCGTGCTCCTTTGCCCACACCCCTGCCCCCGAGCCCCTGCCAGGAGCCGCCCCCTGCCCCACGTGCTGCAGCACATGTATGACCGGGGCGACAGGGCACCGGGTGGGCTCCGGGGGGTGCCTGAGCCTTGGCATTTGCTGAGCCCGCAGGGGGGGGGACTCCTGAGGGTGGTCCCTGGGGTCAGAGGGCAGGAGTGTGTGCCGAGACACCGATTTCGTGCCAGGCTCGGCGTCGGGAGAGTGGTGCTGGCGAGTGCCCTCCCCACGCTGCTCCCCACGCTCCTGGCTCAGTGCCTGGCCACTGCCCCATGAGAAGCCGGGCTGGGCCCAGGGGGAAAAACCACGGCAGAGTCCAGGGCCACGACCTGCCCCTGCCCCTTGCACGCGGGGTCCTCGCTCCGCGACTGACCTGTGTCCCTGCTCTGCTCCCGTCCCTTGTCACAGGTCCCAGCGGTACCAACATCATCATCGGCTCCATAGCTGGGGCCGTGCTGGTGGCTGCCATCGTGCTGGGGGGCACCGGCTGGGGATTTAAGTAAGCAAACACCGCAAGCCACTTCCTGATTGCACTCTTCCTCTGTGCCCGCGCTGGGCTCTGTGCCCCATACCCGCCCAGCGCAGCGCCGGGGCCTGCCAAAGCGGGGAGACATTTCCCAGGCCAGGAGAGCCCCGGCACGGCCGAGCTCTCAGCTGTGTGGGTCAGGCCAGCGGACTTGGCCAGTCTGACCCACTGGAGGCAGACCCAGTCGCTGGCAGGAAAGGATCAAGCTAGGCAGCCCTGCTGCTAGATTGTGTCCCTGCCCCTCGGGCTGGGGCCTGGCCCCGAGCAGCCATGGGGCAGGGAGTGGCTGGCTGGCATATGGGGCAGTAACCGCACAGCCCCTGTGCGCCAAGGGGGGGCACAGGATGGGAGCTGGGCATTGAGGGGTGCTGCCCACACTGCTAATCCCCGGCCCTGCCCCCCAGGAGCTGCCCCATGGATGGCCTCAGAGCTGGGCTCGGGGAAGAGGGTGAGGCAATAGGGTGCCTGGCCCCTGCAGTGCCACAGCAGGGCTTGCCTCAACCTGCCTGCAGCCTTGGGGTCACCCAGAGCTCACCTCCCATGTGCGTCACTCCATGTCCCTGGGCCTAGTGCATTGCAAGCCAGGGTGGCAGGGGGCGAGGGCTCTGGGCAAGGGACCAGCACGGTGGGAGAGTGGGGGACAGACAGACGGAAGGACAGAGGAAGCAGCTTAGAGCTGTGGGGGGCAGAGGGAAGCTGGGCCCCAGGGGCCAGGAGGGAGATGGGCAGAAATAACCCAGTGAGGAGCACGCCCCCTGGGGCACAGTGGGGCAGGGGGCACTGGAGTGGGGGGGCCACTCAAGGAGGGTGGCCAGCGGGATTTTGGGGCCCAGTCCGTGGGCAGAGGTGGGGGTGTGTGTAGGGCCCGCTGTGTGGCGACTGCATGGCCGAAGGGGGGCGTGCTGCCCTGCCCCGCATGGAGGGATGGTGGGAGCCTGGGCCCTGAACCCACGCGCCAGGTACTGGCAACGGGCCACAGCTCTGGCAGCAGCGTAGGGCTGGGTGCTGTGGGCAGGGCCCCCCAACCCGTGGGCTGTGACAAGGCGCCCCTGGGGCGAGCTGGGGCCCTGCTCCGGCCCTGGCTGGTGGCGTGATCCCGCCGTGCTCGGGGCCCAGGTGTGCTCTGGGCATGGGGCGGCTCTCATGCCAGGGTGGCTATGGGCCCAGTCCCTGGGGGCCCAGCAGGCTGGGCTGCTGCGCTGGTGTTCAGGCCCCGTCCTGGGGCTGCGCCTGGGGGCACCACGTGGTGTGAGCAGGGCTGGGCGCAGAGCTCTGGCTGGCACCGGCGCTGGTGAGGGAGCCCCTGTGGCAGAGCAAGAGCAAAGCTTTCAGCGAAAGGCCCCTGGGGCTGGAGAACGAGCCATGGCCCTGGAGCAACGGCTCCAATGCCCCCTCCCTGGGAAAAGCTGCCCCTCGTTTCCCAGTCCACGCCAGCCACCTGCCCTGGACCTACACGGCCCTGCTGCCTTGTCACTAGCTTCCTGCTGGGGCCTTTGATCCCAGCCCACACTGGGGCCACACGGAGCTCAGATCCCACCTGCCTGCACCCGAAATCCTTGTCAGGAAGGGCTGAGAGCCCTGGCTGGGTCCTGCACTGGGCTCCAAGGAGGGGTCTCTGCTGGGCACCCATTGCGGGGGGGAGGGCAGCCCCTCCGCCCTGGCTGGGTCCCATGGCGCACAGGGCTGAGATTTTCAATGGCACGCAGGGCCCAGCGCTTCATGGCACGCCTGCAATGCCTGCGGCTGGGTGCCGACTCCCAGCAGTGGCCTGGCAGTGCCCGGGCCCTGGCGGGGCTGGGGCAGAGCGAGGCAGGTGCTGGACACACACCCTTCTAGGCCCTAACTGTCTCCCTCTGTCTCCTTTCTCCTTGCCTTGCCCAGGAACATCCGGAGAGGAAGGTATGGCCCGGCCCAGCCGGGGATGGTGTAGCCACCCTCACTCGTCTGTCACCCGTCTCCATCCCATCCCATCCCTCGCCCACCGGCTGCCTGGACGCTCCCGTCGGCTCCTGCTGGACACTGCTTCTGCCAGGCTGGAACCTGCTGCGCATGCCCGGCTGTTACCAAAGGCGCCGTCCATCCATCCATCCATCCATCCCACCCAGCCTGCTGGCTCCGCATGGCTGTGCCCCCCTCGCTGGGAACAGGCCGTGGGAGCAGAGCCCTTGCGCTGCCGCAGTATCCCGGGAGCTCGGGCCCGCTGGGCACAGGGGCAGGCAGCCCTGGGGTCTGCACTGCTCCAGTGTCGTGCTGCTTCGGCCCCTTCCTCGCCCTGCACCCCGTCTCCTGGCCAAGCCCCGGGTGCACCCCACCAATGGGCCAGGCCTGGCTGACCCACCAGCAGAGATGGGCTGCGGGAGGACCCTGCCAGGCTCTGCCGGCTCCCCTGCCCCAGGCAGCGGCTGGCAGCTGACACTCCCTCTATCGGTTCCCCACGGTGCGGTGCCCAGGCCAGCCCTGCCCAGCATGCGCAGGGAGCAGATGGTCCCGTGGCAGGGACTGGGTGGGGTGGAGGGGGGACCGTGCCCCCTATTTGAGCCTCCCGCCATGTGTCAGTGTCTGTGTGTCCATCTGGTACCCCCCTCAGGCCGTGCCAGTCTCTGCCTGCGTCGCTCACCATCTTGCTGCTGAGGAGCCCTGCCCCGCCCCCCGGCTCTGCCCCACACATGGGGAGCAGATGGGGGAAGCAGGGTCACTAGGCTAGAGGCCTGAGCTGGCCCAACGCTAGTTGTCTTCTGATGGCTGCTGTTCCACGCGTCAGTGGGCATCAGGGCACCCCGGGTCCGTGCGGCTGGCCCGGGGCACGGCCAGGCCCTGCCTCGCCCTGCTTGCCAGGCACCCCATGCTGAACGCCCCGAATGCTCCAAAGTCTGGGTCTCCCACCGCCCTGCACGTGTGTGCGTCCTGGCCCAGGTGACGGGGGCTGAGCGTGGAGCCTGGCATCAGCCCACATGTCCCTCATTCCAGTTCAAACCCTGCCCTGGCCAGTTCGCAGCAGGTGCCTCTTCTGGGTTCCACTCCAGTGGCAAATCATGGGCACCCAGGAGTGCAGAGGTGGGGCCAGGAGCATCCTGGCCAGTGTGGGGCGTCTGCAACCCCTGCCCCAGTGCTGACCCCCCCAGTGGGAGCTGGGCCTCAGGCACAGCAGCGTGGGGCCCGGAGCGGCAGGCGCGTCTCCTGGACGCTCAGGCTGGGGGCGGCGAGGTGAGGCCCAAACGCCAGGCCCAGGCAGGGGCCAGGTGGAGACCAGTGTTGGGCATCCGGGCCCCGTGCTGCTCAGCTGGGATGGGGCGAACCAGTGCCCCCCACGGCCAGACGCTGCATCTCCACTGGCTCGTGGACCATGCTGGGGCATCCCGCGCGCCGGCGTCTTCTGACGTGCCCCCTTGCTTCTGTGTTTCAGGTCGGGAGGGGCCTAGCACGTCCACCCCCTTCTGGCGGCTGTCTGTCTGTCTGCCTGCCTGCCCGCCCGTTGGCGGGAGGGGGTGAACTCTCCTTGAAACACAAGCCAGACACCGCATAACGATGTGATGAGATGAGTGAACAATCAGCGACGTCTTCCGCTGCTGCCCGGCGCCGCCGGAGCCTGGGAGGACAGCGCCTGGGTGGCCTCAGGGGGCCGAGGCTGCCCCTCTGCCTGCAGCTGGTGGGGCCCGGGTGGCACAGACTCCGCACAGACCCTGCAGCCGTGTGTGCCCGTCGCTTCCCGAGAGCACCTCCTCGACGGGCCACCTGCCGCCCGGCCCTGCCTGAATGTAGCTTCCACCCCACTGCACTGTCCTGCCACGACGCCTGTGCCCGCCCGGCCGCCAGGGCCACGCGCTGGGGACGGGCGAGGCACCTCGTGGCCCGGGCTCTGGACGTCGCTCACCTGGCCTGGCCGCAGCCCTCAGTGTCTCCAGCGCATAGCCCGCCCTGGCGCTGGGGAGTTGCTCCCCGGAGGTGTGCAGGGCGATTGGGCACTCAAAGCGACACGATGAATGTAGCCGGGGCAGCGCGGGGCTGGGCTTTGCGGGGTGTCGGGGGAGGGTTGAGATGTTGGGCTGGCATCTCCCCTTTCCCCCGCCCAATAACCTGTAATGGCTGCAACCCAGTGAGGAGGCCAAGACACCCCTGTGGCTTCCAGCCCAAACCTGCCACGCCCCGTCAGCTCAGGGGCCTGCAGGTGTGGTAGCCTGGCCCCTCCCTGCACTGGGGACTAGGGGCCAAGGCCCCAGGTAAAACCAACAACCTGCCCCAGGGGCCCAAGCTGTGCTGGTGAGCGAGACGCGGGTTCAAACTCCTCCGGGCTCTTCGCGGGTCAGCCCCAAAGCGCGTCGTGCACCAAACAACAGCTGGTCCCTCCTCCACCTTGGGTCTCTACAATCCTGGGCCCAAGAGCTCCAGCAACACTGCAAACAAACTGCCCTGGGCGATGGGACATTCAGGCCAACTGCCAGAGCCAGCCGGGGCTGACGGCCAGCAATGTGCACGCTCTGCACCACCGGGGCCCTCCCTGACACCGACGCAGCCCACCCGCTCTTGTGCATGGGCCAGGTGCTGGCCTGGGAGTCAGAACTCCTGGGTTCTCTTGCCAGCTCAATCGCTCACTGTGCAGCCTTAATAATTGCATCCCTTCCCATGCCTCAGTTTCCCCAGCTGAACCACAGGTGTGATGATGCAGAGCTGTCAAGAGGGACCTGGCTGGCTTTGCTTGTCACTGCCCAGGGCCTTCTCTCCTCTCTGAGAAGTGGCTGCTCCGTTGCAATCATTTCTCCTGCCTTCCTCGGCACAAGCGACCAGCTCCTCAGTCCCCAGCTGCTGGGCAGGGCGTGTGGGGCTGGAGGCTGTCAGGTTCCCTGGTCCTGCCATGCAAGTACAGAGCTTTCCATGCCCCCTTGGAGAGGCCATGTTGGTGCTGCTGCCGGGGCGGGCTGGCCCCTTGCCTCTGGCACAGCTCCATGGCCACCCAACACCTGCGCGGGACCGCTAGGGCCTCAGACTCCTTTGCAAACTCCTGTTCGAGCTGGGTGCGCAGCCAGCCCCAGCCATTTAATCCAGCCACCAATGACGTGAAGCCATCGCGCCACTGTGCCGGGGCAGGAGACCCCATGGCCACCGGAAGCAAAAATCTTGGCCCCTGGAATGTGGCTTGCAGGGGGAGGGTTTCCATTCCCATCCCCAGGTGCAGGCCTGGCAGCAGGTGTGGGGCCAAGGACCAGGTGTCACAAGCCTGGGGAAAATAAAGCAACAGGCAATGGTCAGTCACACAACCCAGAGGAGGCCGTGACCAATGCAGCAGGGCTGTGTGGAGCTGCCCCACCTCATATGTTCTCCATTCCCCAGAGCCCTGGCCAGCCCCACCAGCCCTCACCCTGCTGGACCAACAGGGGCCCCGCATCCCACACCCACCCAGCCCCTGTGTTGGCTTTGCTGTCTGCTGACAGGACACGTGCAGACTTTGCACTGCCCCTCACCTGTGTGTGGGGGGGTGGGGAATGAGGGGCTCACCAGGGACTCCTCTAGGGTGGACGGGGTGAGGACTGGGAGCTCTGGCATGGGGAGACACTGCTAACTGCTGACGGGTTTTTGGCCGGGGGCACCTGGCCCTAGTAAAAGCTGGGCCTTTCCAGCAGAACGGAGGGTGGAGGAAGTCGCTCCCGAGTTCTTTCCAGCTAGCTCGGGAGCAGGCAGGTGGCAGGCACTGCACTTCCCGCTAGCTGGGACTGGGGCGGCCTTGCTGAAAACTGACTTGGGTCTGCTCTCAGGTGTGCTGGTGTGAGGGTGGTCTAAACACCGTCGACTTCAGTGGGGTGACTCCAGATTTACACCACCCGCCAGGCTCTGGCCCGAACAGATTCTGCTTGGTGTAGAATTCCCACCCTGCCGCATGGCTTTCCATGGCCTGGCTGATTGAGGTGTTCGGCTATAGGGCGTGTTGGCAATTCTCCCAGATTTTCAAACAGGAGCCTTGAGGCAGGTTCCTAAAGCCCCCTTGAGGCACCTAAATAAATGGCCTGATTAGCCAAAGTGCTGAGCACCCACAGCTCCCATGCAGTCAATGGGTGCTCAGCACCGCTGGAAATCAGGAGTTTATGTAGGAAGTTTTGAAGCCTAACGTTACACTCCCAAGGGTTTAATTGTGGCCCATTGGAATACATCTCACAGCGCCACCAGTGACCCAGCTAACTTACAGCAATGCAAATGACAGAATTTGCAACCCACCTCCAGGCACTTCATCTCTGCCTGGCCAGTGAAACGCAGCATGTCCGTCGCTCACAGCAGCCAGGTTTGGGCTGCAAACACAGCAGAGGAAAGTTCGTTAATTCAGAGAAAAAGAAGTTTCTTTTTGGGGGAAAAAAAGTTCTTGGAAACATCAGCAAAACCTCAACTTGAGGCCAAGTTTCCTGGGTGTGTTGGAGCTGGCGTAGGCAAAACCCTGCCCTGTTTGCCACCCCAGCGTGTAGGGGAACCCGAAACTGGCTTAAAGCAAAGCAGGAGTGAGGCGTATCTAGTTCCCGTCTTAGTGCAATGAAGGCAAACAGTGAACCAGCAGCGGGGTGAAAAAGCAAGTGGGGTGTTGTTAGTACCACAGAGCAACCACTGAATACAAACATGGAGTGACAGCGTCAGTGCCTTTACATTGGGAGTTAAAACCCACAGGACCAAACCCTGCCTTCAGTTACGGGCCTGCCCCTGACTGGCTGGGGGTGAAGGGAGAATGGAGGCCAGAGACCTGCGCTCAGTGCAGCTCTCCTTCCTGGATTGCCTTATTGCATGCCCACGGCAAGGGGCAGAGCCTGCTTTCGCCTTGCAGGGGGGCAGCCACTGCCATTGTCCTGGCCCCACCAGAAGCAAGAGCTACTCTGCGGCCAGAGGCAAGCTCGGCCCTTCGGCGCCACGGCACAGAAACCACCCGCAGGGAGGCTGGCAACTGCAGACAGAGGCGGCTGCATGTCCTTGCCCCGCACTCAGCTGTAGGCACCTCTTACTGTTGTCATCTGGGGCCGCCTCGGTCCCCTGGCCCAGCTGGTGCAGAGGGCTAGGGTGGTTGGAGGTGGACCCTGGCACATGCTGGGAGGCGGCAGCAACCATTTCCCCCAGTCCTTGGCAGTGGAGACCAGGGAGCATCAGAGGGCAAGTGGTGCTTATGGAGGAAATATGCCACAAAGTGCCCAGCGCCGCCTTTGGCCACCTGTCCTCCACCCCCAGACTACGGTTTGCTCGGAGCGAGATGGAGCATTTCCGTTTCCACAGCTTGCCCATGGCTTTGCCTGGACAAAATCTGGGTGTCCCGTCCTGTGATGACGGCTCAGACCTTGTCAGCAAAATGCCACCTGCCTGTGGCCGTGTTGTCGTGTCACCGTGACCAGGGGAGGCAGCCCCATGCACCGCCGGGCACTGCCGTAGATACACAGCACCCTCGTAACAAACGCAGCCGCGTGCACGGGCACTCTGCATGGCCTGTTGCACTGGGCGGTGTCTGGATGTGGGGGCTGCATGGGGTGTGATGGCGAACGACCTCTGAACACTTTGAACACTACCCGGTAGCCAGGACCAACCCCTCGAATGCTGTGTGCAGCTGGCGCCGAGAGGTCGCGGCGAGGACCCCCTCCAGGTTCCCTGCAGCGGCGCCAGGTGGGAAGCCATTACCAGAAGATCATTTCCCTGGACAGACCCCCCCACTTTGTCTTGGTCCCACCGGCCAGCCCACATCCCAGGACGCACCGGGGCCCGCAGAACTGGGTCTGTCCAGGCCCCAGGCAGCATGGGGAGGCGCATGAGGCCTGCCCGTCTGTTGTGTTGCTTTGCAAGAGGCCCAAGGCTAACACCACGTGGCGTTGTGCACGTACCTGCTGCCCCCACGTTGTGCTTGCTGACGGCGGACGCTGGGTGTTTGGAACGGGTGGCAAAAGAGTAGAGAACAAAGGTGAGGGCTTACCCCAGCCGTTGTCAGCCAAAGCTGCCAAGATGGTCAGGGTTTGTTGGTCTCCATTAGACAGCTCACTATAAAGCCAGACTTGCCAGATCCTCAGCCCTCCCGAGTCCTCTCCCTCTCGTCTACAGGCCACAGAGACGGCCCCGGAGAGCCCCCAGAGCTGGGCACGGCCCGGAAGCCAGGATCTCCCGGAGTCTATTCCCAGCTCTGCTGCTGGTCGGCCGGCTGGGCCTGGCAAGTCTCCGGGCTGCCGTCTCCCTATCTCTAGAGCAGGTTAACGCCTGGCCCTGCCTCGCCGGGGGCTAGGGCTGATTGCACCATGCTTTGGAGCGCTGCTGTGCGGCCACAGGGCAGGCGTGTTACAGAGCAGCTGGGCCACCTGCGCGGGGGGATCCACCTTGGGAGCTGGCCTTGTGCTGGTGTCCGCTGCTTGCTGACGGATGGAAGGGGGGTGTGGGGTGGGGGGGTGTTTCTGGGGTGTCTCTGTTGAGGGGCTGTTGGTTTCCTGCTTGTTTCTAACACCAGCCATTCAGGGCCTGTCTGCCTCGGAAGGTTCTGTGCCTAGGCGCCGAGACGGGACCAAGGCCATCCAACAACCTTCTGAAGGGGGCTCCATGCCCCCGCCCTTTAAAACCTGGCCGCGGGGGCCTGCTGCAGCCTGCTGCTCCCAGGTCCTGCTCAGCGTCGTGCTGGCAGCCAGGCCCTCACCGCCTGGCAGCCAAAACGACAACAGCAGCTCCTCTGGGTCCAGGTGCAAGCGGAAGGGGGTAATGGGAGGGGCTGGCGGGAGAGGCAGGGCTTATGGGAGGGTCGGGGCGCAGGGGCTTTGAGAAGGTCGGACAGGACTTTTGCAGTCCTTCCAGTGCCATGATTCGGTGGTAGCTGGAGAACTAGTGAAAGGGCAAGAGCCGAGCTGTAGGGCCAGGATGGAGCTTTTCAGCCAGGCCGCTTAGAACGGTGCCGCAGATATCTCCCGCTGCTAACTCCAGTGCCTGCCGTCGTGGGGAAAGTCTCCCCTCTCGGCAATTCATGCCCAGCCTTGGTGGCCCAGCAAGCCCTCCCTCAAGCCCAGGCCAGCTCAGCATTGCTACGGCTACTGTTGCTAAAGCTTGAGCTAAACAAGGGAAAAGCGTGCAAGGAATAAAAGCAAGAGGCGCTGCGGCCCCTCGGCTGGGGCACGAAGTGACAACAGGCACGCAGCCGGGCGGTTTCAGATGCTCACAGGGGCTGTCCCAGTCCCCTTTCGTCAGCAGAGTCCCACAGGGCAACATGCGCCCAAGGGCCCCAACACAACTTGTTAGAGCACAGCCTTGTCAGCGGCCCACGGGGACTCCGTCCCCAGCACCACGCCCGTGTTGAGAGGCCCACTCGTGCATTGCACTCAGGCACTAGGCTTGCACTAGCAGTCGCTGAGAGCCCAAGGACCAAGCTGCCCTGGGAGGCAAGTGTGTTAGGATTTGCACACCAGGCTGAGAGCCTGGCACTAGCATCCGCGAACACATCACGCTGCAGTTGGTGTCCAGGCAGCCAAGTCTCTGGATCTCACCCAGCCCCAGGCTGACGGGACGCTTCCCTTGACTTTTCAAACTCCATTTACAATAAAGAGTCTTTGAAGAATAATGTCCCTGTGTTCAAATGCCCTGAAGCCCTCCTGCGAGCCCGGCCGGGGGCCTGGATCTGTGGCAGCCTGGCTGCAGGGCTGAGCAGATGCTACCCAGAAGCAGCCCTGACGTTACCCGTGCTAGAATGCATGTTGCGCCAGAGGGGGAGAAAATGTAGCAAATCTGTGGGCACCTAAAATGGCACCGTTATTACTCTGCTGAGCGCGCACAGTGGCAGTGGGGGCAAACTGCCCGCCTGCTTCAAAGATCCTCCGCTGAGGCGAATCTCCACCAGCAGTAGAGGCCCTATGATCTTCAGCTGAGCAGTTCCAAGTCAATCCAGCAGAAGGGAGCACCACACCTGCCTCCTCCGCACACAGCACTGCACACAGGCTGCCATTGGCCCTGCACACCAGCTGCTTGGCCTCCCCGGGTGCTGCGCTCCAGAGCCACGGTTGGGTTCCCAGCCGCTGATGTGTAAAGCCATAGGGCCACTCGCCATAGCCCATGGGGGGAGGGGAAGGGGGAAGAGAGGGAGGGAGCACCACCTCCACCCTCAGCGCCCCTTAGCAGTCACCCCACCGGCGGGTCGGTGGACTGTGCCGATTCCCACCCCAGAGCCCATCGCACAGCCCCCAACCTGAAAACCCGAGGGGGAGGGGGAGGTGTTGGCCCTGCCCCAGCGGTACGGCCTGGCCTCAAGGTGGTGGGCACGTGGGCTGGGCCATTGGTCAGTAGCTGGGTGTTCAAGAGTCAGGAGCTGGGAATGTCATGCAAGCTGTTCCGGGCTCGGCTAGGGTCCCGAGCAGGCAGCTATCCAGCCTACGTCTGCATGTCTCTTTTTGTCTGGGGGTGGAGGAAACAACCAAAATTTGCCACTCAAGGGGGGAGGGGGCTCAGCTCAAAAAATTTGAAAACCACGGCCAGAGGGTTTTGCAAACTGATGCACGTCACTCACCAGTGACATGCAGCCACCTCTGGGGCGGAACAGGGCAATAGCGCTCAGCAAACTGCACACCGGGTTTGGGCGGGGAGCAAAGGACAATCCAAAGCTGCAGGGGTTCGTTCTTCCTTTGCCACTGGAGGGGGGGTTTAGTGCCATGCCTCTGCTCTAGGCTCTCGCCAATGGCCGGCAGCGAGCGTCAGGGTAGAGCAACCCAGCAAAGCTTGATCCAGTTCCGGCGTCGCAGGCTGGGGCCCAGCCCGGAACCAATTCCCTTCACAAAGCAGCTGCTGGGGTGGCTGATGCGCTTTGCCCGCCAGCCAACACGGGGGGGGCTCCTGTTCTGTTCCATGCAGCACCTCGCCTCTTACCACCCCGCATCCAGAGCCTTCCCCGTGGGCCACAGCTGGGCAGCCACGTCGCACCTGCAGGGCCCTGCGCCAGCTCTCTGCTCAGTGCCTCCGAGCGAAGCGTGGCAGGTGGAAAGGGAGAGCCCTGCCCTGGCAGCCTGGCCACTCGGCCCACGGGCCCTCTGAGCACAGAGGGCGGCTGCTACCCATCCTCGCCCCTGCGCCAGCCGCCCGCAGAGGGTCCCTGCCTACGCCTGCTCCAGGGCCTGGCCCCTGCGCTGGGGGAAGGCGGGCGCCACTCCGTGGGCGGGCGCCAGTGGGTGAGGCAGCGAGCGAGTGGAGGGGGAGGCCCCGGTCGCTTGGAGCCGTGACTGCGCCCCTCATCAGACCTCACCTCGGCCCTGCAGCCTGGCGGCCCCCCATCTCCTGCCCCTCGGCCCAGGGCTGCCCCCGGGGCAGGTGGGAGCTGCAGGCCAGGCAGAACGTGGCTGCCCTCCAGCCTGGCGCCAGGCCTCCCCTCACCCAGCTGAGCAGCGGCGCTGCTCCCCCCCGGCCCTGCCCACGGGAGGGGTGAGCCGTGTCCTCCTGTTCTGTGCCCTCACCCCAGCTGCACCCCAGCCCCACACCTGCCCCCCTGCACTCCCTTCACTCCTGCCCAGGCTTTGGGGAGGCACTCACTTCCCAGGCCTCGTCACCCCCCTTTCTGCTTGGGGGGGGCAGCTCCAGCAGGGCCCCTCCTCCCCCAGAGAGCAGCCAGCCCCCTTTGCACGAGTGGGGGGAGGGGAGCAAAGGCCCCCCCAGTTGCTGGCTCTTCCTGCTCCTCCCCCACCCCAGAAACTCAGGGGTTGGGGCTGTTCCTGGTGCTGCTCCCCCAGGAGGCGGATGTAAGCAAGGTGTTAGTGGCGCCCCCCTGCTCAGACTCTGATTGCTGCCCCCCCGCTCAGTCAGCTGAAAGGGGGGCACTTTATTTGCCTGGGCTTTGTATTTGCATGAGTACCATTCAGTAAAAAGGATTCAGCATAATTTCCCTGTAGATGGATAAGCACAGCTAGGTGCTGAGCATAATGGGCAATGGTTAGCATGGCTGGTTTTGGGCTACAAACAGTGATGATATCCCAAATTTCCAATAACCAGTTCTATAATGGCAGGTCATATTTAAGAACCTATTCTGAACTTCGGACTACTCTCCACCTGAAATTGACTCTGCCTTGTCAATTTCGGTGGCGGAGCTGGGGCATACTCTCCGCCCTGAAATTGACAAGGCAAAGTCAATTTCGGCGGCAGAGAGGGAGACTTGGCATTGCAGCAGAGAATCTCCACTGTGAAACTCGCTCTGCGCTGCCAAATTCGAAACCCCTCCAGCACCCCGCAGAGCGCAACGGGAGGACGCTAACAACCGGTTCGCTGCCTTTTTTTTATTTTAAGAACCGGTTCACGCGAAACCCGCCAGCGCCCTGCAGAGCGCGACAGGGGAGGACGCTAACAACCAGTTCGCTAAATTTTTTTAATTTTAAGAACCGGTTCGCGCGAACCGGTGCGAACCGGTTGGATATCATCACTGGCTACAAACCACTTTTGTGCTAACCACGGGGGTAATGAAATGCTGTCCTCCAACTGTATGAGCAGATGTCAGCAGAACTGTGCTTAAAAACTGGTAAAATACTTTACCCTGAACTAAACAGAGCGCCACAAGGGTGGGGGACAGATGTTCCAGCGGGGGGGTGGGAGGCGGTATGAGGCATCTCCTGTTGGGATTGCACCAGCCCTGGGAAAGGGCAGCTCCCAGGCATGGAGTGATGGTCTCCTCCCTTTGTTAAAAGGTAGAATTAACGACTCCTCTTGCAGTCTTTTGTTTCTTGAACGCAGGGACATCGCTTCAGTGTCAGCAGGAGGTTTACTCATGAGCTGAGAGTCACTAAGAACTGAATCACTAGAGGACCTGGGCAAGCTTGCCTGAGAACTGACAAAGCTGAGTCAGCGATGGTCAGCAGGAGCCTGGGATGGTCGGGTCAGTGGGAGCCACGTGCGGTCAGCAGTCAGGGACTCGGCAAGACCCGGGGGCTGTGGGAGACAGCAGCGGAGGAGGCCTGGTCAAGCCTGTGGCCAGCAGGAGTTGCAGAGGGGCGGGCTGAGCCCCAGACGGACATTGCAACTACCATGGTTGGTGCAGGGGAAGACAAGGAGGGGGAGGCGAAGGACACGCCCTGTACTCTGGGGCGGGTTTGGCTCATTGAGGCCATGAATTCTGTGTGCTGTTTCCCAAACCAGTGCTGTGTTACCTCGCTTCTGTTATTAACAGGTTACTTTCTCCACTCAGTGCTTGTGAGAGGGGAAGTGTTGCCCTTTGGGGTGCCCAAGGGGTAGTGTGTGATTGCCCAGTGACTGGGTGGGGGCTCGAGCCACTTTGGTGTTGTATCACTGACAGGGACCCCTAGATAGAGAACCCGGCCCTTGCGGGTGCTGACTCTGTCTGGCAGAAGGGTTACACGGGCATGGGGCAGGCGACCAATCAAAGCCCCATGGGGAACAGGCTCGCAGTGAGCGCCCGAGCTGTGTCTGACTCCTGTGCTGCCTGCACCCTGTAGCAACAGCCAGCGCGTGGCCCCTGCTCTGCCGATCGGACCCAGCCAGGGCCCTTGGGGCGGACGTGGCCGGTCACTATTTCGGTGGGGCAGCCGGTGAAGGAGGTATCCAGCTTTGGCCTGTGGCTGATCCCAGAAAGCGTCACAAACGAATCCAGCAGGAGGGAAGAAAGAAAACGGAGGCGGTTGCAAATGGCAGTAGTGAGGAGCTCTTCTCTGTCCCCCCAGCCCTGTGCCTTCTGACTTCCCTCAGCCCCTCAGGGCCTCGCCTTGGATTGCTGGTCCTCAGCTGGGCCCTGAGCGGTGCGGGTGTTTCACCAGCAAAGCGGAGGCAGCCTGCGAAAGCTGTACTCTGATGATGCAAGGCCAAGGAGCTTGGCTCGCTCAGAGACAGAGAGGCAGCCCCGCTTCAGCTGCGCTGGGGGCACCGGCCGAGGGGCTGCTTTGCCCCTTTTCCCAGCGGTTTAGAAATCTGCAGCATTAGCGCCAGCAGGGACCTTGCACTCATGGAGCTGCTGCCCTGCGTCCCGCTTGCCAGCAGCTCGTCCCGCAGCGCGTGTAGGCGCAAGCCCTTCCCGTATTTGCCTTCCTTCCCCAGACTGTGACACAGCTGTTGAAAAGCTGCCTTGTTCCACCCTAGAGCTGGTGGCATTTCAGCAGTGGCTGTGGAGGAATTTCCTCGTCCCAGAGCCAGACCCCTGTGAAGAAATCAGGAGACCCAGCAAACACAGACTGATCTCATGTAAGTCCACACTGTTCAGGGCTTCTCAACTGGAAAATCACTGGGCACAGAACGTCCTTCAGGGAACAATGACTTTCTGTGCCCTGGGCTTCACGCCCAGCCTCCTCTGCCCGGGAGGTGCAGGAAGTACTTCAGGGGATGAAATCAATGGCCTCCCAGCCCCAGCTGTGTCCCTGCGGAGGCAGAGGGATGTCCCCCTGCTCGGAGCAGGGACAGGGACAATATGCACAGCGGTCTCGGCTCTCCTAGCTTTGCCTCGTCAAGCAAAGCAGCAACCGGCCGGGGCTCCGAGGCCTCCCATTCACCGGGCTTATTCTAACCTTGCCAATGACAAGATGGGCTCACTCAGCCACGAGGCCAGATTTGAACTGACAAGCCTAGGGCAGTGGGGGGCTGCCGTGCAGAGACAGCTCCAGCACTTGGAGCTAAAGAAAAGGGCTAACGGTTCCCAGAGCCTCTCCCTCCCCGCACTGGGAGACTGGCCAAGGGCTGAGGGCCCGTCTGCTTGGCCAGCGAGCTGCATTGAGACTGGACGAGGAAACAAACCAGCCCTGCGTGAATAAGAAGATCAGCCTGACACTTCTTGAGGTGCCCAGGCCTTCATCACCGTGTTACGCCCTGCCTCAGTGACTGAGAGACTTGCTGGTCTGTTAGCCACCCAAACAATCTCCCCGGGGCTCTGCCAGCGCTGCAGGGAACACGGGGTGCACCCCAGGCCCCAACCCTCAGCCCCCTGCACTGGATACTCCCCATCAGTACCAAGGCCACTGACCCCAGAGAGCTGGAAAGTTACAGCTCAGGGCATCGCTCTGTGATCTACACGGGGGGAAACGAATGCAGGTTTATTAACAAAGAATGGAGACAGAGAGATTCAAGGTAGGGCAGGGTAAGAATAATGGAGACAGACGGTTACACAGAAACCAAGACATACAACTCCCCCATCTACACTGGTTACCTTTCCCACTCCCTTCCCAGAGTCAGTCTTTGACGGAGCTGCTGGATTTTAGTTACAGCAGGAGCCAGATTCTCATGATTCCTCAGTTTCCTCAGTAAATGGCTCCCAGAGAGATTCTTTCCCCTTCTTCCTATAGTCCAGCCAGTCTCTGACAGGTACCCTTTGAAGTGTACCCCAAGTAAAACTCTCTCTTACACTGGAGGGTCAGACATCACGACTGTGAGTGCCAACCTCAAGGCAGACTGTCAGAAAAGAGGGCAGACCCCCAAATGTGGTATATTCTATTAGATTTCACCAAGCCAGTAACAAACGTGAACTCCTTGCTCACTAGCCCAGTCTTACCATGCAGTCACTGACGGTCCCCGTACCACCCAGACAAACTGGACTTTGTGATAAAGGTCACTTACACCAAAAATCACAGCACAGTCAGGTTGTTCCTAGTCCCAAGAGACCAGTCACTTACCCCAGATCAACTGGTACTCTAGCCATTTCACCAGACTATGTTGGTAACCAATTCTATAGTAAACGAAAGGGTTGTCATCTAAGAAAGGGAAACAAGAGTTATTGGGAGGTTAAAGCAGGTAAAATATATGTACAGTCATAGTCTGTAATCCCAAATGGTGGCAGTGATGTAATAAACTGCCAGTTTCCCAAAAGCTTTTTCATGGTTCCCAGATGGTCTCTGGGGATCTCTGCTTTGCATCTGGTACGCTTCCCTGTGAGAGTCCAAACAGTCCAGAGATGTGGGATCTTTCCTGGAATCCATACGTAGATCTTCTTACAGAAAACAAACTGCCAGCGTCACTCCCCACCTGGGCGTCTCCACTGAGGATGGAGAAGGAGGGAGGCATTTTGAGTCTTTGAGCTGGGACCATCACACACAATGGCCACTTGCTTTGACATTAGCACTTTTCTGTTAAAGTTCTTCCTTTGCTTTCCACAAGGCTTCTCGCCCTCTCTCTCTCGGTGTCTCTCTCGCTCTCTCGTTTCATGGCCCCTTTGATGGTTATTTAGTTACAGGGCGATACACACTGTAAATGTTTGCTATTCCATTCGAACGGGATACAGAAAAGTGAAAACAATGCACGTAACAACCCACTAGTTCTCATGACGTTTAAACACCAAATACACGCAGACATTTAACCGTCACTTTGATCTACACTAATACACACGTGGCCCGGGGCCCTGGCGTGAGCTGGTGCCTGGTCTGCCAGCGTCACGCTCTCGTCTCCCCGTGCTTGTCCTCCGGTTCGCTGGCGCCCTGCTGTCTTTACCGTTCCGTTAACTGACTGTTCCTGGTAACTCGCATTCCAGACATCCCGCCCTTTGTAGCTGGCCTCGCACTGCTAATGTTTGGTAGCCACAGGGAGGGGGAGTGGACGGGCGTCTGCCCAGCACACCGGCTTGTCCACGCCGCGTTGTTACACACTCGCCAGCCCCATTTTCATACGTACTCTGGTCCTGCCAGTATCTGCACAGACATTTCACAGCACCTGTAACACCCAGTGCGCCACCGACCTGACGCACGACTCCTTGGATAAACACTGTGAAGCTGGTGTCTGAGGTGTAGTGAGCTTGTGGGGCCTGATAGCACGTCTAACACAGAGGAGTGACCCAACCGTGGGCTTCTGGGGTGCAGACAGCAGCTTGGGACGCTGGACACAGAGCCCCTGTGCCGGGCACAAACCTCCAGGGCCTAGTTCGGCACTAGGCAGGGTCCACTGGGCCAGGCAGAGCCTCCAGGCAATGGACAGCCCCCGAAGGGAACAGCAAACCCTAGTGATGGGGATTCCCTCTCTGCACAGAGGCCTCGGGGCTGCACAGGATCCCACAGCGAGACTTGTGCTGCCCCCAGGAGGGTGTTTTGGGGGCAGGTCACAGAATCCACCCCCAGAGCAGGGGGCAGCAAGTGCTCCTGAGCCCAGGGGAGGCCCCTAGAGGCTGGGTGGCTTGGGGTGGAGGGAATTCTGTGAGGGAGGTGTGACGTTCCTCCCCCTGTGTCACCCCAATTCTTCACGCCTGGGCCCCGACTCACTCCGCTTTGCTGTGTGAAACACCCACTCCTGGGTCAGACCGCGCCCAGCTTCCTGTGAGTAATCGGTCCCTGGCTTAGTGAAGGAGAGCTTCTGGCCAGCCGCTCATGGGATAGACCCCAGCAAACACCCCAGCCCCAGATGCAACCCTGGGAACTGCGGTCTTGCAAGGTTCAGTGCTGCACACTGCACCTTGCAAGTTCATTTAAATATGTCCATCAAGTTAGCAAAGAGATTGATATGCACCGGCTCTGACACGCTAAGCAGAATCTCTACACACACTTGAGCCACATGCACTCTTTTAGATAAAACAAACAAATACGTTTATTGACTACAGCAAGACTTTAAGTGATTATAAATCAAGAGATTACTATGAGTCAAGGAGTTGGTTACAATTAACTAAAAGGTAACTCGCATCCTAAACTACGCTCAATATTTCAGTAGCTTTTCAGCCTGTGATGTTATCTGACCCACAGCTGGCTGCGATGCTTCTTACAGCTGCCTCCCCTCTGTGGGCAGTCGTCAGTCCTTGATGTTGCTTAGAAGATGGAGTCCAGGGGAGAGCCCCTAGACAAAGATGCCACTTTCTTTTAATAAGGTTCCTCAACCCCCTGGGGTCAGGCACTCGGCCCTGTCCAGCAATGGGCATGATTGCTGCCACTTGAGCCAAAGTGCTCACAGGTGCTTAGGCCAGTCCATTGTCCCTGTGTGCAGGCCTCTGCGAGGGGTGGAACCGCAGCTTTGGGTTTGTTTGCATTCATTCAAGCCACGTGAGACACATCTGGGGATGTGACACGGCAGAGTTTCACATCTGTACACACGTAGGACATTGCCGGAGCCAGGCTGCCATCACAATAATGTTCAGTGTGCCACGAGCACTCCAAAAACAGCCTGCGTGGCACATGGTGCATTACACAGCACACAGTCACGCTACCATGGGGTACAGCCCACACAGTCACTCTACAAGGGTGCGCATGGGGTACAGCATGTCACAGGGAGTCACGGAGAGGCGAGCTGAACCCTTCCAAAGGAAATGAAGGAGCCGCTCCTCCAGCACCCCCACAGCAGGGTCTGCGCAGTGTCCAGGGTCCGGGCACAGCCCTTCCCACTCATCTTTACAGCTCTGCCGCAGAGCTCCTGCTGCTCTGCCAGGGTTGGCGGTGGGTGTCTCACCCCTGCTGCCTCCCCACTGCCAGCCCTCCTTGGCATTCCCTGGCCATATCTGGCAGCCTAGTAGCGGGCACACGCAGCCAGCTGGGACAGATTAGCCTCCGGCCCGGCTCCTGGGGAGCCCTGTTACCAGATGTGCCCGCCACTTTGGGGTGTGCTTATTTATTAGGGTTCCCTTCCTGGAAGAGGGGCTGTGATTCTATTAGTGTGCTGCTTGTGTTACTGGTGTGTTCATATGTCTACCAGTCCCCTCCCAATGGAGCTATCCTGCAGGACATAAGGTTTTCAGATTCAAATAACCCCCCCGCAGATACACACCCCCATTCCAGACTAACTGAGTGCGTCTGAGCAGAGCGGGCTATCAGCACTCTCAGCTGACCCCTTATACGTCCCTGAACTCAGCAGGCTGGGTGCTGTGTCACCCTCATGTGCCCCTTGCTCCGCACCGGAATGGAGCGCACTTATAAGCAGGCTGGGTCCAAACAGCACTTTTCAGCTGTCACCCTTATGTGCCCCCTGGACTCCATAGGCTAGGCAGAGCAGCACTTTTCAGCCACCCCCTTTATATGCCTCTTTGTAACACAATTGTTCTAGCAGTAACCCCCTTGATAAGCAAACCCCATAGGATTTTGGGCACTCCAGGGATCTTTGGCTTAGGTAAAAGAAGCGTTGCTGCACAGCAAGGTAGGGAAGCCAAGAACACAAAGGAGTAAATGCATTAAGAGAGAGAGAAACTGGCAACCAGCTTGATTGCAATAGTTAGTTTATTGCCAGGTATCTAAAACTTATGATACTATTAGTGATGCCATACAAGGAGAGAAAAACAATCTAACACTTACAATACAACAAAATTACAGTAGGGGTATTGGAGAAGGCTGGCCCAGGTTTGATTACAAAAGTAGAAAGTTATACCTGCATTAAAGAGAGAGAGAATTGGGAAAGATGGGGGGGGGGTGGAAATCTCACCACTCCTCGCAGCTCAGAAGTTCCCAGGAGACAGGCTGTTCAGCTTAGGGTCAGGAACACTTGAGGGAGAGGCAAAACCCACAACAGGATCAGTCAGGAAAGCATTTGGGTCCAGGCATCAGAAGAGGAGAGCAAGAGACAGATTTGAACTTGGGTAGGGGTATTTTGTAGAACCAGGTTTGTTTGTGGGTAAACAATGTCTCAATGAAGTACCCCAGGTGGTTTTCTCTGTGCTGGACAATAGGAGCTGATCACTCCCAGCTATGGTCAATGTCCCTTGGGGGAGCTCACAATGCAACCAGGCAGATTCAGTGTTTTGCATGTCAATACTAGAATGGTCTGATAACTGCGGTGTAGGTGTGAGTTCATTTACATCAAGAGCAGAGATCTCCCATCATGCAGTGTGTCCCTTCCTTGCCAATCCCAGAGTTCAGTGCGGTTCCTGCTTTGGAGCTTGGTTCTCCATTCTTCGTGCTAATTCTTGTTCCATCTTTGATGTAAATGAGGCTCCAGTTCTCCATTCCATGTGTTAATTGACATGCCTCTTTTTACATCTTCTATGTAGATGAGGCATGGGGAGTTGTCTCAATCCTATCACCCTTGTTGGGAGGGTTTTAGGTGTGTCTCCCACGGCCTTTTCATAGCTTTTGTTTCTGGTTCAAGCAGAGGCTGGGGGGGATTCAGGTGAGCCAGAGAGAGTAGGGGTTTTTCCCCCTGGTTCCCCAAGAACACAGAGCTGCCAGGTAACAGCCCTACTACCTGACCCTTGAAGAGCATCTTTGATCCTCTCTTAGCCCTAGTGTCTCTAGCCATTCATGGTCCCCACCCCCAGCAGTGGCTGATCCCTCCCAGGGACTCAGCAGCCCAGAGGCAGGTTGACCCCAGCGTGCCTGCAGAGTGACTGGCTTGTTAGCACGCAGCTGTGAGGCTGCTTTACCCGCTCCTGGTACTGCCCATGTCCCTGCTGAGCAAAGCAGGGCAGGGGTCGAGTGGCACTGGCAGACCTTGCAGCCTACGTGAGATTTCATTCACCAAGACCAAGGAATCAGTGGCTGGCTTCCCAGACACCCCATTGACTTTGACGTCTCCCCAGTAAGTGCGGAGGGGGTAGTACAGGGGAGGAGCGAGCAAGTGGTCAGGAGGGAGCATTGTGGAGACAAGGCGTGGCAGGAATAGAAGCTACCCCTGCGGGGATTCACCAGTTACTGCACTAGAGACCCTAAGAGGCATGTGGGTGGCGAGCAGAGCCCCAAACCGTGAGCTGTTCGCCAGCATCCACTGAGCCGCAGTCCAGGCAACGCCAGTGCGGACTCTGCTGCAGGATGGACTGTAAGAGGCTGGAGGAGCCAAGCACACAGAAAGTCACCGTGTCCCCTGCCCGAGAAGGAAGATGGGCTTGTGGGAAGGACACTGGCTGCAGTCTAGTGCCAGCTCTGCCACCGACACAGCTGTTGGGCAGGTCCCAGGGGGGCCAGACATTGAAGCGCTGAGCGCCCACAGCTGGGCCAGGCATTGGAAGGGTCTCCCAGCCGACCAACGGCAATTTCCTGCAATGCCCAGCACAAGCTGGCGGGAGCAGCTTGAGCGTCTGGAGTTCCTGGTACTGTGTGATGGTGGGTTGTCAGGCGCGTCTCTGGGAGACAGGGCTGGTGTGCACCTGGGACGTGGCATCCGCTTCACAGGACTCTTTAAACAATGTCCCTGCCCTCCTCCAGTGACGCAGAAGCAGCCGGCTGAAGCTTTGCCCTGGGGAGGGACCTTTGTCTGCTCACCCCACTTACCCGGAGACAAGGTCAGAGGCCTGGCCTCTGTGACATGACGCTCAGATTCCTGGCGCGCTTGTTCTGTCCTGGTACCTGCGAACCCACTGGCGGGTGTGAAGGGCTGCGCCCGGCCCGAGGTGGCCGATCGCTGGGGAGCTCAGTACAGGTGTGTCTGCGCTGTCGTGGTCTCTGTAACGCTTGCACCTTGTGTGCCATTGTGCTTGCTTAGAAAGATGGGGGCTAAAGGAACCCAGGCAATTACTCTCTATAGCCTCTGAGGAGACGGCGACGCAGCCTTTCAGAGGTGGCCTGGAAAACTCGCAGGGTAGGCAGGGCGCTGGGCAGCCTGGCGTAACCTGCCAGGAGGAGAGAGACGCAGGTGGCCAAGAGACCAGCAGGTGACGACTGAGGAGCCAGAGGCCCCCGCGGAGGGGAACGCAGGTGCAGGTGTCCTGAAGGATGACAACAGCAGGCCGAGCAGGTGTGAAATCCAGCCTATCCCCAATCCCTCCATCTCCCACAGCATCCGTCCCATGGGGACCAGTCTGCCCTCAGTCTGGGAGCGCTCTGGGGCAAGGCCCAGCTCTCCCTGGGTACTGCCCAGCTCAAGCAGGCCCTGATCGCCCTGGAGGAGGCTGTAAGGACAGGGGGGCCAGCCTCTAGCTGGCCATTCGGTCACTGAGGCTATTTACAGAGCGTCTCCCAGGGGCTCCCGGGCTGCGCTGTTGCTTGCTGCTGGGAGCGAGCTCGTCTCCTGGGCAAGGCGCTACACTGCAGCCCCCATTGCCAGCGGCTGGGAGTCATTCAGCCCGGTATTCAAAATCCCAGCCCTCGGGGACACCTGGGGCCAAACTCAGCCCGGTGCAAGGGGGCGGGACTGCCACTGAGCGAGGGCCGTGCCCACTCGCACCAGCGCGGCCCTAGCCCTGAGCGCAGGAAGTTCCACCTTTGGTCCCAGCCTGTCAGCGGATGGGCGGGGGGAAAGAGGGATCAGTTTTGCAGCTGTGACAGAGCCGAGCCAGGCCTTTGAAAGCAGGGCGTGAAATCGGGGCTGGGTGTCTGCGGCATAGGCACCTCGTGGCATGTGTCCAACAGCTCAGCAGTCCCAACGAACCCAAGGAGACGCCAGGGCAGCGAGCACATGCCTTCCCTGCACACAAAGGGGCGCTTTATTGCCCTGGCCACGCAGCACAGTGAACAGAGCAGCGGGCTCCAGAGCCCCTTCGCACCGCAGGGCAGGAGAGCACTGCCAAGCTGCGGGCCAGGACTTGAGCCCAGCTGCTGCCTGCTGGCCTGGGGTACTGTACGGATCCTGAGGAGCAGACGGATGAGCTGGAGCGAAGTGCGCGAACACGCTGGGTGGGAGGGACCGGGGCGTGGGCTGTCTGGCCCAGGGGCTGGGCTCTGCACGCCAGGGACAGCAGCCGCTGAGCAGGCGTTGGAGGAATCTCGAGATCCAGGCTCAGGAAGCGAGAATCAGCGTCAGACACGGGTGGGTCCGGGCTGGAATCGGGAGGCAGGAATCAGGTGACAGCCAGGCCGGAGACGGTCCCAGGCCAGCATCAGGCTGCGATCAGAGACTGGAGCTCAGGGAGGTCCGGCATCGCAGCAGGCCAGTGTCTGTGTGGCTGCCCAGCCAATTTCCTGGGTGAGCCCCTGGGGCGAAATAGGCGCTGGGCAGTCAGAGGGCCACAGGCACCGTCACGCCGGCTGCCCGGGGTGCCACGTCCTGCAGTGCCTGTTCTCCACCGTGCTCCCTGGCTGGGGCGAGGCACAGCTTCTTGGGAGGGGCGGGGGGGACACCAGCCCAGGCGCTGCAGCCCCAGGCTCTAAGCCACAGGCCCTTCCTGTAAAGGCCTGGGCCTCTGCCTTGCCATCACTGGAAGTGGAGGCTCATCCCTGGCCTCTCAGGACCGATCCCAGGGCTTGTTTTCTGAGGCTGAGCAGAGAATTTTTAACTAGGGAAAATCATTAGCCAGGCTAATTAAGAGACAAGAGGGTGAGGACAGGCCATTAAGGTGGAGAACCACAGAAAGTAGCAACAGGAAGGAGCCACTGTCTTAGGGCACTATCCCATTCACAGAGCCCCAGGCCAGTCCCGGCCCCTGCCCTGTGGTATTGTCCAGTCTGGACGTGGTGAGCCAGGCCCATTCCAGTTCCCTTGGGTTGCTCTTACCTGTCTTTGACCAATAGCTACATTTCCAGGCTTCCTTGCTCCTTCGCTGCCCATAGGGGATGGAAATCCTCCGTCTATGCAACCTTGGACTCCTGGAAGCCATCTTTGTCACATGCTCTGCATGTGGGAGCAAAGGATTCTGAGGCAAAGGGTTTGACTGGGTCTCTGCAAACGTCTGTGGGACACGTTCTTGCAGACGGGCATTTCTCTTTGCAGAAGATAGTCAGGGGTGGAGAAATGCAGCTGCTGGGAGCTTGCATTGGCTCGCAGTGCATTCCCTGGGCTGTAGAGACAGCACCCAAGGAAGGCAGGACACACCCAAGGAAGCTGAAGAATTATGGACTGTCTACTTTATTAACAGATGGCCAGATCACCCAGAGCCTCAACTTCCACCCTCCCGTCACTTGAGCACCACAATTCACCCAGCCCAGGCTCCACCGAGACTGCCATGAGCTTTGCTCCCATCACCCAAGGGACCTCCAGGCTAGATTCTTCTCTTCCTTACACCACAGTAAACATGGCATATCTTCAGTGATGGGCAGGCGCTGCATGAAACTAGCCTGGGAGCAGAATCCAGCCCCAACACCAATTGACTCCAAGACCCTGGATTAAATGAGGACCCATTCCCCACCACCTACAACAACTGATGCCTCAACCTCCAGGAGTGTGATGGGGGCCCGGCAGACCAAACAGGCAGCCCTGGCCTCCAGCTCTGCTTTTGACCCCCCCCCAGGGATGAGTGGTCACCCCAGTAAAATGACAAGGAGAAGCCAGCCAGGCCCATGGCCCTGAAGTGCTCACGAGCTAATAAGTGATGCAAGAAGTTGGAGGGAAGCAAAGAGCAGGGAGAGGCAGGGGCGAGGAGAGACAAACTTTCTTCCAGGCACTCAGACAAGCAGTGAAGGGGAAGGGAAAAGAACCTAAGTAACCACAGATCCGCTGTGCGCCTGCAGGTGTGAGCGGGGGAATGGGCCCGTGATGGTGGGGAACATTCCCGACTCCTACGCTGCCCTGGTGGAGTTTGCTAGCAAAAGGATCTGAGTCCTCGCTCCCACTCCGTTTACCCAGAGGCCCACCTGACTTTGAGGGCTCCCTTCCCGCTCTCCTGTGTGGTGGGGTCCCTGTAACCCCAACAAGGCTGGGCCCAGGATTCCTAGGGCTCCACCATGGTCCCTTAGGGCAGGGGCGAGGGTGTCCCCACTCCGGAGGGGCTCTCTCTGCACTGGGCGCTTCCCTGACCCACTGATCATTGCATGCAGTGCAAGCAATACAATTTATTAAATGAACAGCAACCAAACATCAAATAAAAAATAAGAGAAGAGGAGAAAGGCTAAAGGAAACAGCCAACACTGCCCCCGGCCCAGGCGCCCCACACGCAGCGTCTCTGGGGTGGGAAGGAGGGTCACAGTCTGTGTCACACGTCGCAGGCCCCCTGCCCAGGCCCTGGCTGGGCTGTAGGGGTGCAGAGAGTCAGACACGTGCTCTGGTGGTGGCCACACACCCCAGGCTGTAGGGGCAGAGCCCTTTGCCCCAGCACCAGCCCCCAGTGGGGTCACGACCCCCCCGAGTCTGGTCTGAGAGGCCTCTGGGCTGGGGGCGTCTCCCTGCGCCGGGCCCTGCCCAGGGTCCCCCTCACTCTGCCCAGCTGCTCAGTGCACCCAGCTCCAGCCCCAGCGCCTGCTCGGCTCGGCTCCGCTCTCTGGGCTCATAGACTCATAGACTCATAGGTCAGAAGGGACCAATATGATCATCTAGTCTGACCTCCTGCACAAGGCAGGCCACAAAACCCTACCCATACACATTTATAACAACCCCGAACCCATGACTGAGTTATTGAAATCCTCAAAAGTGAGATTTGAAGACCTCAAGCTGCAGGGAATCCATCAGCAAGCGACCCATGCCCCACGCTGTGGAGGAAGGCGAAAAACCTCCGGGGCCCCTGCCAATCCGCCTCGGAGGAAAATTCCTTCCCGACCCCAAATATGGCGATCAGCTAAACCCCGAGCATGTGGGCAAGACTCACCAGCCAACACCCAAAAAGGAATTCTCTGCAGTAACTCAGTTCCCATCCCATCCAACATTCCCACAGACCATTGAGCAGACTTATCTGCCGATAATCCAAATCAATTGCTCAAATTAAACTATCCCATCATAACATCCCCTCCATATACTTATCAAGCTTAGTCTTAAAGCCAGATAAGTCATTTGCCCCCACTACTTCCCTCGGAAGGCTCCTTCTCTGGCCTCCAGCCGCAGCTTCTCCATCCTTAGCGCGGCCCCGCTCTGCCCAGGCCCAGGAAGATACAGCCCACAGAGAGGACGGGACCCCCCTCCCACATTCCTGGCTCCCTCATTGACCTGCCACCCTGTCAATAAGGCTGACCTGAGTTGGCCTCCCCCCCAGCCCTGGGGGCTGTGTCTGTCTCAGGGTCCTGCTTCCTCCAGAGATGCCAGCCGAAAAGACCCGCTCAGTTCAGAGAGGGGCTAATAGACCCTTACACAGGGAACAGACCTGCTCTGGGCCCGTGGGCGAGTCACGGCACCATTCTGGGCCTGTTTCCCCTTCCACCCACTGTCCGCTCAGCACGTGACCCCTTTGGGGCAGGCCCTGGCTCTCCCTGGGCGTGTGAAGCAGCCAGCGCAGGTAAGGCCCTGAAGGGCTGAGGTTGCAGGCGGGGAGCAGAGGAGGAGGGTCACTGTCTACGACGCGTGGGGACCCCGCTCTGGCATGTGCACGTCGCGCGGTCAGGGCTGCCTTGTGCGCTGTGGGCATTGTGGAAGGAGGGCACCGGGTGGGAGATGAGGGAGACAAGCTGCTGGGCACGGCAGAGCTGCGTGGGAAAAGGCCGAGCCAGGCAGACAAGCAGGCCACGGAGATCAGTGCCACTGGCAGAACAAGGCT
Organism: Mesoclemmys tuberculata; assembly: GCA_007922155.1. Lineage (NCBI taxonomy): Eukaryota > Metazoa > Chordata > Testudines > Chelidae > Mesoclemmys > Mesoclemmys tuberculata. Next base: position 865,261 of record ML675642.1, read on the forward strand.
CTGCAGACGTAGCCAGAAAATGGGTCCGGGCAGCGAGCAGGGCCCTACGATATCATTGTTCCTGCCGCTGTAACACGTCCCTGACTTCACACCCCGCAGAGGACGTGGAGCGTGGCTCAGTCTGCGGAGAACTTGGTCCCGCGCAGCCTGGACAACTGGCTCGTTTTGAACTCTGCGGGCAGCTTTAGAAAGAGCTGCTGAGTTCCCAGAGCTCACGTTTTACCTGTACAGGGATGTGCACAAGGGGGGGGACAACCAGGGCTGGGCCCCCTCAATCAGCAGGGCCACAGCGGGCCAGGAGAGCGAGCTCCTCTGAGCCCGGGCAAGGCCAGGAGATGACAGCTCCTCTGGCCACTGGGGTACAGTGAGCTGCACTGTCCTTGGGGCTGAGGTGGGGGGAAGCAGCTTCTCCAGCTGTGGGGGGCACGGAAAGTGCCCCGCCAAAAGAGGCCACATTTTTATTGCTGTGCACGCCCCTGTGTCCTTGGGAGGGAAGCAGATCAAGGCCCATTTCCATACAGGGTATCGGTGGGGAGGCCTGTTCCGAACTGTGAAAGATTTGGGCCTGGTGAAGGGTCTCCCCCCGCTGACCAGGGCACTGGCTCTGAGGTCTGGTTAGCCCTCAGGATTAGTACTAGGCTCACTGGTAGCGTGAGAGTCTTTTCTCAGGGCTGCCTGGGGCTACATACAGAAACCCCGTGGGAACCAACATGCTGGACTTAGGCACGGGGGCAATAAAGCCAGGCCAGGATTCCCAAAAGGGCCCCACAGGCGGGTTCAGGAGCGCTCTGTCCTTGGAAAATCCACCCCACAGGGCCCCAGTGGGAACAGTCGGGTGCACAGTGCTTGGATAGCCAGCCCCATGTATCCAAACCCTCCTGCTGGCGAATGCTGGGGGAAAGCAGGAGAAAATCTGCACAGCTCCTTTACAAGATAGAGCAGAGTGTTCAGCCCAGGGGCTCTCCACGGGCAGTGCAGCTCACTCCACTGGGAGGCATCCAGCACCGGAGCTCAGGCCCATCTGCTAGCAGTCCAGGGTCCCCTTGGTGCGCACACATTCACTTGCAGGGTGCTGTCAAGGCGCTCAAGCAAGTTTAGAACCCACTGGCCCAGCCATCCTTGCTTCTGCTGCTGGGGGGGTGGCCAAGGCCCTTGTCATACTTCAGGTGGGGCAATCTCATTGGATTAACTGAGGTGGCTAAAGCAGCCGCCATTTCCTGTCTTTGGAAAGGTCAGCCACATGGCTTATTAAAGCAATAATCTTCATCTGCTTGCTCTGTCCCCTTCAGCTGCATCCTTTCAGACGGCAGCACAGGGCTTGGGCAGATGCTGCCAGACAGCATGGAAGATTAGGAACGATAGGAAAGGCAGGCAGAGCCTAGTGAAATTGCAACTACTGCAAGAACGGGGAGATGGGGCAGCCCTGGTTTCATATGGCAGCTCTGCAATCACCACAGCATCGTCATCCCCTTGCTGCACCCCAGGGAATTCCAGGTTTTTCCCGTTTTCCAGCAGAGCAGGTTTTTCAAGTGAAATATTGTCAGATCATGGTGCACATTTCCATGACTGGCGTTTTCAAAAAGTTATGGGAGTTGTGAGGAATGAGACATACAAAGGCTGCAACTAATGGTCTGGTAGAAAGGTGCAGTGGGACTCTGAGGTCTATGCTGAGGATGAATGTTACCCAGAGAATGATTAGGATGTGTTGCTTCCTTGTTAGTGATTTGCGTATAGGAGTGCCCCCCCAAAAGCCTGCGGGGCTTGTCCCCGTTGATCTACTTTATGGAAGACAGGTGAGGAGTCCCCTAGATTTACTCTGAGGTTCTTGAGAGGGCAGTACAGAAAAGCCAGGACCGTGTGCAGGGGAATATGTCACTGGTAAAAAGAATTTAGAAGCTCTGGTAGATTTAGTGGCTCAGAACTTTGAAAGCAGTCAGGTGTCAGAAAGCTTGGTATGCCGGGCATTCTGGAGAAAGAAGCCTTACCAAGAATAGGGGAACCTTGAGGCATATTCAGGAGTCAGAGACACCCCTTCCTACACTATTTTTGTACCACTGGTATCAGCTCATGCCAAGATCCCCGTGGCTCGGCTGAAATACAGAGCTGGACTCACGCTGGCTCCTGTTAGGCGTTGTTAGGGTTGTTAAAATAGGTATTAGGGTTATGAGAATGTGTTTAGTGTTTAGACTTGATTGAATACTTGTGAGTTGCTGCCTGCCTGCATGAATCCCACTTATAACATATGTATCCCACATGGTAAGGTGATACGTAAGCCTCTGTAACTGTGCAAATCACCACGCCAGAAAGAGTGATTAACTAGTGTAAAATGTTGATTTCCAACAGAAGGTCTTATGTCCTTCCCAACAGGAAAAGGCCATCAGCACGAGCTGGGTTAATGTGGAACACTGAAAAGGACAAAAGACTTTGCTGTTCTCCCCATGGAGATGAGTCATGCAAGTGAATTCCTCCCATTAGCTGAGGTTGATTTATGAGGATGATTTAGTTGGGATTGGTCCTGCTTTGAGCAGGGGGCTGGACCAGATACTTCCTGAGATCCCTTCCAACCCTCATCTATGATTCTATGCAGCTCAGTGCACATGTGGGGAAAGGGGACAAATCCCTGACAAGAAAGAACTGGAGCTCTATGCCGACGACTCTGGGAGCAGGGTTTCTAGCCATAGCAAGAGATCCCCAGTGCTTGGCCTGGGTTAGCCCGGGTTACCCGTACAGGACATATACATCTTGCTTACTACAGAAGCTTCTACAACCTTCTGACCTTAAAGATTGTAACTCGTGTGGATCTATGGTTACCTACTTTAACCTTGTAAAAAAACCCTTTCATTGCCTTTTCCTATTAATAAATCCTTAGCTAGGATATTATAGACTTGCTACAAGTGTTGTCTTTGCTGTGAGATCTGAGGTGCAATTGACCTGGGGTAAGAGACTGGTCCTCTGGAGCCTGGGGGTAACCTCAATACGGCTGTAAGAGACCCTCTATTACTGATGTAGGGTTACCTGGGTGGCAAGACGGACTGCAGCACCCAGGGGCCTGTCTGTGACTTGCTAGGCTGTCACACTGCCTGAGGAGTTTACACTTGATGGTTGTTTGATGAAATCTAAGTATGGAACTCAGCCAATTTGGCGTTTGTGCCTTGCCTGTTTTGCGACCTCAGGCTGGTTCTCACACTCTTGTGCCACTGCGGGACACTTGATGGCATGTGTCTGGCTTGGAGTTGCTGCACCGCTCATGGGTCCTCCCTCCTGACCAGAATTCAAACGGCCCAGTTCAATAAGCAGGCAGCCTTCAGACCGGGGCCAACAAGAGGCGCCACAGGCAGCTGTGGCTAAAGACAGAGTGTCACACGTCCTGACGCCTGCCCTCTGACCAGACTCGCCGAGTGGGCTGAGGGAACCTGCACTTGGCTGATGAGGCTGCTGCAGGTTGGCTTGACAAGCTCTGCCTGTGATAAGGGGAGTCGTTCAAACACATCAAACCAGACGTGACCCGCACCCGAGTTCAACTATTGCTCAGCTCGTCTCAAGAAAGAGATTAACCCCTTCAAACCCATACAAGAGTGGGTCACTGCATGAGTCACACGGAATTTTAATAAAAACAACAGACATTTCTCACATTCTCCCTGGGGGCAGTCATCAAAGCTGTGACTGATTCACCCTGTACAGGGCAGACACCCACCACCTCATCATTGAGAACAGCAGGCGAAAGAGCTGCTGATAGTTACGGCAACCTCCGAGAAGGAAAACAAATCTTACAAAAGAAAAAAAAAGAAAAGCGTATTCCCAGCATGCAGTTCTGTGCTGTGACATAATGAGAAACCTCTGACCAGAACTCCTTCGTTCCCCTCATTCCAGACATTACTAGTGACCATCTGGATGCAATTTTCCAGTGAATGGAGCAAGCAACGCAAAATACATTTCCCTTTCTGGGCTTGCATATGGAAAAAGAAAAATCATTTGGGACCCCCAGGCAGCCTTGTAAATCCCAGGGAGTCAGTTAGGATTGCGACATCAGAGGCCTGAGATGTGGCAACAGGGGAGGCTAAAGGCCTGGTTTAAACCTGAGATCAACCTAGCTACATTGCAGAGGGCTCTGAAAAAGTCACACCCTGTGTGACGTAGTTGGGTCAATCTACCCCACACCACAGACAAAGCTAGGTCAATGGAAGAATTCTTCCACTCACTTGGCCCCCAACCTCTCGAGCAGATGGATTCACGAAGCAATGGGAAACCCTGCCACAGGCGTAGTAAAGTGTCCACACTACAACGGTGTAGCTGGAGCATTGCTGCTCTGGCACTGGTAGCATAGACATATCCGAACGGTTTTCATCTCTCACACAAAGAGCCGTGTTGGTCCAGATCTATTAGACAGAGGGGAGGTAACAGCTTTTATTGGACCAGCTTCTTTTGGGGAGAGAGACGTTTCGGCATGCCACAGCTAACCCAAGGTGGAACAGATTGTTTAGTCTGAGGAGTTAACACATGTTGTAGGAGACCAATCAGAGTGAAGTGGCCCTTTGACACCCCTGCAGTCATAGGACAAGAAAATGGGCTTAGGAGGTTACAGACTTTGTAATAAGCCATAAAGGCGGGGGCTTTATTAAGACCATGATTTTTAGTGTTTAGCAAAGTGATGAATTTTTATCTCCCAGGCTCGTCTTCTGAAGGCGTCCTGCAGGCTTCCTGTGAGGGTGAGGCCTGAGAGATCAGCTGTGGAGCGATCGCTTTGGTGACAGGGTGTTTTTGTCTGTGATCATTTCTCTGCGAGAGTTCAATGGCGAGTGCAGCGAGTGCCTGGGTTCACCCACAGTTGTTATTGGGACATTTAGTGCACGGGATGAGGTGCACCACACGGGACAGGCACGTGTAGGCCCCATGGATCTTGCAGGGTGTGCTGTGGAGAGTAAGGATCATCGTAGCAGTGGAGATGTCTGCAGGTTGCATCTGTTCTGGCCTGTGGGGAGCGGGCTTCGGAGGAGGAACTGGGTGAGATGGGTGGGTTGTTTGAAGACCTGAAGAGGGGTGCAGAAAAGATTTTGTTCAGGAGGATTTTGTTCATCGAATAGGAGTTGTAATTGTTTGATTATACCTCATAAAGAAGCCTAAATTCATAACTTTGCTAGACACTAAGAATCAGGGTCTTGGGAAAGACGCTGGAATTGTGGCTGATTACAGCAATCTGTAACCCACTAACCCCCCCTTATTGCCCTGTGACTGCAGGGGTGTTTATGGGCCACTCACACTGAATGGTCTCTTACACACTGTGCTAACTCCTCGTGCTAAACAATCTGCTCCACCTTGGCTTTAGCTCTGATTCGCTGAGGGCTTGTCTGCACTTACAACGCTCCAGTGGCACAGCTGCACCGCTTCAGTGAGACGCTGCCTACACTGACAGGGGGCTGCTCCCATCAGCGCAGGTAACCCCCCTTGCCCAAAAGGTGGGAGCTAGATCTACAGAAGAATTCTTCCATCGGCCTAGCGCCATCTACACAGGGACTTACGGAGGCTTACCTACAGTGCTTGGGATGTGGATTTTCATACCCCTGAGCAATGTAGTTATGCTGATGTAATTTTCTGGTGTAGACCAAGCCTGAGCTCCTTTCGCAAACCTGAAGAGCTCTGTGTAGCTAAAAAGCTCCTCTCTTTCACCAACTGAGGTTGTGCCAATAAAAGATATTCCCTCTCCCACTTTGTCTCAGCTGCTACCATGCATGCTCAGGGCCTGGGGGGGATGGCAAATGGTCAGAAGCCAACACTGCAGCATGAAATGAAACAGCTAGATGTCATCCTCCAGAGGAGCTACAGGGTTTGTGTGTAAAGCATCACTCTCAGGCAAAGGCCATGCAAAGCATGAATACTGGGTTCACACACCACACACAGCCTCATGCACTCACAAATCGGGCCCTTCTTGCCATCTAGGAAAGGGCACACACAGGTTAATGACAGAAGCAGTTGCACAGATGCTCTTTGCCTGCAGGGAGCAGCTGCCAGTCCCTGCCCCAAGTCCAGTGCGTTGGGGAGGAGGAATGCTCTAGCAGGAAGGATTTCCACCCAGTGTGCGGAGAGTGTGCTGATGAGTCTGGTCTGCTAACACCCGCAGTCTCGCCCCTTCACAGCCCTGTGCAAATGTTCAGCATCACTTCACTCCTGCCTTTCGCTGCATGACAGCAGTGGGGCTCCCTGACACAGGGGTGCAGCAGTCTGCACATGTGCAATGAATTGCAGAGTCAGGACCAACCCTGTAAGCTGCAGTAGGCATGAGCTCCATTGGAGAGAATGGCTTCTGCCTCAGTTTCCCCAGAAGCTATGCATCTGAAACTTCCATTATTATTAGGTGCATTCAAGTAGCACCTAACAGCCCCCCCGAGACTGGGACCCCATTACAATAGGCGCCTACATCACATAGTACACAGTGATTCCTAGTTCACAGTTTGAAAAAGTGGGGCAGGAGACACCCAAAGGATGTATTATTTTACTCATGTTACAACGGGGAACTGGGGCCTAGCAAGTTTCAGCAGCTTGGGCCACGGTCACATGGCTAGTGGCCATGTGCCAGAGCCAGGAGTGAAATCCAGGGTTTCTCTGCCTCCTCGTCCCATGCTGCCTGCACGACACTGAAGTAGCATGGCACATACCAGATGGTTTTGAGTAATGGCTCTAGGACTCACAAATTGGTTTTACCCTCTCTTTCTTTATGGTTAGATGGGGAGGAGGGTCCTGATACATTTGACTGTTGTAATGTGGGGTCACAGTATGAAAGCATTGGCTTAGATTAAAAGCAAATCCCAGTTTCTGTACAATGGGGAGCCTATTCCCTGCAGCTCACCTGACCCCACTGAAAGCAGCAGCAAATGGCAGCAGGATCCAAGCTCTCATGATCCAATGTTACCGCTTGTGTAACTCGGTCAAGCAGCAGCAACCTGATGGACTGCAGTGAGGGTCAATATCTGTCTGATCCCTCATGAGCACGACTCCAAAGTGGGACACGTGCTACAGGCAAGATCAGCTTCTGTGAGCTCCCTGACACAGCAAGGAGAGGTTACTTACCTTATAGTAATTGGAGTCCTTCCAGATGTTTTGTCCCTTTGTGTTCCTCCACTGTGAGACGCATGCACACCTGTGCACTCAAGCGGAGAATGCAAAGCTCAGAGCAATGCCTCATACCTCGGAACAAGGACAAGGGCATAGAAGGAGGCATGGGCCTGCTAGCACTCATTTCCTTCCTGACCATGGAGCAGAGCCTTCCCAGCCGAGGAGAGGGAGGGCGGGAGGGAGAGCACCCTCAGGGACAGAACATCTCGAATTCAAGTTGCTGTAATAAGTCAGTGGAGGTTATTTACTGTAACTGGAAGTTTTGTGGTGTGTGGTCCCATCTGTATTCCACACTCGCCACATGCCCAAGCCCCAAAACTCTTCAAAGCCGTGTCTGCTGACCCTCACATGCACAGTAGCGTCCCTTGTGCTCTTGACTGAGAGTATCAGAGGCGGTGCAGGTCGACACGTCTCCAGTTCTCCTCATTACTGCAATCCAACAGGATGCGAAGCGGAGGGGAAGGAAGGAGGGTAGTGGAATACAGATATGGACACGCCTTTCGAAGAACCTCCAGTTACAGGAAGAGCCTCCATGTTTTCTTCAAGTGTTGGGTCCTTTGCATATTCCACACACAGGTGACTAGCAAGCAGTGTTTGGAGTGGAGGCAGATGCAAAGAAGTTGATAGCAGAGATGCTTGTAGTATTGCTGTTCCTATGGCTGCATCCACAGCTGCAGTTTAAGTGAGCGTGTAGTGTGACAAGAAGATGGGGACAGAGCTCCAAGCTGTCGCTCAGCCCTGGCATTGCATCTGGGCTACTCCCACAGCGAAAATCTTTGTGTATACCCTGGGTTCCGTGAGCCAAAAGAGATGGACACACAACTGATAGCGCTCTTGGCCAACCATGAAGCCCAGGAATTTCCTGTGAGATGGGTGAATATTTATGTGGACGTAAGTATCCTTCATGCCGAGAGCCACAAACCACGTTCCCTCCTGCAGGAAAGGGATTATAGACACCAGCGTCATCATCCTGAAGCGTCATCATCCTGAATTTCAGCTTTTGAATAAAGATGATGAGCTGTCGAAGGTCCAGGATGGGTATCCGCCCTCTGTTTTTTGGGGGGATTAGGAAATTTGGGGAGTAAAACCCTCTCCTTTCGTACTGAGGTGGGACATGTTCTATTGCCCCCCAGTGAAATCAGGAATCTGCCTCTTGTCAAAGAATCACTTGATGAGAGTGGTCCTTGGAGTGGATCAAGGAGATGGATTGTGAGGAGTGGGGAAAGAAACTCTACAGGACCCAGCTGTCCGTGATGATCTTGTTTCAGGTGTGGGCAAAGAGAGTAAGATTCCCTCCAAAGGTACAGGGGAAGGTGCAGGTAACATCAGTGGTGGTGTGCAGATCTCGACTTCCATGTCAGAAATGGCCCTTGGCCTGCGGTTGGGAACAAGCAGAAGTTGTGGCAAAAGAAGAGCCAAGAGATGGGACCTCTGAATCCTCTGTTGTTTATGTGGCGGCTCGGGTGGATGCTGGCAATATGGAGCATGGGCAGAGGGTGGCCATGGTTTAAAGGGCTGTCTCTGCTATCATCTTCTGGGGCTGGAGAGTAAATCCTCAGGGGTCACAGAGTGCCTCTTGAGTCCATTAGAGAATGAAGTGACTCGTTTGTCTTTTAATTACAAAGGTTGGGCTCATTGAAGGGAAGGTTTTGAATGGTGTTTTGGACCTCTCTAGGAAAGCCCGGTGACTGAAGCCATGAGTTCCTTCACATGACAAGTTCTGTGGCCAAACTTCTGGGTGCTCTATCTGCAGGGTCCACCAAAGCCTGGAGAGCTACCTTTCCTGCTAGTCTTCCCTTCTCCAGGAAAGATTGGAATTAGGCTCGATCTTCGATGGGGAGTTTCTCTAAAGTCCACAAGCCAAGCCTAGATATTGAAATTGTGTTCAGCTAATAGAGCTTGGTAATCAGCTATATGAAACTAGAGACCTGCCAAGGAGAAGACCTTTCTACCTACGAGGGCCAGACTCTTTGGGCCCTTTTCTGCTGGGGTAGACTTTTGATAGTGCAACCGAGTTCTTTCCATAGCTGCCTCTATCACCAATGAGTTACAGGCAAGGTGAGAAAAGTGGAAGTCAGCTCCTTTGGCATGAACAAAGAAATTCCTCTCAGTTCTCTCTGGTGTAGGGGCGCACGGTGCTGGTGCATTCCAGGCTGCTCTGGCCAGTTCCAATGTAGCCTCGTGAATCAGAAGAGCTATTTTGGATGATCCTTGTGGCTGTGAAATGTCCAAGAGGCAGTGCTGAGGGTCCTGGACCTATTCCAGTGGGATCTGTGGATCAACAGCTCCAGATACTGCTGGTAGTCATCTGGTGGCTCCAGCTCCAGCTCATCCTCCTCGTACATTGATGGAAGCGATACAACTCTTGAGAGGGGTCTGGGCACCTGTCTTAGGGGTTCCAAGGCTCCAGTAGGGCCAGAAGGAAGGATCCACTGATCTTGGTGGCCCCCAAGGGAATCAGTACTGGCTCTCCCTGGGGGATTCATATCTAAAGGGATGGTCAGCACAGCCTTTGAACTGTCTGTTGGGGTTCCTGGGACTTCTCAGAGATACTGGTGCAGCTTTCTCCTCCAACTCCTCCAATTCGGGGGACGGTTCTCTTGGTAGTGCTGGTACTGTCGGTACCAGGGCACTCCTGCCAAATGGATGGGGATGAAGCTGCTCCTGGAATAGCAAAAATGATTCCTCCTCCAGCGTAAGGACATCACTCAAGAGTGCAGGGCCTGAAAGGAGTGGAGACAGCGGATGGGGGAGGAATATATCTTCTGGTGTTACAAAGGTCTCCAAACAGCCCAGAATCCAGGGAGTTTGGGTGGAAACACCTGAAGGCCCTGGCTCGACTATCGTAGTCATTCAGTCTTTGGATAAATGAGGTGGTGCTGACGGTGCATCCGGACCCGCACTTGTAGGTGAAAGCGGTGAGCATCTATCTTTACATTTCAGTCCCACTGTCACTGCCAGAACTGCTGACCCTTCTTTTTTTGTGCCTTGCCCTCCAGCCTGGGCCTCTGGCAGAGCCAGATCTGTGAGTTTCATATGTGATATCTCGCCCAATCTTGCCTGGCTTAAGGAGGAAATGCTTTTTGCTCTGTGGGGCTCCCTCCTTGAGCCCATGAGAATGCCCTCTATTCTCCTGGGGAGCCCCGTGGAGGAGTCTTTGAGCTTCAGTGGCAAAGGCTCCACTCCAGGGCTCATGCTTGAAGGAAGGAGCGCTGCTAATTGGCTCAGGCCAATTTACAGAGGAGGGGGTCTCCCAGGCCTTTGTCAGAGAGGGGCCTTCTAGCTTCATCCATCAAGAACTTTTTATGTTGGTGCTCTCAGGCCTCACTTGTTCTGGGTGGGAAAGACGGACAAACACTGCACTTTGCAGAGACGTATGCTTCACCCAGGTCATACGAGCACCACTGAGACTTGTCACTGACGGAGGAATGAGGGCAGGAGATGCAATTCTTGAATCCTGGTACTCTGGGAATAGTCCTGGAAATGGGAAGTACTTTCCCTGAATGGGGGGCAGAGAGGGAACCATGCTATACTAACTCTATACAACTATAGCTACTAAACTGGATATAAAAACTATTTACAATGAGTTTACTCTACAGTTACATGCTGAAGGAGGACACAATTCTGACTTAGGCCATTTGGCAGTAAGAAGAAACTGGAGAGGCATCAACTGCACCACCTCTTACACTTCGGGTGAGAGCACAAAGTAAGCTACCGTGCACGTATGGGCCAAAGGACACTGCTTTGAAGAATTTCCAGACTTGGGAGTGTGGTGCACATTCCATGTATTTGTGGAAATCAAATAGCGACTGGCACACAAAAGAGAACCTCTCCATCGTCTTTGAGCTCTATCTCCCTATGGGTGCTCCACCTTAGGAGACTCCCAAGCAGTAACTCACTGAGGAGGTAGGTGCTGAGGAGGGAAGTCCAAGATGGTTCGTGGGACTGTGTCACCAAAAACAGCATCATCTCTGGAACCACATAGGATGGCATAAAGCTTGGCAAAGGAATGAATGGAAGATCATTGCAGATTTCTGTTATAGGAAGAGCTATCAATGTGGCTGTGCTGTCATTCTGTGAGGAGGCTGCATCCCCGTGGATTCATAGCAGGTTAAAATGCAACCCGAAACCCACCTGGATAGTCTGAGTGGAAATAGGCTCTCCCTTCATGTCCTCTGCAAACGATACAAATAACCTAGGAAAGGTCCCAAAGGTCTTATTCCTGTCAAGAAACAAGGTGAGAGCCCTTCTGATGTCTATTGTATTTGGTCTCTTCTCTGGAGGCATGAGGGTTTGCGTAGAACGCCGTAGGTGGATCTCTTGATTAATACGGCATTCCAACGCCATCTTAGGGTGGAAGAGTGAATGGGAAAGCAGTGTAACCATACCGCTGTAAAAGATAGTAAATGGTGGGTCTGCCATAAGAACATCCCCTCTCCTGTTCTTCTAGCTGAAGTAACGGCCCGTTGACCAAAGCCCACTGCCAGGCACACGCTAAGGCAGGTTTGCATTTTGGAACTCCTGGAGTTGCTATTCAAGATGTGCAGGCCAACCCAGCTGTAACTGCTGAAGGACCCCAAGGACATCTCAAGGTCAATCTCGAGGTAGACCTCAATATAGTAAATTCTTCTTTGAGTGCTAGTTCGTCTCCGTTCTGAGTTAGGTGAGTATGCACCACATGCACTGGTGCCAAAATTTTTTCCCCTAGTGATATCTGTAGGGCCGGCTCTAGTGCTCTCTGCAATGGCACGTGGATGCACTCATACATAGGGCGCTGCTGGCCCCCTCCCTTCCTGTTCCTTCTTACTGCCTGTGACGGTGCTGGAATGCTCTCTTGTTCTCGCAAGTATTCGCAATCCTAGTGGTTCACTTGTTTAATTTAGTGTACGTAATTGTTGTTTTAGTAGTTTAGAAGTTAGCTTAGTGTCCTTCATCCCAGGGTCAGGGCATGCCCCGAACCTAGGGGTTTAAACACTGCACTTCTTGTAAGAAGCCGATGCCTATCAGTGACCCACAGCAAAGCTGTTTGGAGTGCTTAGGAGAAACTCACATGCAGGAAAAGTGCAAGATCAGCAAAGGTTTTTGCCCTCGGATAAGAAAAGACAGACACGGACTTAAGGCCATCCTGATGGAATCGGCACTTAGACCGGCATCAGAACCGATGTCAGACTATGGAGTCGACGAGAAGCACTCCTCTGGAGCCAGCAGCCTAGCACCACTTGATGCCCCTGGTGCTGAAGGATGACCATGCCAAAAGAGAACGCTTGCCAGCACCGAAACCAGTTAAGAAAGGCACGGGGACATTAGTGAGACCCGTGTCGGGCCACTTCGGTATCGAGAGGATCTCCATATGTAAGGGCATTGAGTCCAGTGATGCACCACCGCCAATACCAGGAAGTGGCAGAGGGCCTCATCACCTGGTGGTCCTACCATGCCTGAGACATTCCAGGCGATGAAGGACCACCTAGCTACTCTGGTGCTGCCTACACCTAAGGAAGGGAGGCCTGCACACTGAGCTGACTATCCCTTTGGGAGGGGGGATGTCAAGGGGAAAGCCATCGTCAGAACCACCACAATGCTCCCCGTTAATAGGGTGCCATTCGCTGGGCCGCCAGCAGTCCATGGGTCCATGGTGCCGGTCCCTGGAACCACGTCATCAGAGGTCGGGATCTTGCCTCTGGTCCCCAGATGACAAACACTGATCCAAAGAGCCGTCCTTTGCTGAGACCATGGCACCAATCTGACTCCCCTGGCAGATCCCCAGAGCCTCGGCGCCGCTTGCCAAGTTCTTACAGAAGGCCAAGGAACAAGATACAATCGCGGGACACCCAATACAAGGGATCCTGGCACCACTTCCCAGTGCTGGGGTACCAACGTTCAAGAGGTGGTGCAGAGAGACACATAGCGCTGGCCCCTCCATGGTCACCCAGGGACACTTCCTCGGACTCCGAAGGGGAAGTTCTAGTCCCTCCGGCTGGGTTTCCTATACTGCCTCAGGGACCTTGGCCCCAGGGACAGTGGCCTGGTTCCTGGCAGTTTTGGAACCCCTGGGGTTTCCCAGATACTACAGCGCTGCAGACCTATTCAACTGCAGGAACCTCGGTACTGCATTCTTCGTAACCCCAGGAGCAGTGCCAGATTTAGATGTGGACTTGGAACAGGAGGGGGCACCCTCAGACAGCCAACAGAGATTGCCCTATCCAGGGACATAGACCTGGCACTCCCTCAGAGTACAAGCCCCCTCTTCCTCTTCGCCAGAGGTGGTAGCAGGGCCCTCTATGTCGGCCCCACTAGACGACTTCAGGGCCCATCAGGATCTGTTAAAGCGAGTGGTGAGCAACTTAGGGCTCAAGCTAAAGGAGCTTACGGAACTGGTCAAGGAACTCTTAGGCGTCCTAGCGTCTGCAGCCCTCCCAGTCCATGATGGGATGATAAAATTGGCCAAGGCACTTTGGCAGACCCCAGCCTCGCTGCGCCCCACGTCCAAATGGGCAGAGAAGGAATATTATGTGCCTGCCAAGGTTTTTGAGTACCTCTACACCCACCCCTCCCCGGGGTCACTAGTGGTCGCAGCCGCCAATGAGCGCGACAGACAGGGTCAAGTGAGTTCTATGCCTAAAAATACAGGGGCTAAGAAATTGGACCTCTTTGGCCATAAGGTTTATTCAACAGCAAGCTTACAGCTGAGGGTATGCAACCAGTAGGCTACGTTGGGGAGAGTCCATTTTAACATCTGATAGTCGCTCCAAAAGTTCACAGATTCCCTGTCACAAGGCTTCCAGGCAAGAATTTGAGGCAATCCCGGAGGAGGGGAGACCGGTGGCCAGGGCCTCCTTACAGGCGGCGTCAGATCCCACAGACTCCGCAGCCAGGTCTATGGCCTCCGCGGTCTCTATGAGGTGAGCATTCTGGCGCCAGCCATCTGCTCTCTCAGCAGATGTGAGTGGAAGACCTATGGTATTTGCAGTGGTGAGGGGCCACCCCATTAATTTAGTTGTTAACACTAGAGCAGCAATGAGCATTATTCCTGACAAAGATCCTAGACCTTCTCCCTTGTCCTCCAGGCAGGCTAAGGTGCTAGCAATCTCTGCGAGAGCAGAGTCACCACCAGGCTTTCTAAGTCCACACAGATACATACGGGGAGCATGCGAAGAAATCATATTTTTGCCTTGCTCAAATGATCAGATCTAAGGAACAGCTGACTGGGGTCCAATTTGCTAGGTAAGCCTGGATGTATTGTGGATATGAAGAACCAGTTGGTGTGTGTTATCACAGCACAGGCGTTAGACCATCAGCCAGTGAATGTGGCCTGGTATCAGCGGTAAAAGGACCAGCAAAACGTGACCCGAATGAACATGCAGGCCAACCAGAACTGCAAGCCCTATTCCTTAAGTACACTGATGCCTTCCCCAAGCACAAGCCTGACTGTGGGCGGATGGCAGGGGCCAGCTGTGCGGAAGGAGACTTACCTGCCCCAATCAATACCCCTCCCCAGACCAGGCTTTGAATTCACTGAGCGTAAGTTAGGTGTTAATTGCACTTTCCCTTTTAGTTTCTTGTAATCAGTTCTGACTCTTCTGCCTCATTTCTTGTCATCACTTAAAACCTGTCTCGCTGTAGTTAACACGCGTTTGACTGCTTTATCTGAACCAGTGTGTTTGGACTGAAACTCCATTTGTTCAGGAAACTCCATCGGGGATGAGAAGATTTGTGCATATTATTTTCTATTCATGAAATGAAGGACTTGATAGGAGCTCGTATTACCCAGGGCATGCTCGGCCCTACAAGACTCACATTACTGGGGGCAAGTCCGGGACTGGCAATTTGCTGAATTTAAGAAAACTGTTTTACAAAGGTCCCCAATGACTCCTGAAGTGTATAGGGTGAAATGGAGATGTCTTAAAAGGAGTGCTGGTATGAGTCATAATGACTATAATAGGTGTGACATCATAAGAAAATGGGTGAAAGGAAAAGGGGTTGAAAATTATGCCCAAATGCTTGATCTCTTTGCTCAAGAACATTTCCTGAGTATATGCACTGATCATGTAAAAAATTGCCTGAGGGATAAATCTATAAAACCTGTAGCAGAGATGGCTACACTGCCTTTGAGCGAGCCCAGATGTCCAGTGAGTGCAAGCCACAGAAGGAGGGGCACAAACCTGGTGTAAACGCTGGCTGGGAGCCTTGGCGCTCACCCCAGAATCATTCCTGTCCTGGTAATCCCCATCAGAAGCCTCCCATGAAGGTGGCAGGCCCAAGGTGTTACCCCTGTGACTCCACTGTGCTCCTGGAAATTAGCACCTGCAACTGAAAGAAACTAAGCCCCAGCCAGTCCACGTTAATGTAGCTGTCATTAACCCAGAAGCACCTACAGTGAACCTGATGAGTTTGGAGGGTCTGGCCCTGTAGACCCAGATATGGAATTTGTCAAGGTTGTGAAGATGAATGGCAGGGAGTGCATGGGGGGAAGAGGCTCCAGGGCACAGATTTCTCTGCTTAAGCAGAGTGTGATCCAAGACACTGATGTTACCTGGCTGAATGGCAGAGCTCGTGGCAGTGGGAAGCCCTAGGATTCCATGCCATTAGCAAAGATGCATGTAGGGGAGGCTCAGAAAGTGATGTGACTAGGGTAGAGGGCCATATCCCCATGGAAAGGCTTGTCGGGAATGAGGTTTTTTACATGGCTAATGCTGTTAATGTGGTAACCTGCAGTAAAAGGGAATGTTGCACTGGGACCCCCCGAGGGGGAATATTGTGCTGGGACCCCAGGGGGAGAATATTGCGCTAGGATGCCAGAGGGGGGAATACTGTGCTGGGACCCTCCAGGGGGGAATATTGCACTGAGATACCAGAAGGGGAATATTGCTCTGGGACCCGAGAGGCGGAATGGCAAAGTCCCAGGAACTGCGAGGGAGAGAGGGAAGGACTCTTTGATTCTTCTGCAGCAGAAGGAACCAGAGCGTCTCCCGGTGTGGGAGAGGCTGGGACTGTCTCCTGCACAGCAGCGAAAAGCAACACAGCCTCAGGGCCAAGGGAAGTGACGTCTGTGGCTGAAGAATCTGTCTCACTTGTCAGCGGCCAGTGTTTTGCAGTTGAGCAAACAGCTGACCCCACTCTAGAGAACATCACGGAGAGTGTCCTAGAGAGACCCCTGGAAGGGAGAATGGGGAGAGGTTTTTTGAAGAAAATGGAAGATTGTATAGGGAAGATCCGGTGGGAAATAACAGGGCCCATAATGCCTGTAATACAGGAGGTATTTGTAAAAGTAGCAAAGGATATTGTGAGAATGCCACATCCTACCTGCCGAGGAAATAAATATACCTTGATGGTGGTGGATTTTGCCATTAGATATCTTCAAGCAGTAGCTGTATCTAACACTGAAGCAGAAACAACTTAAAACTGCCCCATATCACCCAGAAACCAACCGTTTGGTGGAAAGATTCAATAGGACCCTAAAATCCATAGTGGGAACATATGCAAATAAAAGGGCTACAAAATTAGATGCACCGTTAATCCAAGAATCAACAGGTTACCCTCCATTTGATCTTGTATATGGAAGGAAAGGGATGGGACCCCTAGAACAGTGAGGTAAAAGAAGAGCCAGTGACCGAATAAGTACAGAGGTTCAGAAAAGAGTTAAAAACATGATGGGTATGGTTCAAACTAACCTCAAAGATAGTGAGGCCAGACAAAAGGCAGGAATGATAAAAAGATGCTCTTTTGTAATAAAAGACTTGGTGTTAGTGGTAAGCCCTGTGAAAAGGAACATGTAGCAGCCAGGAGGGTGGACACCGAGGGAGGGCCATCCACCCTCTAGTGGGTGGAACCCGGAAGTCCATGCGCGCCAGACAGGAAGCAGAGGGGCGGGACAGGAACCGGAAGTATAAGAGGTGGGCCCGATAGCTCAGTTGAGAGCCAGACGTGGAGGGAGACAGATGCCTCCCGCCAGCCCCGGAATCCACCAGAGAAGCCTGCCAGTCCAATGATGGCCCTGAGCTACAGAATTACCGGAGATGCTCGACACCGAGGAACTGCTGCGCTTACCCCTAGCTGAGTACCCCCACAAGAGGGAGGAAGACCCTGGGATTCAGATACACCTCGGGACGGGGCAGGAAGTAGCCCAGGAATAGCCAACCACCGTCCAGCTGTGCTCATGCTTACCTGCCCCACCCTACCTGCGGGCTGAGGGGCTCTAGATGGTTTATTTGCCCCATCCCACCTGTGGGCTGGGGCCTGCACCTTTGGGACTGCCACCTTTGGCTAGGAGTCCCAAGAACTCAATCTCCCCACCAATAGAAGCTGTTCCCACAGGACGTAGCAGCTGGGAAGTGTGGCTTCCCTCTGAGATTGACAGTGAGGGAGGGCTACCCCCCCAGCCCAAGATCACCTACACGTGGTGGAGAATGCAGGATGGCCTCGCCCCTTCACGAAGAAGGGGCTGCCCACGGTTTCAATCCGCCCTCAACTACGTGTCACCATGGATCTCGACAAGCTGATAAAGTGGTGGGCCAAAAGCCAACCACAGCAACAAGCCGCCCAGCTTCAGCAGCAGCAGCTGCTACAGACCCTGGGGCACAAGTGCAACAGCTGATCTGGGTGCCGGGGGCTCAGCAGCAGAAACAGAGACAGTGTGTCCAGCAGCTGATCGCCCTGCAGCCCAACCCCAGCAGCCCAGCTGCTGGGGGTGCAACGGCCCCAGTCACCTCCCCAAATGCCTCTCTGCCTCATCCAGGAGGGGCCTGAAGATGATCCAGAGGCATTCCTGATCACCTTCGAGCACATCGCCTCAGCCGTGAGCTGGGCCCCAGCACAGTGGGCCACCTTGCTGGCCCCCTACTTAACGGGGAGCCCCGAGGCAGCCTAGTGCGCCCACCCTGACAAGGAGGCTCGTGATTATAGGGCCATGAAGCAGCAATCCTAGACACCTTGGACATTAATCCCAAAACCTTCCAGTGTCAGTTCTGGGGAAAGATGTACCCCTCAGCCCTGCATAGTGATCCAGGAACTGAAGGACACATGCTGGCGGTGGCTGCAGCCCGAACAACGCTCGGCTACGGAGCTAGCTGACCAGATTGTCACCAAACAGTTCCTACTTATCCTTCCACCTCAAGAGAGGACCATGCGCCGCTGCCTCGCCATGCTGAGAGAAGCTGTACGCTTCATGGAAGACTTCTTAGTGGCCAAAACCCCAGTGTCACCAGGGCCCCCATGGCAACCTGGAATCCTCGGCCTGCCAAGCCTGGTCCGCCCAACGGGGCAGTCATGGCTGGCCTCCTGCCCAACAGCCCATGGACCCCCCCACCGGGAGTGGTTCAGAAAGGAGACCTGTGCTGCAGGACCCCTTAGATCACCCCCACAGAAACAGGGTCCAGACTGCCCCTCCAGAAGTTGGACCCTGCTTCACCTGCGGTCAGTTCGGCCACCTGCAGAGGCAAAGGCTGGCCATGGACTTCTCATTTGGCCTGGTGTACACAGGGAAAGGGTGAGCCCGGTGACGCCTGACCGCCAAAGTGATGATCCCTGTTGAGCTGCACAGCGCTAGGGGACTCTGAATGCAGGCAGACACTGATATGCCAGGAGCTTGTCCCCATGGGCGATTAAACCGTGGTGCTTTTCACCAAGCTGGATGGGTCTTGCAGATTTTGTATCAACTTCCAGGGGCTTAACATGGTTTCAAAGTTCATTGGCTACCCCGTGCTCTGTGTCGATGAACTCTTCGACCACCTCAGAGAAGCCCAGTATATCTCCACCTGGATCCGAAGAAGGGATCCTGGCAGATTCCACTGGAGCCAGGGTCAAAGGAGAAGACTATCTTTGCCACCTCCACAGGGCTCTATCAGTTCACCTGGATGCGCTTTGACCTCCATGGAGCCCTGGCAACATTCCAAAGGCTGATGGACTGGCTCCTGCAGCCCCACATCAAGTATGCGGTTGCATACCTGGACAACATAGTCATTTACAGCTGCTGCTGAGAGGACCACCTCAATAAAGTGGCGGCCGTTGTGAGAAAACATCTTGGGACAAAACATGGTGCGGCCCCTTGTCAGGAAGTTGCAAGCCATACAAGAACAGCCTCCCCTGGCTACCAAAAGACAGGTCCGAGAATTTCTCGGGCTGGTAGGATATTCCCGGTGTTTTGTCCCTGGCTTTGTCACTGTCGCTGCACCCATGACAGACATGTTGACCAAGGATCAGCCTGTGTGCGTACGGTGGACGCCCGTTCCCCAAAGCGAAAAACAGGTCCAATCTTTCATGGATCTGGTAAATTATTACGGAAGGTTTGTGCGTGGGTTCAGTAACATTGTGTCTCCAATCAGATTTGTAAAAAGACCCAGCCGAAGGCAGTCGCTGGGACAAAAGTATTCCAGAAAGGATTTGATGAGATAAAGAAAATCTTGTCCGAAAAGCTGTCCGAACTAGCCCTGAGTTTGACAAAATGTTGGACCTGTGCAGATGCCTCAGACATTGGTGTGGGTGCTGTGCTAATGCAAACAGGGGAGAAGCAGCAGCATTCAACTGCCTTTTTAAGGAAAAAGCTGACACTAGCTGAACAGAATTATTCTGCCCTAGCGAAGGAATGCGATGCTATGGTGGGGGCAGGTAAGCAGCTGAAGCCCACCTTTCTAATGGAAAGTTCAGGGCCTTAACAGATCATTCACCATTGATCTGGCTACACAGAACAAAAGGCTCAAATTCCAAGCTTCTACACTGGAGTCTCATATTACCAGCTCGGATATGGAAATTGTGCACATAAAGGGAAAAGAAAATATGGTGGCAGATGTCTTGTCCAGGAACGAGGGCTCTGACCTACTGCCTCCAGGTCAGCCAGTAGCTAACTCTCCTGCAACTTTGTAAGGAGGGAGATGTGACAGTCTGTATCCCTCTGTTCCCCCGTTTTACAAAACTACAATGGATTTTGTTCAGAGTGCCTTGTGAGTGATCATTTGAACAGTTTGTCCTGGTAAAATGTGTGGCAACACTGTGTAAAGTTGTATGATTCTCCTGTGTAACATTACTGAGACATGTTCCAAGTTTAGAAAAGCAGGCACAAACCAGTTCCTCAAAGACAAAAGGCAAACTGCTGCCTCAGCCAGGTGTCAACAAAATCAAATGGACTAGCTCATCGCCTGGATAAGTGTCCATTCTTAGGCAGGAGAAGGGGTGTGAGCAACAAATTTACATCCTGTGGAAGAAACAGCTGGAGGTTCCAGTCTCCCCAGATACTCTGTCTTCTAAACCTGAGCTAGTGAGGATTTTCAAAGGAAGAGAGAACTATAAGAAAGGGGAACAACCCTTACCCCGCCCCCAACACTCCTTCCTTTCTCTCTGCCCATTGCATCAACACCACTTGAATGGCAAGGAAATTAACACTGAATTGGGGAGTGTCCTGCATGAAAGGAATGGATCTACTAAGACTGCTGAAGCATGTGGTGAGAGAAACCTTTGCTTTGAATTCATTTAGCTTATTAAATTAATCATTGCATTTTACCTTTTATTTCCTTGTAACCAATTCTAATTGTTATGCCTCTTTACTTGTAATCACCTAATCCATCACATCTATCTTTCTGTAGTTAATACACTAGTTTTTATGTAAACCACTGTGTTTAGACTGAAGTGATAATGAGAACTTAGACTCATAGGTCCATAGGGTTAGAAGGGACCACAAGCTGTTTATAGTTTCAGTAAGTAGATAACATCTGTCTAGGCGCTTGGACCAAGGAGGAGCACCTGGAAAGGCTTGATGATCCTGAAGACCTGTTTCAAGCATAACTCCACCAAGGCACAGCTAATGGCCACTCACATTTCCTTTTTAAGTATCACCTTAATGAAGTGAGGTAGGATGCCAGCACAACAAAAGGTGGATGCAATCCAGCAATTACCTTTATCTAAGGACCTGGCCACATTAAGATCCTGTTTGGGTTGAAATGGGACTTCATTCCCAATTCTGCTTCCACTGCAGGTCCCTTTTACCAATTTTTAGAGAAGCCGTTCAATAGGAATGGGCTGAGCAACATGTGGAAGCAGTGTCCCGACTGAAACAGGTCATTACTAAGGCTCTGGTGTTGATCACCGCAAATCCTGAGACTCCCCGTCCCCTGGAGGTGTCAGTGGCAATGCACTAGCGGCTGTGGCCTCACAGGAGACATATGGGAAAAATGCCTCCCGTTTAATGTCACAGGTGGCGCTTAAATATGACAACTGTGAGAAATACCAGTTGGGCCAGACACCATTTTTGATTGGCCTCAGTCTGGTCATATTATACTCATTGTACACACCCCTTTGATTTTTAATATCCAACGGGGTGAAGGATGGGCAAGTGTCTAACAAGTATCTGGCCCACTGGGCTTCATTTCTGTAAGGGAAAGATGTTACAAACACATTGCCGCCACTGCCCTACTAAATCCTGGAGAAGCCCATGTTTGTCCAGAGATGTACCCAAGGTGGGGAGGCTGAGTATAGGCTCCTCCTCATGTTAACACAAGGATTCCTTCAAAAGGTTATTGCTTTTTCATAGATGGCTCCAGTTATTATGATCAAGGAAAGCCCTTTACTGGCTTTGGGATCTATGCAGTTCCCAGAGGGAAAAGGAGATCCTGGGGTGACATCATACGCATGCACCCCATTCCATATAGTAAGCTGAATTAGTGGCAGCAGCTATTGTAGTGATACACAGCAAGCATTCCTCCCTCATAGCCACAGGCCAAAAATAACTTTGTCGTCAGACTTGGCCTGGGTGTGCAATTCTCTCACAGAATTCCTACCCTGATGGGAAGAACATGGGTTCGCCTCTTCCAATGGGTCACCAGTTAAGTATGCATCACTGTTAAAGTACATATGTGAGTTAGCATCAAGTTTGCTAACCCAGGGTGGCATGAAGGTGAAAAAGGCAAAAGCCTTCTGGAAATTAGAGCCTTACACTCAGAACAGAGGGAAGCATACACACTGCCCCCGCAGGAGCTCAAGCAGGGCCAGTCTGGGAAGGAGGTTGGAGTGAGGAATAGTGTCCAAGTGGATGGAATCCCCCACATCAATCACCCCCAAGATCCATCTGTGTGAAGTGCCTAGTCTCAGGTGGGGAGGAAGTGGGACAGTCAGTCTCTAAAGGGGAAGTGGAAGGAATTGTGCAGCAGAGGATCCAGGAAAGTAGGTTGCTTGAGGTAGATGGCTCCCTGTGCTATTAGGAGACCTCTCCCCATGCTGCTTCTTGTGTGGTACCGGCAGCTCACTACCAGAATCAAACAGCCTCAGCTGTACCCCTTGAGGGACACGAGGGCCCCAAGTGGGATGTATGGGGTGACCTACCGCTTTTCCTAGTTCCCTGATGGGAAAGAGGCTGCTGCTTCTTAGTCCTAGCCCCTGCAGCTACTTCTGGAGCTGCAAGAGCCACCAGAATAGCCTGGGAAGTTGAGACCAATGTATGGGGAGGAAAGGGGAATGGGCCCTGTGGCGCTAGTGAGTGGTCCATTAGAAGGAACTTCAGCCTAGCCTCTCTGTCCTTTCAAGACCTGCCTTTAAATACATACAGACCTTACCCTTCGACAGGCTGTGGGGATCTCCGAGGCAGCTTGAATGACTGTCACTACAGGGCTTAAACCCTGGGGTCTTCTGCATAACCCAGAGTGCTAACAGACTAAGCCCAGGGGACCGAAACAAGCAGGGAGAGGAGGGTAACCTCTCTTCTGAACACAACTGTGCTAAGACTAAAAAGAGAAAAACAAAATAAAGGAAAAACTAAGCAGCACGGGAAGCTGAGACTCAGCAGACAACTGCCCTACTGAAGAGTGGCAGGCCCATGCCTCATGTTGCCCTCATTTGTGGGCACACGGTGATGCTTTGTGCTGGCACAGGCCTACAGACACTGTTGGCATTCTCTGGTCAAGAGCGCACAGGCGCTTGCATAACCCAAGGTACAGCACCTAGAAGGGTATATACTCCAAGAACTGCTGCTTTTGGATAGATGCTTGTCAGATAGAGACACGTGCCCAGGGCCTCAGTGTGCAAACAGCCCAGAAAAGGAGCTTGATTTGACAAAGAGAATGAGCCGTTTTAAATCAGTTGTGCCACAGTGAAGCCAGCAAGGTCTAGAAATGTGGCCTATGGTTCCCGCTCTCTCAGATATAGCTGTGCAGATATCAGCCACTACTGAATGTGAGATTCTCCCAAGGGAAGTGGTGAAAAGCCCATGGCTTGGGTCCATTAAAACTGGACTGCACAAAACACTATAAAATCTCCTGTAGGGAATCACCCCGTGCTGGCCAGAGGGTAACTGAACAGCCTCCTAGGTCTTTTCCAGCTCACTAGTCTATGATTCTGCTGTCCCAGTCATGGCCCAACTGGCTGCCCTTCTTTACTAATGACGCTGCGAATGTCTTAGGTTCATGCTCCATTGCCAGTGAAGTCAACCCTCGAGCAACCCCTCTGCGCTGCACACCAAGGAGCAGACAGGCACACGTCAATATGACGACATATCGTTCATGGACGTGTTTATGGAGCGGTGCAGCCTAGCAGCCCCTCACACTCCAAACCCAAGCCAGGCCATTAAAGGCTACGAGCTAACATCTGAGCAGCTGGGTCACATGGACTGAAAACGTCACATTCATTTCATGGAAGCTACTCAGTAGCCACTAGATTGTAAATCTCATGGAGCAAGGACTATCATTTCTTGGCATAGGTAATGTCTACACCGAAGTGCTGCAATGGCACAGCTGGGTTGCTGTGGCGTTTTAAGTATAGAAAAGCCTAAAAGAACATAAGAACGGTCATACTAGTTCACACCGATAGTCTATCACTGAATCTTGTCTGTCGACAGTGACAATGCCAGATGCTTCAGAGGGAATGAATAGAACAGGGCAATTATCGAGAGATCCATCCCATTGTCCAGGCCAAGCTTCTGGCAGTCAAGAGGTTTAGGGACAGCCAGAGCGTGGGCTATGTCCCTACCCATCTTGGCTAATAGCCATTGATGGACCTATCCTCCAGGAACTCATCTCATTCTTGTGAACCCAGTTATACATGCACCTGCAATAGGATTCAGCAGACATGACTAAAACAGAGGCCAGCATACACCTCTGTAATGAAAATCAATTCTGCTGTAAGAGGCTCCATATCGCACACAGGGAAAACAGCTGCCCCATTTCAATATTCTCCAAAGGATAAATCACTAGCTAATCCACACTTGCCCTATATTATTATTCATATGGCATTAGCCCCAGCCAAGACTGCCCCATTGTTCCAGATGCCATACATGCATAGGTAGAGAAAGGGATTACAATTTAAGGAAACAAGATAAAGGAAGCGCCCTTTCCCCCCATTTAGCTGATGGGGAACTGAGGCAGAGATATTAGTGATTTGCCCAAGGTCACACAGGGTGTCTATGGCAATAGTGGGAGCTGATCCCAGACCTCACACGTCCCAGTTCAGTCCCTCAGCCACAAGACCATCTTTCTCTGCAGGGGGAGTCCCATGGACTATAAGGTCAGAAGGGACCATTGTGATCATCTGCATATTGCAGACCACAGAACCTCACCCACCCACCTCACTCTTTCAGAGCCTTAGTTATTTCAAGCTTCTGTACAAGTTATGCTTTGCAGTTACTGTCGGAACATAAAGGGCGGGAATACATACATATAAATAGGTTTCTTTGGCAGTTAATCTTGGAGGCTGTGGATTTGTCTCAACTGCAACCCTCCAGAAGAATCTGCAAGCAGGTGATCTAATCCAAATGTCTCAATGTTTCAAAACCTGCCTGAAATCTTAACAACTTTATTACCAAATATGGTTGACTAATCTGACCTTTTCTGATTCATGTTTTTCTTGCTAGACAAGGGTGTCTGTCTGTCCGGCCTGAATGGTCATTCTCAGCTCAGCGGAAAGCTATTTCATTCCCAAGGGAAGATTTGAAGGACGTTGTAGAGGCCATTCTTCATACAGCTTCTCATACACAAAACTTACCTGCCAACAGTTCATTTGTCTTATGGGTGTTCAATTTAGCCAGGGAACTGTATTTTGCTGAACCAGCTCAAGTAAATTCAATTTCCTTAGGCCAAAATGTCCAGTTGCAGCTTCTCTCCTTGTGCTCTTCTCTCCTCCCTAAGGCAAGGGACCTGGAATCAAGCTGATCTGAGTAGGGGTCATGGAGCTTTCGCCTAACCCTCTCCTCCCGACACTTAAAATCCATCTGCATTCCCACAAGCACAACGGCCAGATGCAGCGCAGCACTAGACGTGCTGAGAGAGCGCTAACTTGCTTTTCCAGCCCGTTACACCATTTTAAACTGACTTCCAGGAAGCATGTGTGAGCCCTGCAGAAAATTCCACTTTGCAGTACTTTGCCCTTATACAGAATTTTTCATCAAAGGATCTCAACGTGTTTACAACCCATACTTGGGGTAATTCCACTGAAAGCTGTGGCAAACGGCTGGCTTCTCCCTAGTGGGTCTCACACTTTTGTCTCTCGCAGTGGGCCAGGGTGTTGCCGGTAACCCCGTCTTCCCAGGAAGGGGGGTAGGGACCCGGGCCCGCCTGCTCCTCCGGGTCCCAGCCCAGGGGCCCTCTGAGTAGCAACTATGTGCTGCTGGCACCTCACTCGCAGCTGCAGGCTTTTCCCCTGGGCAACTCTTCCCCCTCTGTCTTTCTGGCTTCTTGAGCCCAGTACCTTCTTCAGGACTCCACCTCTCTCCCACACGCTGCTGTACTCCGTTCTGTTCTCCTCCACAACACACTCCTCTGCTCACCACACACCTACTCCTTACACTCCACACTGTCTCATGAGTAGAGGGTTTTTATAGGCACCTGGGTGGGACCTTAATTGGTATCAGCTGACAATAATTACCTTCTATTGACTCTAGCTAGTCTATAGGGTATAAGGCCCGGATCATTCTAGCACTTACATAGCGCCCTTCCAGAACTTTCCTATTGCCCTCTGTCCTTGCTAGACCACAAAGCCAATTGATTTACCTGAGAGAGAAATTTGGTGCATTAACTCTCAACATCCCTGTGCAGCAGGTAAGTAATATACAGTGATCACTTCACTCACACAGAAACGCACTGCTTTTAAACACTGCTTAGCAATGTGCCCCAGCTGTTTTGGACAGAACATGAATACCACCATTATCCAGTTAAAATGAATGAGAAATTGAGGTGGGCAAAATGTATTTACTCAAGTTAAAATCCAGCCAGGACACAGGGGTTTAGATCCCTCACCTCTGACAAAAATGACAGGGAATGACAGGTCTAAGTGGTCAAGTTAATCCAAAAGCATTAAGCGTTCAATAAATATTTAGTGCCACATTTAATATAAGTGCACTAGCAGCAATGTGATCCATAGAGAACAGGATAAATTGCCAGTATTCTAAAGATTTCTTGTAGCTGATTTCAGCTGGTTTCAAGTTTTTGAGAAAAGATGCAAAACCACAAAATAAATCTTTAAAAACTGTATTTAGAAATAACAAAAAACATTCTTTCAGATGAGCAGTGAATTTTTTTTGAGTGGATGCCCTGTACACAGAGAAAGCAAAGGGCTTTTTGCCTAACTTGCAATGTAGAGCTTTCTATCAGTTACAAAAATATAATTCAGAAACTGGTGTGATAATGTATGTATGCAATTTCCAATACATGCTGCAAGAGTATTTCACTTTACTCGTTCACCTATGGAGAGTAAGTCATCTTGAGAAGCAGATTTTGCTCAGTGTGGATTTATGAATCATGTCTGTGATTTGTATTCATGCTCTGACTCCTGGGGAGGTTTGGTCACTGAAGAGACACAGGACTCAGGCATTAGGGCCTCGGTACTGCTTTCAGGGAAGTCAATGGGAACACAAACAGGCCCATAGTGAGGAAAGACATGCTGTTGTCTCTGCCAAGATGCTCGACAGCACAACCCATTTACCACAACAAAGAACACAGGCCAAACTAGTAACTATTCCGAATAGAGAGCCATGGATTCGAGTTCATTTGGTGCCTCAAAATCCCTTTCTAAGGCATGAAAAGACACGACTGGTTACACATTAATTAGAAGGGAGTGTTCACGAACAAAACCACCATCTCACACTGTAGAAGGCATAATGCCATTTTCGAGACTAAGACAAACTGACATTTTAAGTTCTCCATGATATATGCAAAAATGAATAAGGTAAAGATTTTGTGTCAGTTATTTTTAATAAAAGTCACAGACAGGTCATGGGCAATAAACAAAAATTCATGGAAGCCTGTGACCTGTCTTTTACTAAAAATAATGGCGAGGAGGGGGTTTACATAGTGCTTTCGATATTCAAAGCACTTTACCAATATTAACTAATTCATCCTCACAATACCTCTGTGAGGTAGATCATATTATCTCATTTTATAGCAGGAAAAATGAGGCAGAGATTTGCTCAAGGACACAGAATGACTATATCAGAGACAGGCTTAGACCTCAAGGGTTCCTGGCTCCCAGTCCTGTCCTCTGACCAAAAGACCAAGTCTCTCTCCTCTAGAGAATTTCCTAGCAAATTCCATTAGGTGAAAAGTGTTGCACACACTGCCTTTTTTCAATGTAAGATGAAATGCCTAAAACATTTTAAATTAGTTACTGAAAATGTGCTGCCAAAGAAAGGTTCTTGGTGACTAAGACTAACCATTTTAGTATAGGCTGAGTTAAGTGTTTTGTTCAATCATGACCTAAGCACTTGCTTAACTTTAAGCAGGTGTGCAGTCACTCATGTATAGGCGACTACTCTCCTGCTTAAAATGAATGATACGCTTGAGTGCTTTGATGTCTCAGGGCCTTAACAACGTACTAATTGTAAAGCAATGGAAACTTAATTACTGCTGAAGACCTTGGGAATTCTGCCACAGATGTTGGGAGTTCTGCCACAGACTAGACAGCAGCAGGCCTGAATGTAATGGACCCTGCTAACAGGAGTAATAACAGTCCTCAATGGTAAGTCATCTGAGGAAGACAATGAAGGCCTATATTTAAACCATGAGCTTTCCTAACAAAACACAGCCTATTCTTTGCTAGCATATACCACTACTCATTTTACTAACGAGCTTTGTCACAGCTCCCACAACACAGCAACCCAGTTAGAGGCTCTTTACACATACAGACACGTACACATCCAACGCCAACTTTTCAAAGGAGGGAGGACACTGGTTGCACCTACAAAAGCTGGTGTGGTAAATGCACCTCAGACGGGGGTTTAAAGGAGGAAGCTGGGTACCTAACTCCCTAGGAATCTCAGCCTCAGCTACCGCAGCTGATACTGCACTTTCTACCAGCGGATCTCCACGTACCCATTCTCACTCACACTCACAGGTTTACCCAAGACAGACGGTTTGCCTTTTCTTAAAAATAGGCTATTGCTCCACTGCTCACTGAAGAATGAGTCATTTGCAAAAAGGCACCATTCGTTTCTAACTTGCACTCCACATGACTTAATAACCCGATGTCAAGTTTATGAAAAATTCCAAGATCTGGCTCTATGATCTGTAAGACAAAGCATCACAGCGGACATGCACATCCATGCACCCGCAGACCATATCCTAATGCTGAGAAAAGAATCCTCTCCAACTTAGAGTAGATTTTTAGCAAATACGAGGTAGTTGCTTTCAAACAGTATCTAAACATGGAGAATTTTGTTAAGGGCAGCAAAAATCCTCTATGTTCATTTTTTTATTTAATGTCTCTTCCAAGCCCCCCCTCTTCCTAAGAGGACAGCATTTAAAGCAATGCACATGCCAATTCTTTCAAGAGAAAATTAAAATGTACTTTGAAACTCAATTTCATAAAAAACGCAAAAATTTAAAGCTTTAAAAGATTCACCTAGTGAGTAGCAAAGACTCCATTTCAAAGTAAAATGCAATTTTTATTGAATTGAAATTAATACAAAATAGCTACAAAAATAGAGTTCAGTTACCTTGCATTTTTGGAATGAATTCAGTGCTCACAGTGAAATTTTGTATATTCTAAACAAAATACTGATGGAATTATTTCCTATTTTTAATCGAAAACACAGGATTAATCTGAGCTAATGGCTTCACAATAGGTAATTGTTTAGGGTCAAACGGAAGGATGACTTGCACAAAAAAAGTAAGCAGACCTGAGCTGATACAGACAGCATATGGAGCAGTTGGCAGTAACTGATTGTCAGATAATTTTAAACTACAGGTGTGGTGAAGTGGTACAGGAGACATCAATAGCAGCAAGGGGGAAGGAATTTAAAATTGTTGCAACCCTGCTTATTAAACAACATTCAAAGAAATTACAAGGAGTTAAGAACAACATAACCCTCTTGGGAAGCGGATAGAACAACCAAGCTGCAGTGTTTGTGGCTAATGAGTGAATCGTAGCCATACATCAATGTTTATCTCCAGGCTCCAAATGTCTTTCCACAGTTCTTTCACACACTACTGCTTTTCACCCACTCCCCACCACTCATATATATTTCCACTGGCTAAGACCTTCTGTCCATCCCCAGGCTCAAGATATTTTCCTTTAGATTCCTGCTTCTTAACTAGATTACTGATATTCTGCGCATCACCATAAAGTTAGTAATACAAACCCATTTCTCGCATTTTGCTGGCCAGCTGGTCTGGAATTTAACTTGCTGTTTACAAGATGACTATAGAACCTGCTCTGTTCTTCAATTAAAATAAAATAGATCCTCCCCAAGAACTTCTACTGTGTAGGGATTAAGTGTTAAAATACAGACCTTAGATGTGCACTTCTCAGACTAACGGGATGAGTGTATTGCAAAGAGAAGAAGCAGGGAAGCAAGTTTTACATCTGTAGCACGGAACATCCTGCTGCCCGAAGAGGACAGGAGCAGCCTGCTAATGTGGACCTCTCTCTAATCCTTATCTAGAAGATGCTGTATTGGCTCGGGCTGGTTTTAGGAAGAAGGGCTAGATCCTCTTCCCATTGAAATGAATGTAACTTTTACCCTGACTACACTGAGAGCAGGACTGACCCTGAGGGCACACAGCAAACAACATATAAACCCTATGGCAGAGAGCCTCACAGCCTGGGTCCAGCGAGGGGCTAACATGGCTCTTGCTGCAGGGCTAAAAAAGGAACGTAAGTGTTCCGACTATGGCTGGAGCCCAGGCTCTGAGACCCTATCCACTCGCTGGGTTTCAAAGCCCAGGCTCCAGCCTGAGTGGGAGTGTCTACACTACCATTTCTAGCCGTGCAGCGTGAGCCTGAGCCAGCTGACCTGGTTCTGAGACTCACTGCTGTGGGTCTTTTCTCAGGCGGGGAGAAAGGGCGAGCGGTGTGGCTTTCCATGAAACTAGTACTTTCAGGTCTCCATTCAGCAAATCATGCCTTAGCAAAGTACTTACGCATATGCTTATGTCCCATGACTTTAGGTTTAATGTTAAGCGTATGCTTAGGTGCTTTGTGAACAGGAATGGACTTAAATATACAGGTAAGCATTCTGCTCCACTGGGGTTTGAGCTTCCCTCCTTCCCCTCTGGAACTGCGCTCCTGATTAGACTCTATCCAGGGTGCTGTGGGACTGAGGTAACCTCACAACAAAACAGGACTTTCCCTGTAATGATCCCACCCCCCAATATATTTAAACTTCACAGAAGAGAAAACAGAGCCTGGCCCTGACTATGTTACAAATGTTAGCTAAAAGCATACACAATTCATCAGCATCTCTCAAACATTAGTGCTTGCCCTTGCCAAAAAGACACTGCCAAAGGCAGTAATACTGCATTCTTTTTCTAATTATAAATTTAAGTTTAATGCCAAACCCTCAGAATGCTAAATCCAACTGATCTCTCAAGCAGAAATCTACTATTTACATATTGCTCTGTTGGAGCTGAGTTCCTAGGACATAAGGGAGGAAAGAGGGCTTGGGGGTGAGACATCTTGGTCATGTTTTCAACATATTCCTATAAACAACGTTTTTGTTGTTTTTTTTGGGGGGGACGGACTATCCAAAGTTTCCTTCTAACGTAATGCACAACATATACAGTTTACAATGACTACACAAAGTCAGATCATTTTGTGAAGAAGAAATATTCAATTCTCCAGAAGTTACTGTAACAATTTAATGCCCTCATTGGTTTGTGTGCTTTAATAAGATCTTAAAAAACAAATACCTTCATGGATTTCACATAAATGTCATGGAATTATTGAATATACAATAATTTCTACCCATTTTTAAGAACATTTTATAGTAGTTGTAAGTTTCTCTTTCCCCATTGGATAAAGCTTACAAAACCCACTAAAGAGGCTCCCTAGGTAATGGAAGCATCCTCTGTCCTGTGTTCATGTACAAGGCACACCTGAAATGCAGTACAGACAGCTTCATATTTAAAACAAAACAAAACAAAAAAGAAAGTAAGTCTTAACCACAGTAATAAAACTAGCAAAATGCTAAGAGTTACCTATTCTGTTTCCTTTTCTTTAATATAAAAAGTATAACTGCAGAGATCCAATGTACAAATACAAAAAATTGTGCATAATAAATGTACCATAATACTGTACATACAATGTAAACCGTTCAACAAGAATTATTTAAATATACCTGTTCTTCTCCTGACCTGGAAGACACAAGAATAAAATTCTATAACTCTAGGACACGTGCATAAACACTTTTTGAGAGCTTGGATGGCTAGCCAACAGTATCCCTGAAGATAAACAGAGCCAAATGTTTCCTTAATGCAAGTAATTATTCAGTGGATTGCTGGTTACCATAAACTAAAAGACAAGTACAAGTTCAGCCAACGTTAAATCCAGACGGAGGTCTTTCCATCTCCCGATTTGCTACTGGCACTACTTTTGTTTGAACCTGGTTTGGATTTCTTCTCTCTGCAACTGCTGGGATTGTTTTG
This sequence comes from Mesoclemmys tuberculata, assembly GCA_007922155.1. Lineage (NCBI taxonomy): Eukaryota > Metazoa > Chordata > Testudines > Chelidae > Mesoclemmys > Mesoclemmys tuberculata. The sequence continues at coordinate 897,192 of ML675642.1, forward strand.
GTTATTGTAAGCCTGGATTGCAAGGTCCAGGCGTGCCTGAGCCACTTTAATTTCCCTCTGCAAATTTTCTAGGTCGGCTGGAATGTTTTCTTCGTTGCTCCCATACTGCTGTTCCTGAGCTATATTAGCTTTGTTTTGCTTGTAGGCGGTTTTGGCATTGGACAATTCAGTGTACTGGATCTGATCTGGCTTGACTGCAATGTTATAGCCAGGAGGAGCTGATGGCGTATTCCAAGTAAAAGGATAGTTATAGGTACCAGAGTCTTCCAGCTCTTTTCTTTTATTGTTTAATGTGTCTCGGATTGTACCGAATCCCAAATGGAGCATCTCCCAGACATTCAAAAGTAAACACAGGCAGCTTACACCATACATTATTAACAGGAAAATGGTCTTCTCGGTGGGCCTTGAAATGAAACAATCTATCTTGTGTGGGCATGGTTTCCTGCTACATACAAATGTGGGGCTGACTTCAAACCCATACAAAAAATACTGACCAACAAGAAAGCCAACTTCAAACGTAGTCCTAGACAGCAACTGCAGCACATAGATTTTCATGAGCCCGTCCTCTCGAATTCGCCTCCTGCCGTCATGTTTAGCTTTCATGGGGGCTGGTTGCTCCTTGTTCTCCCGTTCGCTTTCCAGCTCTATTTCTGGGTACATCATTGGATCTTCCTCGTGGTCATCCTCAGTCTCCTCCAAGCCACGGTGCTGTTTCCAGCGCATTGAAAAGGCTTTGCTCCTGATTCTTTTGTCAGGTTCACTATGATCCACCATTCTGGCAATTTTATGAATGGCATAGCCTAAATACATCACGGATGGAGTGGCTACAAGAATGATCTGAAACACCCAAAATCTGACATGTGAAAGAGGAGCAAAAGCATCGTAGCAAACATTCTCACATCCTGGTTGTTCCGTGTTGCACACAAACTTGCTTTGTTCATCATAATAGATGGATTCCCCTCCCACAGCGGTAAGGACAATCCGAAAGACGATCAACACCGTCAGCCAGATTTTGCCAACAAACGTTGAATGATTGTGAATTTCCTCTAATAGACGGGTCAAGAAACTCCAACTCATGGTGGTCAAATTGTTTTACCTTTAAAAAAAAAAAGAGACATACACATACACGTTAAGAATTTAAAATGTTCAGCCCCAACAATGCCAACATTTAGTCAAGAGAAAAAGGAAATTTAATCATACAAAAATTTTACAACTGCACTCTTTTGCTGTATCACCTGTTATCCAGAACCAATACCAGCCAAAATTTGCTTGAAGAATCTAGGTTTCCTTCGTAGGTTTTCAAGAATGTAACTACAAATAAAGGGGAAAAACAAGTTCTTAAGTCCCAATCCACAAACAACTCCTTCCAAGACTATTTCAAAGAGGGGAGATAAACATGCTTATGGTTCTGTACCTCAAATTTTAATAAAAATGACTATTTAGACATGTAAGCTGAGATTCTCAAAGCAGCCTATGGGATACAAAAGCCAAATTATCGTGAAAAGTGATGGGAATTGAGTATCCAAATCTCATTGTGTACTGCCACTAAAACACTTCATCAACTTTCTTGTACACTTGCATTTAAAAAAAGATTTAACAAAATCCATCCATTTTTCCCTTGAATTGTGGAAAATTCAATTCAGAGAAAGCTGACTATCCCTAGTAATCATCTCTTTACAGATAAGAAATTGTAGCAGAAATATAACTGCATTTTATCCTCAAGGAGGATTCTATTACAAGGCCTGATAAAGTAAAAGGGACTCTTTCTAGTGACTTTAGTTGATTTTGAATCAGGCTCCTAGTGAGGCTAATATAAATTAATATTTCCTATTCATTGCACAAAAAATACTTAAGAAATACCTACTCTGATAAGAGTCAGCATGAGATTAATAGGTAGTGCTAGTTTGGGGCGGGAGGGGAGGGAGCAATATATAACAAACAGGAAAAGAGGGAAATCAATAGCCATCAGTATAAATCAGAAGTAATGAAGGGTAGAAAATTGATAAGAGATGCTAAAAACATCAGGAAAAAATCCATGGATGGCAGAGCTAAGGACAATAAGGAACTTTAAAAGTATATTAGGAACAAAAGAAATCCTAACAATGGTATAGGCTCATTACTTGATAGAGATGATAAAACTGTCTACAACGGTGCAGAAAAGGCACAACTATTAAGAAATATTTCTGTTCTGTATTTGGAAAGCACGATAATAGACTCATATCACAAAGATGACAAAGTATTTCTAAAAATAAAATGGGTGAGCTAATATCTTTTACTGAACCAACATCTGTTGATGAAAGACAAATTTTCGAGCTCTTCCTCAGGTAACTGAGGATGTTAAACAATATCCAATAGACACAGATAACTTGCACCCAAGAGTCCTAAAAGTGTTGGCTGAGATCTCTGTCCTGCTGATGTTAATTTTTAATAAATCTTGGAATACTGAGGAATTCCAGGAGACTGAAAGAATGATGTTATGCCAATATTGAAACAAGACATGCTAAGAACCCAGGTAACTACAGGTGAGCTAGTCTAACCTAAATCAAGGGCAAAATAATGAAAAAACTGATGCAGGATGCAATTAATAAATAATTAAAGAATATTAATATAATTAATACCAATCAACATGGTGTTACAGAAGAAGGTCAGGTCAGACAAACCTAATTTCATTCTTTGGTGAGATTATATGTTTGCTTGATAACAGGTAACTGTGCAGATGTAATCTTAAGACATTTGTAAGGCACTGACTTTATACTATATGGCATTATGGCTAAAATATACTATAAAGGCACTGACTTTATACTATATAGCATTATGGCATTATGTTTAAAATATTAACACTAGGCAATATCAAGAGAGTGCATGTTAAATGGATTAAGACCTAGCTAAGTAACAAATTTCCACAAGTGGTCACCAATGAGGAATCTTCATCAAATGGGGGTGTTTTTAATTGGCTTCTGCTAGAATCAGTACTTTGCTATTCAATAGTTTCAACAATGATCTAGAAGCAAATATAAAATCATTGCCGATTAAAATTTGAAGATGACACAAAGACTGGCAGAAAGGTAAATAACAATGAAGACAGGGCAACCATACAGAGCAGCATGGATTGTTTGATCAACTGAGTCCATTCAAACAAAATGCATTTTAATCAGAGCTGAGTGAATAATTGATTTTTTGGTTCAGGGGCCAAACCTAACCCTTCCACCAATCTCCCAAAATTGAAGTTTTTCCCTTTTTCTGAAACAAACAAAAGATGGAAACATTCTGTTTAGGGTCAAACAGAAGGCTTCATCTGAGGCAAACTATGTTTTGTTTCAGGTAGTTTTCAAATTTTTTTTTGCCTTTGTTTAATTAGCTATATTTCAAAATGAAACCCTATTTCATTTCACTTAAATGAAAAGTTGAAACATTTAGTTTTGAGATGGTCAAAATGAACCATTTCAACTTTTAAAAAAAATTCCCTTTTTTTGGGTGCCAAATCTGATGTGAATCTGCAAATAGTTTTGGTGCCCTGAAAAAATGCAGTTTATGGCAAATTTACTATTTTGTCAAAATATTTTCACCCAGTTCTAGGTTGAATACAGCCAAATGCAAAGCTGTACATCTGGGAACAAGAAATGTAGGCTACACCTACAGAACTGTGGGGAGCTGCATCCTGGAAAGCAGGAACTCTGAAAAGGATTTAGGGATTGTAGCAAGCAAGCAACTCATCATGATCTCCCACTGCAATGCTGTGGCAAACAGGTCTAAAGCAATCCTTGGATGTGTATGTATATAGAGAGAAGACCAACAAGGAGGATCACAGAGGAGATTTTACCTTTGCACATGGCACTGGTAAAAAAAACTTGGAGAGAGTGCAGAAAAAAGCCATACAACTAGTTTAAGGGCTGGAGAAAATGCCTTACAGCTGAGAGACTTAAAGAGCTCAATTTATTTAGACAATCAAAAAGAAGATTCAGAGGTGATTTGATTACAATGAATATGCAGAAAATGGTGAAAAAATACAGGGTGCCAAAGGGCTCTTTAAAGGAGAAAAGCCTAACAAGGACCAATGACTGAAAGCCAGACAAATTCAGTTTAGAAATAAGGCACAATTTTGTAACAACTGTGAGGGTGATTAACCACTGGAAAAAACCACCAAGAGAAGTGGGAGATGACTTCACATCAAGACTGGAGCCTTGCTGAAAGATATGTTTTAGCCAAACACAAGTTATTGGGCTCCACACAGGGCAATAGTGAAATGTAATGGCTGGTGACACACACTGGGTCAGACCAGATGATCTGATTGTCCCTTCTAACCTGTACAAATCTAGTCACTCAGGAATTGTGACTGCACAGATGGACCATGTATGATGCTAGTATCTTGATAGTTGGCCAGTGACCAACGAAAACATACTTTTTAAAAAATTGATGGCATCTCATCTCAAAGTACCTTTAGGGCCAAATTTTGCTCTGAGTAGCCACAGTGTAAATTTGGAATGAATTCAATTAAGCTACACAAGTGTAAATGTGGAGTACAAGAGAATTTGGCCTTTAATTTCCAAACTATATCAATGTTCATTCCAAATTCCCAGGAGCTAAAAACAGAGACGCTAACTTTTAAAACAGACCAGCTTACAGTGTAACAGAGCAAGTTGGATCTTTAGTTTTAAAACACATTTATCATGAACTCTAGCAAATTTGTCAGATAAAAGTCCTTTCAGCTGCTTTTCTTGCCTTGAGCCCCCCTCCCCCCGGTTCAATTTTTACAGTTTTACAGCAATGTTTTTTTAATATAAAAATTTCTCTCATCTTGCTGTGTGAAAGATCAACATTGGAAACAGACTAATTGTACACAGTGCTTTTAAATGAGCAAACACTGATTATAGGTGTGACAAATAAAAGGAGGTAAAAACATTAGAGAAGTGTGATTTGCAAGTTGACCATATCCTTTAATAGCCTTATGAAACTGGCTGCAGTTACAGAATACATGTTTGTGCCTTTACAACATGTACACTGCAGGACTCAGATACCGTACACTGAATATTTCCCTGATTTGCTGTTCTGGGAACATTTAACTTAATAATTCTCTATTGTTTGAAACAAAGGCTTATGGACAGTGACACCCAACTGAAAAAGGCAAAATGTCAGCAATTTCCACTAATTTACGTCATGCCACATAAAGCATTTGAGAGAGACCTTCATTTGTTATATTTGTCATAAGTTCCTAACACCACTTAGAACAACAGAGGCTGCTCAGTGTAAGCAGACTAGACAATACAAATGGCATGATCTTTATCTCTGTCTGTATGCTGGTCCTGACCACACCTTTATGAATCAATTTTTGTCATCTGATTTCAGATTGCACTCTAAGGAGGAACTGAAAAATGGACTTAACATAAATGGACTCAGAGTTGGGATGAATTATTGTAACACTCTTTGGCTGTTTGCAGTGATTTGTAACATTAGCTCCACTGTTCACAGGGTTTGCTGCAGAAGCAGGATCTTGGAGAAACTCATAGGTCAACATGCTATGGGCCAAATCCACTGCCCTGCCAAAGTTTGACTAAATGGGCTTGGCACAAATGGGTCCTGCAGCACCTGGACAGGGAATAAAATCAACCCAATTCCCAGGCTAGGGAGTAGAAGCAGAGCTGCTTCCCCCCACCCATGTACAGAGTTCAGCCAATAGATCTACATAGTCCTACCATCCCTGTATATGGAGGACAGAGCTCCCATGGCCCTCACCACATCCAGCCTCCCTGCCTTCTCCCTGTTTAAACCATAAGTGACCAAGAAGCCTACATGACTACAGGGGTTGGTGGATCTCTCCCTGTGTACTACTGCTGGATTTTTCAGAGGGACGTAAAGGAGTTCGGCTGCCCACTCCCATTGACTTTTAATGGGACATGACACTTAACTCTTTTGCACTACTTTGAAAAGTTCAGCCTTAAATAGCAAGTATGTGTGCATGCTCATTTGCATAACTAACAAGCAGTCATTGAGGAGGAAGGCACTCAAGTAAAGGGATTCCTTCATGAACCACATCCTATTACATCTTCCTCATTCAGGTTCTTCAATTCATATTCATTTCGTTTTGCTTTCTAACAATTTAGGAGCTGTGTACTGAGAAGAAAATATGTGGGAGTTAGCATTTGGAAAGTTCAATGGTAACCAATTGAGCTTTCAAGAAATGCAGAATGAAATGCAGAATTGGCTCCAAAGGCCAATTAAAATGAATAATCACGACTATTCATTCAAATCTAATTTCTGTTCAAACGTAAGAGATCACAAGATGTACAACTGCTTCAGAGAAAGAGAGGAGGCTTCTTTTTTGTCCATTTAAAAATTAGTAAGATCTTATTGTTCATGGAGAGCAGAAATAAAAGTCATTGGCTTGAGCTGAACCCAACACAGGCACTATGCAAATTTTCCCCACACAGCATGGCCAGCAGGCACCAACCTTGACCTGCAATTCAGGTCCAAGTCCCTCCTGCATTAGACACTGCAATAGAGACTGGGATGAGATGATGTAATACCTTAATAGAAGCTTAATAAAGGTTTCTTTTCTTGTGACATGAAATGGGATTTGATCCCAACTCTCCACTAATCCCTGGCGCCACTTACCCCAGAACTGTTAATGGAAGTTTATGGTTTTACACACAGAACTAAATCCATGTAAAACTAGCTGTACTGAATAAAAATCAGCTGTCTCTATAGGCTTACATAACATTTATGACTGACTATTCTGCTACTTTTTTAAAAAAACCCTGTTTTTCAAATAACTGGACTATTCTGTCTGTCTATCTTGCAAGTCTCATGTGACATGTAAAGAACAAAAAAGGATTCAGAAAAAGCCACACTGTCAATGTCAATTTGGAGAAGATTCCTGAACAGACATCTGACAACTTGCCTCATTCTGCCTTCAAATTCTTGGAATTTTAACAAGGTTCTTTTGATTCCCTATATCATTTCCCCAGAGTTTAAAGTTCCCATCCTGCCTATAAACAAGATTTTAAAATGCGATATAAATGGACTCTGAAAGGAATGGATTTTTATGACTATATGTTTATAAACGTTAATTTCACTGCACATACACCAAGAGATTAAAATATTTCCAGCAATAGTGGAATTGTAAAGACAGACATAGAAATGCTGATTGAGAATTTATTGAGCTTGATTTAAGGATATTTACTTAGTACATTCTGACATGCAATGTTGACAATTTGTGTTTTACCTGTTATAAAGCCTTAACTTTTTGAAACTCAACTACCCCCTACTGTCATTCAATAATTGTCTGACTCCACCCATTGTCTGACCCTCCATAATTTGTCACAACTGTGAAAATTTAAAATCGAATACTTTAAAATAATCAGTTTTCTGCCAAAACTTAAAAAAATAAAAATCAAATTCTGCCAAGATGAGATACAACCAGGAAATACTTGTGCTGTCAAAAAAATGAATAGGTCAAGTACATGTGTTAGGGGTTGTTATAAATGTGTATGGGTAGGGTTTTGTGGCCTGCCTTGTGCAGGAGGTCAGACTAGATGATCATATTGGTCCCTTCTGACCTATGAGTCTATGAGTCTATGTCTTTCCTTCCTTTTCCAACAATCCACTCTATAGAAATCAGATTAGAATACAAACCTTAAGTGACAGCTAAGTATTGATGCTCCAATAGTCTCCTGTGCCCTCTAGGTAACACTAACGTGGATGCAAAAGTGACCTTCAATTTAGGAATGCTCCTTCACATGAAAGCATTACATACCTCATGATGTCCAAAATGGTGGTTTCCAGGGCAATGTGTGAGGAAGAATTATAATTCCCATTAACAAAAAGAAAGTGAATATCTAAGACTTCTGCCTAACCTCACGGCTGTGGGCTCCCCACAAGAAGAAAAAAACCCTGCTTTCTAAGGTGCCTATTACAGTGCTACGCATACATAAAGAGAATCCAAGTCTCTTCAAAAGAGGCCCACATTATAAGAACATTTCAAGAGTACAGGAACAAACTTTCCAGAAGCCTGTTCACATCCAGCTGTCAGACTAGGAGGAATCCAATTGTCCAGTTTGGAACAGGAAAACCTGTGGTGAAGACAAAATATTGCTGCCTGCCAAGTAACTACTGACAAGTAATTAAAACTTCTGGGTGTATCAACTGCCTGTCTGGCAAGTCTGACCCAAGGCAGAAAATAGAAGGTCCTCAGTTTCCCTGTAACTGTTATCCAACAGGAGTTTATTTTATTCATTTATATTTTGATTGTGGAAACATGAGCTCATAGTCCAGTCTCTGGGCTTCCTTGGATCAATGAGACATTAGTTTAAAAAATTTACAGCAGTCCCAACAATTGGCTGAATTAAATAGTCAATCCCCTATTTTCCAATCAGCATCATGCACCACCGCACAGAGCAGACTCAAAGGCAATGTCCCAATCAAACTCTTAGCAACAAGTCCTTCATGTTCAGCCCATCTGAGGAGGAAGCCTGCAAGTAGCTCAGCTAACCGACACAGCATGCAAGCTCCAGGGTGAAGCAACCTACATGAACAGCCCCTTGCCTCCACTCTCCAAAACGGTTGGTATAGGGACTGTTAAGAGCACCGGAGAAGAGCTCAAACATCAGAGGTTACACAGGGAACAAAAGGTGATATTTAAGTAGTCAGGCTTTATACAAACCACTGCCAATTGCAATTGCATTCACAAGCGAACAGCGGCCACTAAAGCACAAGTGTAATGAACTCAAAGAAGTCTGCACCGCTCAGAAAGCAGCTTGCACAGCTATGCCTTAGCAAACCTTCTAGGTGGTCTTTGAGGGCAGATGCAAGGATAGAAGATTGCCATGGCCCAGCCTAGAGATGGCAGAGGCACAGAGAACAGTGGTGAGATCTGCACCAGAGAGAAAAGGTCAAATTCTCCCAGCCAAGCAAAAATAGGAAAAAGCTCTGCTACTTGGGCAATCAATCAGTGGACAAGAGTTCAAAAGGATGCCTAGACTGTAACCCTCTCTGACAGCTGATGGGCACATGCTCTCAGCAGAGAGAACTGACAGCACCTGCCAAATCCACCAGAGGTTTCACCTCCCCCAGCAGCATCACTTCCATCCCCCCAGAGTAAGCTTGCATCAGCTCACCTGCATCCGTGCCCCACCTCAATCACACACCAGGAAAAGGAGACTGCATTGGTTGGATCTGATGAAAGACAGAGCTAAAAGACCATAGCATACTGATTGCACTGCAGCCTAAAATATCTCATTATCTCCCCAGGAGGACACTCCCACATATTAAGTAGGGGTGACGACAGTCCTGCAGAAATCCACCCTCAAGGCAGCTGAGCCAAATATCACCTACAGGGACATTTCATTAGAAGGAAAGATGCCATAGAAGAGCAACACTTGTCCATTGCTGCCAGTCCACAGGCAAGTAAACTGCACCTCACGGTCAACTGTAGAGAAGACTGTTCCCAAAGACAATCACATCAGTATGAAACCTGGCCCATCTCTCACCAGATTACGATGGCCGAAGAAACCAGTAGTCTCTGTATCACACACAGGTCTGAAGCCAAAGTGACAGGAATGGTGTGTTGAGAAAAATCAAGAGACCAAAGCAGCTTCACCATACTGTTTTCAACCACCTTCCCAACAAAGGGAACATCTGACAGAGGGCCATAATTGACAAAACTGCCAAATACAAGCAATGGTTCCCTGAGCACAGAGGCCTTGTGATTGCTCAATTGAGGGAAGCAGATATCCTCTTTATGCAGGGAAGCACTGAGTTTCCTTGAGTTGTAGACCCTAAATCCTCCCAGTCATGAAGCACAAAGGTTCTATCAGGTTGTACCATGCCACACATTGTTTTGACATGCAAGTGCCAGCTTAGCCTGATCCTGTTCCCACAAAGATAGCCAATCAGGTGCTAAAAAGCTGCAATTCACCTCCCAATGTTAGTGGAGAACTTTGACTGTATTTGAGCAGACAGCCTGCATTTAACAGACTGCCAGCATTTGAAATCTCTTCTGGTCTATGCTTTGCAGGAGAGGAAAACTTTCTAAGCCTCTGCCACAGCACAGGACTGCAAGACTCTCAACAGCAAGCACTGAACTCTGAGCAGTATGTCTGCCACTGGTGAGCAGAGCAGAATGGTCTTCTTCACAACTGCTTCATCTGCTGCAGATTGTCTGTATACCAGATTGACTTTTGAGCAGCATGGGAGGGGATATCTGTGCTCAAGGTTAAAAGATGACTACACTCTCCTACCAAGCTATCAGCAGAGTTTTCTAAATCACACTATATCCAACACACATACCAGGTGGGTGCCATACAGCATCATATGTGCTAAGCCATGGGTATTCTTTCCAAATGCCATATAGGTGCAAATAATTTAGTGGAACAAGAGGAGGAGATTAGCAAAACAGCAGGATGGGTAGACCAATCATCCATTCCTTCTGCAAAAATATTGGCCTGCTGCATCAGTTTCCTTGTAAATGTTAACAAACACCAGAATTAATTGAAGCTTCAGCTCCATTAAATTACTTGCACCACATGCTTTGTTTTGGGAAAAGTGACTATATTAAGCTGGAGCACTATATAATCAATGTCGGGGGACATGTTTCAGTTTAACAGAAGCTTAAAACCTTTATTTTCTAAAAAAAGACTCATAAAATGGCAAGACACACATGGAATGCAAATGTTGAGTAATATCTGAATTTTTATGGTGGTCTGATGAAAAATGGGTAGCAACTTGGAGAACAAACATTTCAGAATTACCACTTTCTACAAATTTTACTGCGTATCTGATCTTTTTGGACCCCTTTTACAGCAAATCTGAAATCCTAGGTTTTACTCCATATGTTGCTCTTCATGTGCTATTTACTACAATATCAATTTTGCAGTGGCTGTATTTGTCCATCTCATGATTTTTCACTTTTTAAAACTGAAAAGAAATACACCACAGGATATCCAGCTGTATTTAGAAGGGGAAGAAGGAAAGATCCCTTCATATACCATATCCTGTAGCCTCGAGAAAACGACACTGAGCTGGGAACATAGACTGTGTGAGTTCAAACCTTGCCTCTATTAACTGCTTTTTATATTTCCATGTATTTCACCACCCTTATTATTAAGTAAGGCCATGAAACCTACCAGCAAACCTCCAAAACCTTAATGCATATTAACTTCCCAACTATCACATTGATCTGCTGATACAAGAGCATACCAAGTCACTGCTAAGGTTACGCAGCCGAGTGCAAGCTGGATGGAGCTAGGGTACATATTGCTTTTAGGAGAGGGGAAGTGAAGCTTTATGGAGTGTGTTACCAATAGCACTACAGGCCATGTAAAAATGCCACAGAAGGCAAGAGACTGCTTTAATTTCTTATTTCCATGCAGGGTGGATTGATTTGAATCACCAAGAGCAAATCATTGATTTAAATCAAGTTTTCCACTGATTCTTTCTTCTTCACATATTTCTGAAACAATGCTGCAAATCTGATCACTAAAACATGTTAATTTACAACATTTTACTACATCTAGGAAGGTATACTTTGTGTAATTTTTTAGATAGTTGGATTTGTATTAATTTAGGAAATAGTACATAATAGTCATTACCTGTGTCAAGCTGCAGAAGCAGCAGCAGTACATTAGGAATTGTAAGAACTAAATCACACACAACACAATAGCACTTATTTTATTAAACTAAATTTTAAAAGTTACATAAATGTTTCACATTTGCAATTGCAGCAGTCTCCTGAGTAGCCAGCTGTCGGCTGCCCGTAAACTTATTTTTTTTAATTTTAAAATTGTATTAACTCTAACAGACAAGTCGTCACAACACTAAACGTACGCTGTCCTTAAAACTTCTACAACTAGCTTTCATCTTCCCCACTCCCACTGTCATTTTTATTCATAGACAAACAGAAACATGAGTTTTCCTGCTTTTTCAACCCCCAGTCGATTTCTTAGCTTTGAGTAATACCAAATGATGAAAATATTCTCTCTGTGCCTGCACAGGAAGCTACTGCTGTGAAAAGTTGGCTTAGCAACTAAAGGAACTCTGTCTTTCAAGGTGCCTGGCTAAAGATTTCCACCAATTCAGGGGAGTGACTTTGTTCAAAACATCATCGGTAAACATGTACTTTTTAAATGGTTCTGCTCCAGCCCTCAAATGTATTATGACTGGCATAACTGAGGAGGGATTCTGAAATGCCCTTGCCATGGCAGCATCATCATCTTCAGAAGTTAGGCATCTACCTTTATATCGGTGGTCAAGAATATTCGTCGATTATGGGAAGACCCCCTGTCAAAAAATACCGTATAGGACCTCGTTGTTCACCTGCCATTCATAATTCTGTGGGAAGTGTCTGCTCAGGCTGTCTGCAATAATCTTTTCTCTTCCTGATAGAGATGCAGCTGATATTTGGATGTCAAGTTGTATGCACCAGTTCCATAGTCTTATTGATTCAGTACATAGGGACTGTGACCTTGCTCCTCCCTGGTGATTGATATAGAATATGCATACTATATTGTCCGTCATTACTCTTACTGATCTGTTTCTTATGAAGGGTAGAAAGTGTCAGCATTGTGGACTGCCCTGAACTCTAGCACATTTATGTGAAGAGTGGAATCTAGTTTTGACCACCTGCCTTGTATCGTGTGGTGATATAAATGTGATCCCCAGCCAATAAGGGAGGCATCTGTTGTAATCATAAGTGTTGGTTAAGGCTGTGCAAATTGAATTCCAGACATCATGTTGTTTGTAGATCTCTGGAAAGAGCAGCTGCGTGAAGCCAAGAGGCCCTGCGCATCACAATGGCTGTGGCCGTGGTATTAGATGCCGTATCTGCTACATCCAATGAGGCTTGTAGCAAAGTCCTGGCTATGAGCTGTCCCTCAGTGAGTAGAGATTTGAATTGTTCCCTTTTATTATCTGGTAATTCATTTATGAAATGGGCTAGTTTATCATAAATAGTATGGTCATAATTTAAGAGTAGTGCCAAATAATTTGATATACACATCCTCTACTTTGATGATGAAAGTACTTTTCCTCCTAAGGGGTTAAGCCTCTTGCAATCCTTGTCCTGCGGGGTTGACTTATAGCTTTTTTGTTTTACCCTCTGGTTTGCAGGTGGGTAGAAATTCCATCCCCTTGGCTGGGATATAGTATTTCCTATCATTCCTCTTGTTAGTGGGGGGAATTGTAGCTGGCATCTGCCATATGATGTTGGCTGGCTCCATTAATGCATCCATAGGGAGCATGATTTTTGAAGATGTCATGGTCTGCAGGACTTTCAGTAGTTTATGATGAGACTCTGTGGTTCCCAATCGTTCCATAGCATTTGGTATGGCATATGGGGAGGAAACCACGTGGTCCGTACCATGGATATGGCATGTTACACCTTTGGGGTGTATATCCCCGTGACTCCACTGATGGCCTGATGGGTGAAGAGTGTTTGAGGAAAATTGGGCTTCTGCTAGGTCACTGTCTCCTGCAATAGTACAGTGCATTGGGGAAAGAGCCTCGTCGTGGGCGAAGTGCATTGGAGATTGCTCTATAACTGATTGTGGAGATGTTAAATGATGTTGTTTGTGTGTTCTCTTTGCGGGCGGTGCCAGGTCTGTCATTGGCCCTGTACTAACAATTGGTGCTGGCTGCAGTGCCTCAGCAGTTATCAGTGCCGTTGGTGGGTCGGGCGCTGATCTTGGTGCTGTGATTTGTCTCAGTGCCGACTTCTTTTCAGGCGCTCTGGGCCACGGTCACTATTGAGCGGTGCTCAGGCGCTCTATATGCGGAATTCTTTTTCGGTGCCATATCGGAGAAGGAATGCTTTTGTTTACGTGACCCCTTGCCTCAGTAGTTTTTTGGAGACAGACTCTTAGGCAAGCGCCTTTTCTTTGACGCTACAGTCTCCAGCAGAGATGAGGCTCTCTTTCTGGGAGCATGTGTCGTGTTATCAGAGGGAGGTTTATCCAGTCCCAGATCAGAGGAGGGTCTGAGGGATAAGTTTAACCTCATGTCTCTATCTCTCCTCACCCTTGCCTTCAAGTTTCTGCAGTGGGTGCATTTTTCAGTCACATGGGTTTCCCCTAGACAATGGGCACATTGTGAATGGCTGTCTGAGGCATAGCCTCTCTACATGAGATGCACCTCTTGAAGCCTGGTGAACCAGGCATGCTCAACCCCGACACTATTCTAATAATGTAAAGAAAAAGAAAAAATTGGAACTTACTGTCAACTTTTTTTAAGCAAAAAACTAAAACTAACTACTGACTAAAGTATGAGTATAGGAACTAATTCTTTAACTATTATTCTATCTAGGATGAGAAAAAAACTTCTCTTCTCTTGATGCTTCAACTCGGACCATGGACAGTTGAAAAGGAACCGAGGGGGTTGGGTCATGCACACTGCAAAGGTGCCGCAAGACGGAATTTGCATGTGCACGACCTGGATGAGTACTGCTAAAGCACCTCCAATCAAGGGCGCGAGACACGACAACACCTAAAGTGGAACTAAAGTGGAGCACCCACAGGGACATCACTCGAAGAAGAACCAAGACCTATTATTCAAGTTCAGCCTCACCACAGACACACTGTGCAGTACGGAGCACAGAATTTTAAGTGCTGGCCAGAGTAGATCAGCAGTTTGTCTTTACAAGAGGGACCTCTCAAACACACAACCCAGAACACAGCATAATCTTTAAAAACTCAACTTAGATATTTTTTTAAAAAATGGTGGCAAACATACATTCTCTTGTCAGACAACAAAGCTTGAGATTCAGGTCATCCTCAGACATGCCACTTTATTTCAAGACTGGCTGGGTTTATGCTATGAAATGTGGATCTCAATAACCTCCAACTTGCTTTACAACAATAAAAACTTAAGAGGAGGTTGTAAAGATAGAGAAAAACGTTAAACATTCTAAACCAGCTAGTTTTTGTGCTAAATGATTTAACATACATCCATACTATTTGATACATGTGCACAAAGGGCCATCACATTACCTGGTGTAAATGATTTACCAGTAATTTGGAAGCGCAGCAGCATTGGTTTTGTTCAGACTGATGTAACTGTTTTCTGATTCAGACATCAGCAGGCCTGTTTAATACAAAGAAGATTTGATCCTCTGCCACATTTTCCACCTCATTTACTCTGAAAGATAGAGGACAGACTTGAGCTCTTTGTCCATAATGGCTGCCATCAGATGTGGGAACAAGGAAGCACTGGTTTACCATCTCTAAGGCACCATCTACACTAGGAATTTTTCCGTTGCTTGACTTGGTGGAATCAGGTCTCAACTGTATAAGGGTGGTGAAAACAGTTTCCTTCCCATCACTTCATCTATGGTACCAGGGCAGCTGTTCTGACCACCATTTCAGTGGGATTATATGCTGATAACCATTATCAGCAATGGGTTAATTTCCTAGTGTACATGGGAAAACTCACAAGTAGAGCAGAAAAGACAGCATCGTCTCCATGTGCATGTGCTAGACATAAAAACAATATACACAAATCAGTCAGCTACAGTAGGGTAATAATAAAGTAAAAACAATTGTGCCACTGGCAATTATTGGTAGACAAATCACAATTACTGGATTAACGTTTGCTTAGTGGCTGAATCTCACTTCCCTCCTCTTTCAGAATGTGGCACAGGGGTTCAAGGTAATAGATACACAGCCCTGGACAGCAGTGAAAACAGCCAACTTTGCCAACACTGAGGTCAATAAGAATTTTGCCATGGACTGCAATGGGAGTAGGATCAGGCACAAGAATGTATAACAAGCTGAACTGGGGCATGAAAATGTCGAACTGCATAGAGGTGGAGAGTTCGAGTGAAGGGGAAAACAGGAACAGAGAAAAGACTTGATTTGGGAGCGGAAATAGGGAAGATCATTTTTAGACTGATGGAGTGAAGATACTTGCACACAGTTTCGAACATTTGAATTAATTTTTTTAATAAAGATTTTTATTTGGGGTTCTGCTGAGGTTTTCAATTGTAAGAGTATGTCCACTTTTTAAAAATGTTTTAACAACAGCATCTCTGCATTTAGCCTGGGTATCTGTTTTAAATGGATGCCTGCTTTTAACCAAAAGTGTACATCCAATCTTTTTTTAAATACTTGAAAAATGTTTAAAGCGAAAACTGGGAGATTATTTTTCCTTTAATACAATCAAAAAGTAAAGTTGTTTTATACAAGAGAACACAGCCTACGACAAATATATTCTATGCCCATGGACCCTGGTCAGTGTTAACTTTACCCTCATCCTCTCAAATTAATACAATTGTTTAATGGGGGGGAGAGGGACGACATCATCACCCTGACATTCTAAAAGTGCCTTTTCTAATTAAATGGCCTGATTCTACTATCCTTACGCACATGAGCAGAGCTGACTATTTGCACAATAAGGGTTTCAGGAGTCACCATTAACCCTTAAAATATACAAGAAATTCAATGCATCATTCAGGTCCTTTGGATACCACACTGTTATATAAATAAAAACCATGAGTGAAAGTAAGAGAGGGAATGAGAATACAGGGTGGTGTGATATAAAGCATTTTATAAATGGTGATTAGACACAGACGCTTGTAGAGGGCCCCTGTAGTGGGCAACGCCAGTGGCCCTCCCTCAGTGTCAATCTCCAAGAGGCCACACCTCCCGGTGCCAATGTCGCCCTTAATGGGCCCCTCCGGCCCTTAGTACGGGTAATTGTCTCTTGCCCTCACAGGGTGGGCAAACAAGCTATGGCCCAGCCCTCAGCCAGGGATGGGCCGGCAGCGGGAATCAGCTTTCGGCCCTCAGCAGGGCGAGGCAATAGTCTCCAGGCTAGCCCTCCAGCAAGGCAGGCCGAAAAGGAGAAGCAGCAGTCTCTAGCCCCAGAGGGGTGAGGAACCAGCCTTGGGCCTAGCCCCCCGGCAGAGCAGGCAGTCACACACCATCTCGAACCCTTGGCAGGGCAAGTCGCAGTCTACAGCCTGAGTGGGAGAGGAAATTGTTCAAGGCCCTGGCCCTTGGGCAGGGCAGAAGGCAGGGCAGCTGTCTCCAGCCCTTAGCAGGGTGGGTAGCAGTCTATACCCAGCCCTTCAGCAGGATGTGGCAGGCAGTAAGGGACAGGCTCTGACCCTTGACTGCCGTGCACCCTTGGTCGAGGTAGGAAGGGGAGAGGGGGACGCAGGCCCACCCATCCCACTGCGTCCCAGCCCAGGCCCTGTCAGTAACGGGGTGCCCTGTCACTAGGTCAGCAGGGCTCCGGCCGAAACACGCTAAATGTCAGCCAGTGCAAGCTCAGTCGCACCACAGTCAGCTTCCCTGGGCTTCTTTCTCCCACCCTCTTCCTAGAGTACCTGGGCCAGTGGTCTCTCTCTGGGTCACTGGGCAAGACAGCGAGCGGGAGTCCCACGAGTCCCTCACTGTCGACCAGTGGCAGGTTTGGAAACTGTTTGGGGTCCTCTGCAGAGGACAGTTCCGCTAGGTCCCAGGATCTGCGTGTTCCTTCTGGCTCACCAGGGGTTGGTAGCTCAGGCAGCTCCTCCAGGTCCTCAGGACCCAAGGCAGCAGGCAGCTCCAGCAGGTCCTCCACCGAGTCATAGGATCCAGGGTTCTCCTTCAGCTCAGGCAGCTCCTCCAGTTGCTCAGGACCCCACACTGTGGATAGATCCAGCAGCTTCTCCTCCGGGTTGTAGCGGTCGGGTGTGGCCATATGCTCGAGCACTAAGGGAGAGGCGTCTTTCTCCCTCAGTCGCTGAACTCTGACTGAGCGGGCAGGCCTGGGTTTCATAGGCCTAGCCCCACCTACCTGCTTCTGGTCAGCTGTTGCCTTCCTGGGTTCCAAACCCAGGGGGGGTTTAGCTCTCCCTCGGTGTTAATCTCCGAGGGAGGCCACACCTCCCGGCTACAGTGCTTTATCAATGAGTTAGCTATGGCCACATTATTCACCCATGATCAAGTCAGAGGTGAATTATTCAGATCTCCCCAAATGAGTGCCAATAAAGCCTTTATACCATGTTGCACTACCATTTATTCTGTAGATGCCACATATTTTCGAAATATTTACAGTTAAGTTTTTTTTTCTTTAAAAAAAAATTATTGTTTTTCACATCCCTTCACCTGTAAAGCTACGATCCTTTAATAACAACAAAAGTCCAACTGCACAGATAGCGCAAAAAGACATGTAATAAATATAGCAATCCTCTAAAAAAGTAACCCAAAATTGATCTTCCTAACATAATATCACAACACTAAAGTCTAATGTCTCAGGAGTTTCTTCAGTGAGAACTGGTAGCTCTTTGAAGCTGTCGAGAAGTTTTAAAAATAGTCCTTGAGGACAAGGATTAGTTGTCAGAGTATAGGTGAAGCTTGGGGCAAAGGTGAATGATAACATGCAATTTATCATCTGTTCAGCAGCACCAAATGTGTTTTGTTTGCATAAGAGAGTTTGGTATGTAAACTTCACAACAAGCAATCAGCAAGTCTTAAATTTCCATTTGAATACTATAACAGGTTTTTTAAACAGGCGCTCAGATAAGTACCATAAGCTGTTATAATTTTGTTGTCTGACAAATGTGTACCTAAAAAGGTGGAACTAATTTCTGTGATAGTTGAGGACCAATCCTATGTCCTTACTTGGGCAAAACATCTGTTAAGAAAGGAATGCAGGATTTACCCTCATTTCCTATGTGGAAATTTAGATCCCAATACAGCAAGTCACTTAAGCACATGCCTAACTTTAAACTTGTGAGCAATCCTACTGATATCAATTGGACTCCTCACATGCTTAATGTTAAACAGGTGAATTAAAAGACACTGAAAATAGGGATTTTAAAATGGAGTTGTTCACAAATTAATCCTGGTGGTGTAAATGGAACTGCTAATGTTAAACTTGCACTAGACTAGATTGGGTGTGTGTTTTCAGGCATCTGTTCAAGTTTAAGCATATAACACCTTTTTCAGTCCAGTGACTCCACAGGGAAATGCTTCAAACATCAGCTCAGCTGACTCAAATTTTCCATAGCATTTCCCTTAATATAGTTATGACCATAAATATACCAGTCAGTATTTCAAATATATCTTTCTATTTATAGCTTTAAAAAAGCTTCTAATTCATCTTATCATATAAATCCCAAGATGTTCATTTAAACATCATTACTACTTAAAAAAAAATCTACTAGCCCATAGTCCAACATATTTCATAGCTAACCTTAAACTAAGCAACATATATTATCAGCAGAAAAAATGCAGTTGGTCTTTTTTGCTACTTTGCAATGGCAAGCATTACTGCTTACTGCTGAAAAGCACTGAAGTTTAAATTACACACATAGTCCTTTAAAAAAGAGTCTTCTGAAAATATCTCTTCATTAGAATATCACTGTCCTCTGTTCCCTAGATAAACTTGCCAGCATACTACTTGAAATAGTTCACAAAGACAGTGGTCCTTTGCCTTTACTTTGCATTTTGTGATTAAAGTATATGCAATTTCATGATTTATTTAATTTTTTTCTGAATGTCAAATGATCTTTGAAAGTCAAAAGGACAAACTCCCCTCTACATGATCTCTGGCCCCACCCAGCACACACACACCACAACTTAGTGAAACCGATGCAAGTATCCAATCCTTATCAGACACACAGTCTTTATCTAAGAAAGAATTCCTCCTGATAAGTTCTGAAAAGCTGGACTGGTTTGAAACACAGCAAAAACCATCGTAAGAGACCACTCACAAGACTGACAAAAACTGGTGGCTTAACAGAGCGGGTCTAATATCAAAATTGTAGTCAACAGGCTTGACAACTTTGACAGGAGTTGGCTGATGTGACTGCAGAGCCTTTGGCCGTTATCTTTGAAAACTCATGGCTATTGGGGGTTGGCCCAGGTGATTGGAAAAAGGCAAATATAGTGCTCATCTTCAAAAAAGGGAAGAAAGAGGAACCAGGGAATTACAGACTCACCTCAGTCCCTGGAAAAATCATGGAGCAGATCCTCAAGGAATCCATTTTGAGGCACATGGAAGAGAGGAACAGTCAGGATGGATTCACCAAGGGCAAGTCATGCCTGACCAACCTGATTGCCTTCTATGATGAGATGACTAACGCTATGGATGTGGAGAAAGTGGTGGGCATGATATATCTTGACTTTTGCAAAGCTTTTGATACAGTCTCCCACAATATTCTTATCAGCAAGTTAAAGAAGTATAGATTGGATGAAAGGACTATAAGGTGAACACAAAACTGGTTAGACCATCAGGCTCAATAAGTAGTGATCAACGGCTTGATGTCTAGTTGGCAGCCGGTAACAAGCAGAGTGCCCCAGGGGTTGGTGTTGGGGACGGTTTTGTTCAACATCTTCATTAATGATCTGGAGGATGGAGTAGATTGCACCCTCAGCAAGTTTGCAGATGACACTAAGGTGTGGGGAGTGGTAGATACCCTGGAAGGGAGGGATAGGATACAGAAGGACCTAAACAAATTGGAGGATTGGGCCAAAAGAAATCTGATGAGGTTCAACAAGGACAAGTGCAGAGTCCTGCACTTAGGACGGATGAATCCCATGCATAGCTACAGACTGGGGACCGACGGGATAGGCAGCAGTTCTGCAGAATAAGACCTGGGGATTACGGTGGATAAGAAGCTGGATATGAGTCAGCAGTGTGTCCTGGTTGCCAAGGCTAACAGCATATTTGGACTGCATTAGTAGGAGCATTGCCAGCAGATCGCGGAAAGTAATTATTCCCCTTTATTCAGCATTAGTGAGGCCGCATTTGGAGAACTGTGTCCAGTTTTGGGCCCCCCACTACAAAAACGATGTGGACAAGTTGGAGAGAGTCCAGTGGAGGACAACAAAAATAATTAGGGGGCTGGAGCACAAGACTTATGAGGAGAGACTGAGGAAACTAGGCTTGCTTAGTCTACAGAAGAAGAATGAGGGGGGGATTTGAGAGCAGCCTTTAACTACCTAAAATGGGGTTCCAGAGGGGCTGGAGCTAGGCTGTTCTCAGTGGTAGTAGATGACACAGCTAGGAGCAATGGTCTCAAGTTGCAGTGCGGGAGGTGTAATTTGGACATAAGGAAAAACGTTTTCCCTAGGAGGGAGGTTAAGCACTGGAATGGGTTACGAAAGGAAGTGATGGACTTTCCATCCTTAGAGATTTTCAAAGCCCGGCTTGACAAAGCTCTGGCTGCGATGATTTAGTTGGGATTGGTCCTGCTTTGAGCAGGGGGTTGGACTAGATACCTCCTGAGGTCCATTCCAACTCTAATCTTCTATGATTCTATAGTGGAAAGTTCCAGAGGGCTAGCCGTGTTAGTCTGTATACAGCAAAAACAACGAGAGCTTATGCCTGCAGAAATTAAATGTTAGTCTTTAAAATGCTACAGGACTCTTGTTGTTTATAATTCTATGGTCTCTTAAAACAGATTTCACTATAATCAAACCAAAAAGAACTTCTCAAACCTGTAAAAAGAAGTTCAGTGCTGGGCCAACACCCTCCATGTGACATTTCAATTCAGAGCAAAATGTTACAGTGAAATTATAGATACTCAAAGAGATATTGAAAACTGAAAAAATTCCTTTCACAGGACTTGTAGATATATTTGTAAAAGACACATTCCCAATCTTGATGTAATTCAGCCAAAAGACTCTAAAATTGTGATCAATCAATGTACAGCTGACTTTGTTCATGAACAGCATCTGAACCTTTGCTCTGTGTCCCAGAATTTCCTTATCTTGCTCCCTGCCCACCCTACAATTGCAGGTGTACTAGAGTACCTGTGTCCTCTGATGACTCTTGTTCGCCCATTACCCACCCTTAGTCTTGCCCTGGAACTGGCCTTTCGTTTTCAATATAAGTTATTTGAATAATGAAAATCTGGGTTTCAAGATGCATAATATAAATTGATGCATGCAGTTGGTTCACTAGCTTTCAGTAGACAAGGAAAGAAGGAAACATGGATTTCTGATGGGAAAATGATCTCCTCCTTTCCACAATATATTGTCCAGAGAAATTTGGAAAGACAGTGCTTTGAGTTCTTCTACTCAATTGTCTTTCAAATTAATGTTTCTCTATTTCGCCCAAATTCTCAATTATCAGATAAAGTACAAACGAGAAACTAGGACACCAATCTTTGAGAAATAACATACTCATCAAAAGTATGATGATTTGTCTCTCAAAGACCCTAAACCATACATACTGTATTTTAATTCCATCCGTATTCTAGTGTCTCCAATTAGAAGTACGCTCTGGTCATGGAATCAGCATTAGCGCTATTTTAGGAAATAGTGTTTAAACAATTTCCCTGGCCAAACCTTCTCAATATAAAGGTGAATTAAATATCTCATCAAAAAATGCCATTACAAACAAACACACGAAAATAAAAATAAACCTTATTCTTTCTTACATTGGCACAGCAAGCTTCAAATTTAAATCCAAGGGTGAAATCCTGGCTGCACTGAAATCAACAGCAAAACTCCTCCTAGCTTACATGGAGTTAGAGTTTCACCTCCAGTGGTGCAGTGGAAATGGCACAGCAGTTTTGTGCATGAAGAATCCATGGAGTGTGAGGGCTTGTCTACACTCACGTTTATACCAGCAAAACTTTTGTTGTTCAGGGGTGTGAAAGAGTATTAAAAGGTCCGTTTACTTATTGCTGTTCAGATGGAAATTATAGACTCCTTGGTATGTCTTGAAAGCAAGAGAAAGTAACCCTTCAATTTGGGGCCAATATTCCCTATCAAGCAAAAAAGCAAGTGCTAATGTTGAAGGCTGCGTAAACATTACACAGTCCTTGCACTACCAGTATAGAACATATTCCCACCAATGCCAAAGGCATATATATATGTAAGTAAATTCTGTTCTATTTAGAAAAGGAAGCGATTGCATTACAACTAATTGTAAACATAAATGCTTTACAACTAATTCAGAGATCTTAAAGTCTATATGCCCATAATCTGATATTTATTTATTTGGTGTAAGTACGCACTGCTAGTTGGATTGTCTGTTTCTCCAGACTGCAGACAAGCTGCAGCAGGGTACTTACGGGGGACATGTCATGAATGCTGATCCATTGTCCCCCCATAATCTAATACAAATACTTAATGCTGAACAGAAGTTTCATCGCCAATGATGGCCAAATATCCTATTTAGTTTAAAAAAGAATAACTAAAATCGTGTTTCACCTACAAAACTATAGCTTTGCACAAAAACAGCCCACATCTAGGAACAGTTACATCGGTATTTAACACCGCCTCAGAAATCAGCAAAGAAAAACCCATCATTAAAAATATTGCAAGTTCTGAAGCAACAAAACTTGGAAAGATTTACAATCTTGGTTCTCAGTAAGGAACGGCTCTGATAACAAAAGACATTTCACAATTAAATTTTCTAGATTAAAAGTTTCTCTTGCACTTTTTGGCTCAGGAATATGTATATACTTTTAGTCTTAATGTGTGTCAGCTGCTTAGATTTTCCATGCAATCCTTTCTTTCTGCTCACTAAGCAAGTATTTTTCCCATTTAAAATCCAAGGGAAACATTTTCAAATGGCAGTTGGGCATTTAGTTCTTATTGATTTTCAACCAGTTAGGCCCCTGCGCCTTTGAAAATTTTCCCCTAATTCTATTACACTTAACTCCCTTGTAATTTAAAATTTTTGTACCTTTTCATAGTTTCTAGTAGCTTTTAATTTGTAATAGTCCAGAGAATTAATTTGGTAACATAACTTCTAACTTGTTGACAATTCAAAATGATTTTTCAAACTAGAAAAACTATTGCAGTATTGTAGTGGGCCCACATTTATCAGCTAAGGTTAGCTCAAAAACTTAGTTTCAAATAATAATTCTGAAGAACAAATTCAAAACAGCAAATTCAGGTTATCTTTTGAACTCTGCGACAGAAGAGAATGATCTATAAAAATCATTTTGATAGGGCTGATTTCACTAGACACGTATTGTTAATGCTTCCCTTCTAGCTCTGTGATCACGACAGGCTGTTGTTGAAATTGCAGCATACTTAAATACAAAATTTCACAAAGTAAGAAAAGTGGATTGGATTTTTTAATAGAAAGAGAGGGGTAAGACAGAAACAGCACAGAATTATCACTAAAATTTACTCACATGGTTCACTGGTTCCTAGGGGAAAAATATTAGACTCAGCGAGGAAACGTCAAGCGTTGTACCAAAGGACAAAGACAAGGTACTTAAGTTCTATTGTTGAATGTGTAGAAACAATACTCTGTGAGCCCGTATTTCAGCTAGGGTGAATATTAAAATACTCTTGAAAAAAAATATTGACAGAAGAAGCTGAAACACAAAAAAGTCATTTTCCAACACTGTTATTGTTTGAGAACCGACTAGCACAGTCCCCTTCCTCCTCCCCCTATATCGTGCAGACAAATTGCAACACAACTCAGAACAACTCCAGGGGGTGCCATGGGATTTCCTCTCACATTGGAGCCCGAAAACCTTTATGACGATAATCAGCAATGATGAGAAAAGCAAACTCCAGTCTCTTTCTAGCTCGATCCTCTCCCAGCCAATTCTTTCAACAAAGTAGTTTAGGCAATAGCATTTCATTAATCTTTTCCCTCCCCTCTAATTAGAGCAGAAATCTCAGACTCCGTGTGTACAAGCATAGCTACGGGGAAGCAAAATGCAACCATGACAGAGACACCAAAACAAAGCTGTGGAAAAAGAAATGCTGAACTATCACCACCAC
Organism: Mesoclemmys tuberculata; assembly: GCA_007922155.1. Classification (NCBI taxonomy): domain Eukaryota; kingdom Metazoa; phylum Chordata; order Testudines; family Chelidae; genus Mesoclemmys; species Mesoclemmys tuberculata. The sequence continues at coordinate 921,863 of ML675642.1, forward strand.
ACCACAGCCAACCCGCCAACACCACTACATCCCAACAAATTCAACCTTCACCTAAAAGCACAGTCTCTTTGCATCTGCAGGTTGCTTGACAGGTTTCTTTTAAGCAGAACCCCCTCAACAATTAAAATAAGAATGTAAATTAGTTTTATTATCCTATAAGCAACCAAACCAAGAACAAAACTTGCACTAACTGAGTGAGTGACAGCAAAAGGGGGACAGGATCCTAGCTGTAAGGATTGAATGCCAGTCTCAGAAAATCCTGGGGAGCACCCAGAAGGAAAATTGTTTTCTAGTCAGATGGCTTGCTTCCCCATCAACACAAGAGTTTCCCCTCTGTACTTCTGCCACACTCACTCTGGACACGCCAACTCCAGCTTGACTCTATTGTTCTCAGAAAGTCCTTCCACATTTACTACTTACCTCCTTCCCGCCGCTTTGCCATTAACTAGCGGAGGACTCGGTCTGCAGTTTATTTACAACCCCTCTTTTATTACAGGGTTCAAAATGCTGCAGGAGGGTTTTGAACATTGTTGGGTTTGGGTTATTTTCCAAACTATACATTTATAAAAGACAAGAGGTCTCCCTCCCGCCCTCGTCCATCGATCAGCAGGGCACTGACTGACGTGCCAGACCAGGCTCTACCCCAGCCTGGCACCCGGGGTCTCTGTCCAGCCCCGAGCGCGTCTCCCCGCCGCACCCCAGGCAAGCAGGGGACTGCCGGGAAGTTTAATGCTCACCAGGGGAGGCAGCTTGTAAACCCTCCTGCACCCGACAGACACTTGATGCCCGCTCCCCTCTGCCAGCCCCAGTGCCCCCCACAGCCCCCACCCGCCCCAGTGCCCCCCAGTGCCCCCCACCGCCCCAGTGCCCCCCACAGCCCCCACCCGCCCCAGTGCCCCCCACAGCCGCCCCCAGTGCCCCACCCGCCCCCACAGCCGCCCCCACCCCAGTGCCCCCCACCGCCCCCACAGCCGCCCCCACCCCAGTGCCCCCCACCGCCCCCCACAGCCGCACCCGCCCCAGTGCCCCCCACAGCCGCACCCGCCCCAGTGCCCCCACCGGCCCCCACAGCCCCCACCCGCACCCACCCCAGTGCCCCCACAGCCCCACTACCCCCGACCCCCCGCGCCCACTCACTCGGCCGGCGCCCCCCGCGGCTCCAGGGCACTGTCCGGGCGGGGTCTGCAGCGGGTCCGGGTCCGGGTCCGGGTCCGGGTCGGGGGGGGCCCCGGGAGCCGCCCCCTGCCCCACATCGCTCCCCACGGCCGGCCAGACCCTGCCCCAGCCCGGCTCTCCGGGGGCGGACTCGGCTCGGCGCCTCCTGGGGCCGCCCCCCGCCAGGGGAGGCAGCCGGGCGCATGCGCAGGTGGCTCTGCCCCCCCATGTGTGGCGGGGCGGGGCGGGGCGGGGAGCGGCTCGTGCCGGCGCGGGCGGGTGGCGGTTGGCCCGCGGCTCTGCGCGCGCGGTGGCCGTTGCACGCCCCGTGCCGCCGCCTTTGGTCCTGCACGTGGTGCCGGCTGCGCGCGCCCGGCGGCCTGCGCCCGACACGGCGCCTTTGGTCCCGCGGGCACCGGGGCGCCCCGAGGCAGCTGCTCGCAGCCCCGGGCGGGTCCGGGGCACCCGTCCCAGCGCGGAGAAACAGCGCAGCCCCTTCGCGCCACTAGCCAAGCCTGCCTGCCCCTCCTTCAAGCCTCGCGTCAGGGCTGCACCTTCTCCCCCTGTCCGACCCTGCAGGCTCCGGGGTGGCGGTGCGGCCCTCTGGAAATCTGAGCCATGCTCTGCGGCCGGGACCACAGGTTGGAAACCGCTTTCGAAGTCATTCCCTCCCGTTCCCTGGCCCTTTGAGCTGTTCTCCCAGCGCCTCCGATGTGTCTGTCACTGGCTCTGGCCAGACTGCTCAGAAGTGACTGCAGTCTGGTCCCCTGTTCTGCTTTGAACAGTCATTTCTGGGTAACTGCTGGCAGCCCGGGTCATCTCAGAACAACGTATTTCAAACGTTTTTTTAAAAATGTGTTCCCCTACTCCAAAATATAGGAAACGTTTTTTAGGAAGTAATTTTTCTGTAGTAGCTTCTCTCTCCTTACAGAGACAAGGTGAGCGAGGTAATATCTTTTATTGGACCAACCTCTGTTCGAGACACAAGCATAACTTGCCCAACAAAGTGGAAAACTGTTCCCAAAGAGACATTATCAGTGGTTCACAGTTAAGTTGGAGGGGCATATTGAGTGGGATTCTGCAGGAATCGGTCTTGGGCCTGTTCTGTTCAACATCGTCATCAATGATTTAGACAATGGCACTTATAAAGTTTGTGGATGATACCGAGCTGGGAGGGTTTGCAAGTGCTTTGGAGGACAGGATTAAAATTCAAAATGATCTGGACAAACTGGATAAATGGTGTGAAGTAAATTGGATGAAATTCAACAAGGACAAATGCAATGTAGTCCACTTCGGAAGGAACAATCAGTTGCACACATACAAAATGAGAAATGACTGCCTACAAAGGAGTACTGCGGAAAGGGATCCGGGGTTCACAGTGGATCACAAGCTAAAGATGAGTAAGCAGAGTAACTCTGTTGCAAAGAAAGCAAACATCATTCTGGGATGTATTAGCCGGAGTGTTGTAAGCAAGACACTAGAAATAATTCTTCCACTCTACTCTGCGTCCATCAGGCCTCAACTGACTTATTGTGTCCAGTTCTGGGTGCCACATTTCAGGAAAGATGTGGACATATTGGAGAAAGTCCAGAGAAGAGCAACAAGAATGATTAAAGGTCTAGAAAACATGATTTATGGGGGAAGATTGAAAAAATTGGGTTTGTTTAGTCTGGAGAAGAGACGATTGAGAAGGGATATGTTAGCAGTTTTCAAGTACATAAAAGGTTGTTACAAGGAATAGAGTGAAAAATTAGTCTCCTTAACCTCTGAGGTTAGGCCAAGAAGCAATGGATTTAAATTGCTTAAGAGTGGTTTAGGTTGGACATTAGGGAAAACTTCCTAACTGTCAGGGTAGTTAAGCACTGGAACAAATTGCCTAAGGAAACTTTGGAATCTCCATCATTGGAGGGTTTTAAGATCAGGTTAGAAAAACCTGTTAGGAATGGCCTAGTTATTACATAGTCTTGCCTTGAGTACGAGGGACTGGACCCCAAATATAGCAATCAGCTAAACCCTGAGCATGTGGGCAAGACTCACAAGCTAGACACCTGGGAAAGAATTCTCTATAACAACTTGGAACTCACCTATCTTAACATCCCAACACAGGCCATTGAACATATTTACTGCTAGTAGTCAAAGATCAGTTAACTGCCAATTTAGGCTGTCCCATCATACCATCTCCTCCATAAACTTATCAAGATCAGTCTTGAAGCCATGTAGGTTTTTTCCCCCCACCGGTCCCCTTGGAAGGCTGTTCCAGAACTTCACTTCTCTGATGGTTAGAAACCTGCATCTAATTTCAAGTCTAAACTTCCTGATGGCCAGTTTATATCCATTTGTTCTTGTGTCCATGTCAATGATGAACTTAAATAATTCCTCTCCCTCTCTGGTATTTATCCCTCTGATGTATTTATAGGGAGCAATCACATCTCCCCACAGTCTTCTTTTGGTTGGGCTAAACAAGCCAAGTTCTTCGATTCTCCTCTCCTAAGTCAGGTTTTCCATTCCACGCATCATCCTAGTAGCCCTTCTTTCACTTATTCCAGTTTGGATTAATCTTTCTTAAATATGGGAGACCAGAACTACACACGGTATTCCAGATGAGGTCTCACCAGCACCTTGTATAATGGTACTAACACCTCCCTATCTCTACTGGAAATATCTTGCCTGATGCATCCTAGGACCGCATTAGCTTTTTTCATGGCCACATCAAATTGGTGGCTCATAGTCATCCTGTCTTTCAGTATGGCCTTTCAACTGGTTATGCATCCACTGTGACACACTGCACCCCCCATGATCACCCTTATAGTGTAACTGTTTAATGCAAAGTATGTCATGTACAATATTTTTGAAATGCTCCTGACATACTGAATCTTATTGTTACAGTAGTGTGTTGCAATGTCGTATGTATGGCTGTGAGGCTTCGCTATGTAATGTTCCCAAAGGTGTGTTTCATAGCTTGAAGCAAGATTCAGGCAAAACCCTCCAAGAGCAGAGGGGAAGTTCGGGCCTCACTAAGGCATGCATAAAACAACCCAGCTCGTCTAGGAACAACGGACTAGCCTAAGCGTTGGTGAGGGGATGCTCATTGATTCGGTTATGGAGGAAGCCATACAAAGACATTGTCACCACACTTTGAAGGGGGGGGAAGCCCCAGAGAGGAGAAGGAATATTTTTAAAAGGGGAGACATTTGCCATGCTCTCGCTCTCTTCTGCCTACATCTACAGATACCATCAAGCAACTGAAATGCTGACCCAGGGGGAAGCCTGGCTGGGGAGGAATCCAACCAGCCTATGATGAGTGTCATCTAAGTTTGTAAGGTTGCTGAAAGTGTTCAGCTTAGTTTAGAATACGTTTTGTTTCACCTTGATCAAATCTGACTTGTGTCCCTCTGACTCATAATCACTTAAAATCTTTCTGTACTTAATACATTTGATTATTTATTTTACCTAAAACAGTACAGGTGGTTTAATGTGTTTTAGAGAATCTATTTGAAGTAACAAGGCTGGTGCATATCAATTTCTTTGATAAATTGACGAACATAGGAGCTTGCAGCGTTCAGTGGGCAGCACTGAACATTGTAAGATGGCATTTCCTAGGATTACATCTGGGACTGGCGATATTGCCTGGGGTCATACCATTGCACAATCCCACGAGTGGTTGGCTAGAGGCATTCACTCACTGAGTTGGGAGAAACTTACATGCTACAGGCTGTGCATGAGCTGCACAGGAGTGGGGATTCTCATAGCAAAGCAGGATAAGACGGGCTCCAAGAGTGAGGGATTTGGGGTGACACAGCGATTCACCAGTCCATATTGCAGAGGGAAACGTCACACCCACCTTATAATGATTTCATCTAGACCACATGTTTCTGGTTTGCTTATGAGAATGTCATGTGGAACTGTATCAAAAGCCTTACTAAAATCAAGATAAATGATATTTACTGGTTCCTCCCTATCCACTAGACCGGTAACTCTGGCAAAGAAGGAAATTAGGTTGGTTTGGCATGATTTGTTTTTGACAAATCCATGCCAGCTATTCCTTATAATGCTATAATCCTCCAGGTGCTGACAAACTGATTGTTTAATCATTTTTTCCAGTATTTTTCCAGGTACTGAAGCTAGGCTGACTGGTCTGTAATGTTGGGTCCTCTTTGTTCCCCCTGTTAAATATAGGTACTGTGTTTTCTCTTCTTCACTACTCTGGGTCCTCAGCTGTCCTCCATTATTTCTTGAAGATACTGCTAACGGTTCCATGATTTCTTCAGCTTATTCCTTAAGTACCCTAGGAAGAGTTTCATCAGGCCCTGCCAACCTGAATACATCTAACTTACCTAATATTCTTTAACCTGGTCTTTCCCTATTTTGGTTTGCGTTCCTTCCCCTTGTTGTTAATATTAATTGTGCTGAGTAATTGTCACCATGAACCTTTTCAGTAATTTGATCTAGACTGCCTTTTCCGGGATGGTTCCTCAGTTTTCCCATCAGTATGATAAGGATAATGATGACAATGGAGCTGACAGCACCATGTATTATTGAGGTTGACACTGACTATTTTTAATCCCTGTTTTCAGTTGCTTATAACATTGCCACACTTTAACCGTTTGGTCTGGAAATCTCCATGTCAGGTAACTGGCTCAGGCTGAATGTTTTTGGAAAATTTCAGCCAAAAGGGCTTGTTTCCAAGGACAAAACTAAAGAAAAAGACATTGCATGTTAAAATGTTCTGGCAAAATGGCAACCTTTCTTCTGCCCACATGCTTTAGAGCAGAGCTTTGTAATTTGGCCTGAGTATCAGGGATGAGCTTTTTGCTACCCCTTTGAAAATCTGCCCAGATTTGACCAAGTTATCAGCCTTTGAAAAATCATAGTTAGCACGTGCTCAGCAGAAACTTCTTAGATGTGGATTTACGTTCCCTGAAGATTCCATTCGCACTGGGCAGGGCCCAGCTTGGAGCTTAGCGGGGATCTCCCTGCAATTGCAGCTCCAGACTGCTGCAGGCAATGCTGGATCTGGATCTGGGCTCCTGAACTGGGACCTGAGAGACTCTCTCTCCTACACTCTCAGTGACTCCCCCGCACAGGCCCACGCAGCACGGAGGAGGAAGTTGCCTAATTTGAGTGCCGGGGGAACAAGAGCTGTTATCTGTGGAGGTGGGAGGAGTCATTCAACAAGCAGACTGGGGAAAGGGGGTGGAAACTGGGACTGGAGACCAGCTGAGAGGAGTGGGAAACTGGGACAGGCTGCTGGGGGAGGATTGGGACTGGGAGCCAGTGGATATGAGGATGTGGTGTGGGGTGTTTGACTGGAGGCTTTGGGGTGGGGAGATACAGATCAGATGAGGAGCCAGAGGGATGGGCACTGGCTGGGCAAAGAGACTGGGGTTGGAATGAGAAGCCTGAGGAGTAGAGACGAGGACTGGATAGAGGAGAAAGGGCCTGGGATGAGGAACCAGGGGTGGGGAGGAGACTGGACTGGAACAAGCACATGTTGGAAGGGGTGAGGCAGAAGGGGTCAAGCTCAGTGGAAATGAGTAGAAAGGTATGTGTCCATCTCATGGGGTTGCTGGCCTCTTTAAAGGGAGTCTGGACTCAGCGTGCCCATGATGAGTTTATTTAAGGAGCCCATTGTGATGTTCCCCTGATGCAATCTGGGCTGGTGTATAGCTGTGTCACCCCGATCTCCCACTCCTGGAGCCCGTCTTACCCTGCTCTGCAGTGAGAGCTGCCACACACAGCCTTCAGCTTGCCAGTGGCTGCTATCCAAGTGAGTGAATGCTTCTAGCCAGCCACTCTTTGGATTATGCAACAGAATAACACTAGCTACTACCCCACAGTCCCAGATGCAACCCTGGGAACCTCTGTTTTACAATGTTCAGTGCTGCCACTGACCCATGTAAGCTCATAATAGTTCATCAGTTTAACAAAGAAATTGATACACACCAGCCTTGTTACTCTCAGCAGAGTCTCCCGCACACTTCTCACCAAATGCACTGCTTTAGCTAAAACAAACAGATTAACTACAGAAGGATTTTAAGTGATTATGAGTCCAAGGATAAGAAGTCAGATTTGGTCAAGAGAAAACAAAAGGCTAAGCACATTTTAAACTAAGCTTTTAATACTTTAAGCAACTTTACAAGCTCAGGTGATTCTCACCACAGGTTGGCTGGTTCCCTTCTGCCAGGCTCTACCCTTTGGCCAGCACTTCAGTTGCTTGGTGGTGGTTGCAGATGGAGGTGGAAGAGAGTGGCAAACGTCTCCCCTTTTTAAAATGTTCCTTCCCCCCTCTAAGGCTTCGCTCCCTCCCACTTCAGGGTCAAGTGACAGACAATGTCCATGTATGGTTCATTTATGTCCTGAGTCAGTGAGCATTATCTCCCTACGGTTCTGATCTGCCCCAGGAGTGAGAAGTGAACAGGGGACTCACCTGAGATGGACTCCCATGGATACCGGGGCTAGTCCTTTGTTTCTGGAAGGCTGAGCTGGGTTTGGTCTATCCAAGCCTTAATAAGGTGTGAACTGTCCCTCTGCTCCCGGAGAGTTTTGCCTGGATGTGTTTTAGGCTATGAGATCACCTCTTTGGGAATGTCACATAGTGAAACCTCATAACTGTACACATGATATTGCAACAAACATATCACTATGACAGTAATGTTTAGTGCGTCATGAGCAGTCCAAAAATACCTTCCGTATATGACGTTGCACGAAACAATACTCAATTACTCTAGAGGGGTGACCATGGGATGCAGGTGTCAACCCTATTTAAGCAGTTAATTGGATAATGAGCACTGGCCCTGAGCAAAGGCCATCAGTGGCAGGAGACGCTGAGAGGGAGACAAGCTCTCAGAAGAGAGAAGAGCTCCCAGTGAGCACAGGCCCTGAGGAGGAGGAGGGCCGTGCAACCCCTGAGTCCAAGGGTCTGTCTTTCATTCACAGTTATTTGGCTTTAATAAGGCAGAATCCCAGCAAGGGAACGTTGCGTTACGTCCTTTCGGACTGTGCCATTCGTAAAGGGCCAGGAGAGATGGGAGGCGGGGAGTTTCTGCAGTGCCACCCTAGCTCAGCAGGGGCCGATACAGAGCAGGCACTTTGGATGAGCACTGGTGCCAGCAGTGGGGTTCTAAGACTCCATCTATCAAGGTGGGAGGACTGAGCAGTGAGGCGATTACCATCACCCTTTGGCATATGAAGGAACAACCACAGCTGGGGAGCTCCAAACTATGGGAGTGCCCAGACTGCACCAGAGACCTACTAAGGAGGTTCTGCGATGGAAAAAAGTCAATTGTCATCAACACTGACAGGGAAGAGGACACAGGGCTATCCAGCAGTGAGGAAGGGAAGCCTTCAGGATGCCCTGTGATTGTACCAATGGCCTCGCTACACAGAGCACCAGAGGAACCAGGGAGAACCGGGCTGCCAGACACCCTGCCACAGACACCTGGGGTATCATGAAGTCTCATAGACTCATAGACTCATAGGTCAGAAGGGACCAATATGATCATCTAGTCTGACCTCCCGCACAAGGCAGGCCACAAAACCCTACCCATACACATTTATAACAACCCCGAACCCATGACTGAGTTATTGAAATCCTCAAAAGTGAGATTTGAAGACCTCAAGCTGCAGGGAATCCACCAGCAAGCGACTCATGCCCCATGCTGCAGAGGAAGGCGAAAAACCTCCGTGGCCCCTGCCAATACGCCCCGGAGGAAAATTCCTTCCCGACCCCAAATATGGCGATCAGCTAAACCCTGAGCATGTGGGCAAGACTCACCAGCCAGCACCCAAAAAAGATTTCTCTGCAGTAACTCAGTTCCCATCCCATCCAGCATTCCCACAGACCATTGAGCAGACTTATCTGCGGATAATCCAAAATCAATTGCTCAAATTAAACTATCCCATCATAACATCCCCTCCATATACTTATCAAGCTTAGTCTTAAAGCCAGATAAGTCATTTGCCCCCACTACTTCCCTCAGAAGGCTATTCCAGAACTTCACTCCCCTAATGGTTAGAAACCTTCGTCTAATTTCTAGTCTAAATTTCCTAATATCCAATTTGTACCCATTCGTCCTCGTGCCTATAATAGTACTAAACTTAAATAATTCCTCTCCCTCCCTAACGTTAATCCCCCTGATATATTTATATATAGCAAGCATATCCCCCCGGAGCCTTCTTTTGGCCAGGCTAAACAAGCCAAGCTCTTTGAGTCTCCTTTCATAAGGCAGATTTTCCATTCCTCGGATCATCCTAGTAGCCCGTCTCTGAACCTGTTCCAGTTTGAATTCATCCTTCTTAAACATGGGACACCAGAACTGCACACAATATTCCAGGTGGGGTCTCACCAGCGCCGTATATAACGGCACTAACACCTCCTTCTCCTTGCTGGAAATACCTCGCCTGATGCATCCTAAAACCGCATTTGCTTTTTTAACAGCCATATCACATTGGCGGCTCATAGTCATCCTGTTATCAACCAATACCCCAAGGTCCTTCTCCTCCTCCGTCGTTTCCAACTGATGCATCCCCAACGTATATGTAAAATTCTTATTATTAATCCCTAAGTGCATGACCTTGCACTTTTCACTATTATATTTCATCCGATTACTATTGCTCCAGTGTACAAGGTAGTCCAGATCTTCCTGAATAGCATCCCGGTCCTTCTCCGTGTTAGCAATACCCCCCAGCTTCGTATCATCCGCAAATTTTATTAACACATTCTCGCTGTGTGTGTCAAGATCAGTTATAAAAAGGTTAAATAAGGTCGGTCCAAGAACCGATCCTTGAGGGACTCCGCTAGTAACCTCCTTCCAGCCTGACAGTTCACCCTTCAGCACGACACGCTGTAGTCTCCCTTTTAACCAGTTCCTTATCCACCTTACAACTTTCACATTCATCCCCATCTTTTCCAATTTAACTAACAGTTCCCCATGCGGAACCGTGTCAAACGCCTTACTGAAGTCGAGGTAAATTAGATCTACCGCATTGCCCTTGTCTAAGTAATCCGTCACCTTCTCAAAGAAGGAGTCTGAACAAAGAAAGAAGAAAGAAGTCTGAACAAAGGCCGGGGGGCAAGGCAGGGTGATGCCCAGGCACAAGCTGGTTTGGTTGTGGGGAGAACAGGCACATAGAAAGGTGACGTTGGGTGGCTGGACTGTAATTATGAGGAAGCTAGAGCCTGCAAGAACAGGCAAATATAAAGTAATCAAGGAACTAGGTCCAGGGGTGTAAAATGGAAAGTTGGAAGATGTCCGTGGATTTCACCTTTCTCACTGGTTGGGGGGATACCCTGATAGCACTCTCAGCCCCACAGGGTGAAAGCTGGGGGAACTCAAATAACCTGGTAAAGGAGCCAGCTCAGATCTAGCAACCAGAATAGTCACTACAGAAGGGGGGGGTCTGACCAACTGCCCTGAGGGATGACAAGATTCCTGGGTGGAGCAGGCCAGAAAAAAAATGGAAACAGTGGCAGGCAGGGAGACACTGGCAGCAAGCAGTAGGATGTGGCCGTTAAACAGTTCTGTAAACTTCAGGCCCACATGGATGCTTTCTGCCAGGAGCTGGATAGCCGGATAAAAATTCAGGAGACCCAAATCCAAGAAGTGAAGAGGAGCAGCTGACCGCACAGCTGGAACAAACCAGGCAAATAGGAGTGGATCCTGAAAGTGCAAAGCAGGCATAGGAGAGTGCATGTGAGAGGCTGAGGACCAAAGCTTCTATCTGGTAAAGGAAACACTTTGCACCCACAGAATGAAGTCCCAAAGTCAGCTTGAAAAGCAGCTCTGGACAGCTGAACCCATTGAAAAGCAAATTAATTAAACTGGTGGACCTGGGAGCCCAGCTGCACAGGAGGTAGGACTTCCTAATGGAAGAGTCACACCAAAACATTTCAGTATGTTCCCTCTTGTCTCGGTAGCACAGAGCATTTCCTCACCAAAACAAGCAGATATTCCAATTTCTTCTGTCTCTCTTTTGAGTTAGAGAGGCTTTGCTCAAGATTTTGGTTTCACTCGGCTCCTTCAAACTTCTGCTCCTTTAAGTGCTTCTTCTCATCCTCCCTCCCTTCCAACTTGGTACAGAGCCTGAGAACCTGGAGCTAGACAACGTCAAGTCTGCTTGGACGCCAAGATGAAGAAGGAGCTGGAGGCTAACGCTAATGACCTCCGGACTGTGGCCATTGAGACGTGAGTCCTACACACCCTGGCAGAAGAGGCAGGATTCCAGGGAACACTGGCCCAGGACCCGGGCACTGCAGCCCATGAAAAGATGGGTGAAAAGATGGTGAGCGCAGAAATGGGTTACCAGGAGGCTTGTGTTGATACAGAAGGGTTGACTGACACCCTAAGAGGAGCAGTCGATTGTTTGACAAAGGAAGGGGTGTCCCCTGACACAAATGCCAAGATCTCATGCACAACAGAAGCTGGGACAAAGCTGTCTCAGTGACACAGCAGACCTCTTCTGTAATGGACACGGCTGCTACCACAGATAGGCACCAGGCTGAAATCTTGGACTGCAGGCTCACTTGGCTGCGTATGGGCAGGCCATAGTTAGGGTCCTGAGTTGGGACCTGGTGGAGGAGGGTTGGCCCAGGTCCATCTACCCCCTGCCGCCAACCCCACCCAGACTGGAGTGGCTGCTCTCAGTAGGAGCCTGTATCCCTGGTGTTGGGGGTCACACTTGCGGCTTGGCTGAGCCCTGCCAGATTGATGTGGTGCCCTCAGCTAATCAGCTCAGCAGCACTCATCAGGCTCTGGCTCCAAGAGTCCTCACTACATTCCCCTCCCTCTTCAAAGAACAGCTACCAGGGCCCTTTGCCCCAGACTGACCGGGCCTTCTCTAAGCTGGTCGGGTGCGTGTATGTTTTCAGCTGGCTCCCACAACCGATCAGCTGGACCCTCGCTCTCCTATCTGCTTTCCTTGGGGAATTCTGGGTCCAAAATCTGCCTCATCAAGTATGTCTCATGCCCCTGCACCTTGGCACACAGGAGCGGTAGTTACTTTCATCTGAGGAAGGGGGCTGTCAGCTTGTTTTTTCAGCAAGGAGACGGGGAGTACCGAGTGCATTTTCATCACCATCAACAGTTGGAGTTTGAAGGACACAGGATTGATCTGCTGGATAAAGGGGGAGGTATTTCAGATTTGGAAGGGGGCAACTTTAACTGTTCTTCCAGGGGCTACTTAGGCACCTTGAAAACTCTAGTGTTTTTGCAGACAGTAACTTAGAAATTAGCTGACAGGAGCACTGTGTCTAATTCCTATATAAAGAAAGAAAATTAAATAAATATTAGACCTCACCTCTAATACTAACATGTTCTGACAACTTGTGTCAAGTCACTTAAGGGACACTGTTTAGGTTTAAAATTTTAATGTACATTCTAACTTTGTTACAAATTCTTGAACACAACAATTGAAACAATTGTAGAAAAATCTAGATTACTTCTGTCATTTAGGCTATTTACTTTTTGAAGTTCACCAAGCTTGGAATAGATCATTTAACTTTTGGGAACATCAAACTAGGGCAAGGCCCTGTGAGTTTACACTGCACCTGCCTGGAATCTTCGGGGTGTTACCATACTACAACTAATAGATTAAAAAGTGACTTTAAACAGGAATGAAACTGACACTTTCTAGTCACTTTCCCAGTATTGCCAACCCCAAAAATTCAAAAATCATGAGTCAGGTTCACCAAAAATCAAAAGATTGGCTTAAAAATCATGAGATTATGTAAAAATAATAGACTTGGTGTCCTTTTTATTTGCCTTCTGCTTTTTGAGCCTTTAGCATGCCCTGGGATGACATTTTGGAGCTTTCTCCACAGCCACGAGGGCTAGAAATTAATTTTCCTTTCAGACTGAAGGCTGCAATCACCACACATCCACTTGACTCCAGGAGCTGGGGCTTTAAGGAAAACAATAATTTATCATGCGACTCATGACAAAATCATGAGAGTTGGCAACCCTGCATTTCACTTCTGTTCAAAGGCCAGTTACTTTCCAGAAGGCTCTTAAACACAACACGGCACTGACTGAGTTGCGGTTCTCACAGGAGAATAGTTAAAACCAAACACCGGGAAAATTCCACACTATAAAGTTGAGAAAAAAATTGAGTCTTCTGAGGTATTTCATAGAAGATTAGAGTTGGAAGAGACTTCAGGAGTCCTCAGGGTCCAAACCCTAGCTCAAAGCAGGACCAACCTCAGCTAAATCATCTCAGCCAGGGCTTTGTGAAGCCTTGCCAGGGCCACTGCTGGCAAGAAAGGAAAATAAACAGGCAGAGGAGCTCTGGGGAGCTCTTCCTCTTGAAAAGAAGTTGGAGGGTCAAATCTTCCAGTGCTTAATCAGGTAAAATGTCTATTTTAATAAGGTGCTGTCAGCGCCTCCACTCACAGAAATTAACGTGCTTAATAACAATATACTTCATACTTAAATATCTGAACCATCTTATCCAGGGCTACACATTTTATACACATTGGCTCAGGGCCCACATTTCCTGACATATTCAGAACAGTGCTGAGAACACAGATGGTGCCCAGTGAATAATACAGATCAAGACAATAATCATTGACTTTATGGACTCTCTGGATGCAATTTCTGTTCTTTGTTCTGGAACTGGCCTGAATACAGCTGACACTCTAAGAATTTGAGGCATAAACACATCTGATGCTCATGCGACATTTTCTCATTCCCTCCTTTTCTCAAACTCAGAACAAAAAATGACAAAACAAAATGGCTTTCAATTAAAATGTAAAATTGCCCAGCAGCCATTGCCCTACAATCCAGCGTTGGGGGTTAAGTGACCACCCTCATCTGCTGCTTGTTCTCTCTCTTTCATCCTCCCTGACCTCTGTGCTGCTCTTCATGCTGTCAACCATGACGTCCTTCCTGACCACCGGGGACCATTTGCTGGCGTCTCAGAGAACTGGCCTTCTTGGTTTTGCTCCCATCTGTCAGACTCCTCTTTTTTTTACAGCAGGCAGCAAAGAGATCGGCTGGGCTAGTGGGTAGGGAGCTAGTCCTGGGAGACCTAGGTTCTATCCCCCCATGGACTGGCCAGTGTTTTAGGGATAGAATTTCAAAGGCTCTTAGACACCCAAAGATGCAACTAGGCATCAAAGCACCAAACTTTCTAACTGCCTTTAAAAATCTCAGTAGCTGCCTAAATATCTTTGAAATTCTGGCCCTTGGTCTCTCTGTGCCTCAGTGTCCTACCTGTTCAATGGGGATAACAGCACAGCTCTACCTCACCACGGGGCTGTCCACCTCCCTCTTTTCTGAATGTAATCTTGGCTCAGAGGGCTTGGCTGTATTTCTTCTGAATCCTCTGCGTTCTCTCTTTAACACTTCGCGCGCCCCCTCCCTCCTGCACTCCCGCAGAAGGATTCCTGTTTTACAGGCGCATCTAAGGATTTCCAGAACCTCAGTCCAATCACCAGCCCTTTCTTATTTGAATCCCCCTGCCCATTTGTAAACAAAACACCGACTCCCTGCCCCACGGGCACAAGCTGGGAGCCTTCTCCTCCGCAGAATTCACATTCCACAGGCAGTTAAGAGCTCTGCTGGGGCTCGGGCATGCACCACGATCAGACCTCCTGTACAAAAGTGAGGGGGGAGGCAGGAGTCCCCTGGCCTCCCTAAACAGCGCCCCGGCTGGATGACCTGGAATGGGCCAAAATACCAGTAATCTAACTTCCTTGAAGGCCGGGTAGAGCCAAGATGTGGTGCTGAGAGCCATGCTTTACCTCCAGTTGTGATCTGAGGAGGTTGCCCACTGATGAAGGTCAGCGTATTGCTTGTAATCTCTCCCCCCTGACTCTAGATGAGTTTTCAGTTCTTCCTGGATGCAATGAAGGTGTTTGATTAGGTCAGAAGCTGCAGGTACATAGGGGGCTTGTGGCACGGATGAGTGAAACTGAGGGTGGAAACCACTGCTGGGGTAAAAAGGACTCTGGTGGATTGATTGGTGGGCAGAATTATTATATGTGAATTTGGAGGGAGGGAGGGAAGGAAACCCAATCATTCTGATGATAATTAATAAAGCAGCAGAGGTATTGCTCCAGAATTTGATACACTCATTCAGTCCATCCATCAGCTGAGGAAGCACATAGCTCAAGACCCCGGAGCTTGAACAACTCCTGCTAGAAGCATGAAACACCTGGTGATCCTTGCTCAGATGTAACATTCGATGGCAGGCCAGGAAATCTGAAGACGGAGTTGAAACCAGTTGCGCTGTTACCTCTGCAGTTGGAACTTTACGTCAAGGCACAAAATGAGACATTTTAGTAAATGGGTCAACAACAACTAGCACCACCATGTGGCCCTAGAAATTGGGGAGATGAACAATAAAACCCTCCGAGATGCATGGCCAGGGCTGAGACAAAGTCAGGAGTGGAATCAGAGCACCAAGAGGCTTGGGGTGGGAGGCAGGGGTCTTTGTTTGAGCACAGACATCACAGGATTTGATGTAGGACTCAGTGGATGAATGTAGTTTTGGCCACCAGAAATACTGCGAGACCAGCTTCAGTGGTTTCCAGTGGCTACGATAATGGGCCATGGGTGAGTCCTAGCATAGCCAGATTATTACTAGTTGTGGTTCATCATCGGGGACATAGATCCGGTCCGTAAACATGACAATCCCGTTGTTGGAAGACAATTTTGAGCTAGGAGCTAAGTCTTTAGGGGTTGATATAAAGTTTACTGCAAATGGATCATGGGGTAAAAGGAGCTCTTCCAGTCAATAAACTGATAATAAGCTCCGCCTTGGTCTGATCGTTGGGATGCATTGCAGGACACATCAAGAACAAAACGTGGCAATGGTTGAGAAATGCACAGACCGCCTGGTGGTTCCCACCAAACCCTTCTAGCAGTGGAACCCTTGGGCCGAGTTCTAACCCCAGCTGGGCTGCCAGGGCCTCTGAATGGAGGGAGACGTTCTCCACGTCTCCCTGAAGGCTCTGGACCAACTCCGTCATCTCGGCGATGGACATTCCAGGGGTCTCCATCTCACCTCCTGGAGCCGGGCACAAGAGGAGGCAGTCTGCTCAAAGCGTCAGGCACTGAGAAGTGGATGGTCAGGTCTAGGCTGGAGCAGCAGCAGTCAGGCTAGTGGTCAGGCCAGGGACTGGGGCCAAAGCAGGAAACAAGAACTGAAGCAGGAGCAGGCTGGAGCTGGGGCACACCGTCAGCACCACTAGATAGTGGGGGATACTCCTGGCGAGGTAGCACCATTGAGCAGACTGGAGTGGGCTGGTCTCTTTGGGAGCCTTTATCCCTGGCATTGGGGTCATCTGGTGGGGCTGCGCCTGTGGATTGGCTGAGCCCTGGCTGATTGGTGAGATGAGTCATTACAGGGGATCGAACCCGGGTCTCCTGCAGCCCAGGTGCTGCCCACGGCACTGACGTTTGTAGGGGCAGCACAACCACCAGCTCCCCGCCACGTGTCCTGCCAAAGGCCGCTCAGGTGACCAATGCCAGGCGTTCATGGAAGGGAATCCCAAGCAGAGATCGGTGCCTTTCTCAGACCTGAGTGAGGTTCCTAAAACCCTCTGCGGGACGGGGCTGTGCCATACTCCACTTCTGGCATGTCCCATTCAGCAGGCTGGCTTTGGGGATCCCCTCTTTAGGCACCTGTCCACTTGTATAGGGAGCCTGGGGGCCTAATTCTGGCCTGTGGATTCCACGGGATGGATCTAGCTCTTAGGCCCCTGTGTAGGCACAGAGAGAGAAGAGACACCAGAGATGGATTTTCAAAGGCACTGGGACAAATGGCAAAATCCCCATTGACATCAATGGAAGCAGCGACTGGCAACAATGAAAATCCCACCCCATGTTCTTCAGCAGAGAACTAGAGAGCAAATCCTGCCTGGAAGCTCTCAGTTTGCTGAACTCTGTCTCCAGCACGGTAACTCCACAGCTCTGAGATGGGCAGATCTGGGCATCCACAGGAAGCCCACTGACTTCACTGGGACTCAGGAGGGCTACAGGGATCCACCTTCTCGGAGAAGCCTTAGAAAACTTTCCTGCAGCCAGATCTGCACAGGTGAAAACTCCACAGACTTCAGGGGAGTGCAGTGGGCGGAATGCGGGGTGCCGGCAACGCGTGCGCAATGGTAGCCCCAGAACTCAGGCTTCATAGGAAAGGGAAAGTCTTGCGCTAAGAGGTGAAGGTAGAGTTGGTGATTTGTTCATTGGGGCAACTTGTCAGATGGATCTTGAGATCTTTCCCATAACTAGGCAAGGGTACATTTCCCCCATCTGAGAGCCAGTCTGGGCTGGGAAATCGTCCCCCAACGCCCCAAGCCTAGAGTGACTCGCAGCAGCAGTAGTACAAGAGTTCACACCCCAAGGGTGTGGGGGAATCACTAAGGAATCGTGCTGCTGAGTGCTCCCAAAGGAGGTGAAAACCT
>ML675642.1:964419-1021601 GCA_007922155.1 Mesoclemmys tuberculata
CATAGACTCATAGGTCAGAAGGGACCAATATGATCATCTAGTCTGACCTCCTGCACAAGGCAGGCCACAAAACCCTACCCATACACATTTATAACAACCCCAAACCCATGACTGAGTTATTGAAATCCTCAAGAGTGAGATTTGAAGACCTCAAGCTGCAGGGAATACACCAGCAAGCGACGCATGCCCCATGCTGCAGAGGAAGGCGAAAAACCTCCGGGACCCCTGCCAATCTGCCCCGGAGGAAAATTCCTTCCCGACCCCAAATATGGCGATCAGCTAAACCCTGAGCATGTGGGCAAGACTCACCAGCCAGCACCCAAAAGAGAATTCTCTGCAGTAACTCAGTTCCCATCCCATCCAACATTCCCACAGACCATTGAGCAGACTTATCTGCCGATAATCCAAAATCAATTGCTCAAATTAAACTATCCCATCATAACATCCCCTCCATATACTTATCATCCACCCATATCAAATTGCACCCCCTGGTTCTCATACAGACGTGTCTGCACCGTCTCCCCTGCTGCCTGTTCCCTGTGGAGCAATGCCCCTGTGGGGAGTGGTAGATTTGCTGCGCTCCTCTCCTTCAAACCTCTCTGCTGCTGCAACAGCGCCAAGCAATAGTGAAACCTGACATTCATCTGTAGCAGAGTTTGCCAAGCAGTGGGCCCCAGCGAGGTCCGAGATGGGCTGCCACGTCTAGGGGTGGATCAACCCCTCACTGGGCTCTAGCCTGGGCAAACATTTGTCTCCCCTGGCCTGGAGGGGCTGGAGAGTGAGCGTGCTCACACTCCCTGTGCACAGCAGCTCCTGTCCTGCAGGGAGGGGGCTGGGCCTGGCTCTCTGCTCCAGGTGTTGCAACCTGGCGTACGGATGTGGCAAGCCCTTCAAAGCAAAGTGGTGCTGTGACCTCCTAAGCCAGGATGCAACATTGGGCCCCCCCTCCCCCAAACAGGAGCCATCCCCACACACTCCTTTTCCAACCTCCCACACCCCAGCTGGGCCTCCCCATGGCACTGGCCAGAATTCGGGCTGTGGCTGGGGAGGAAGGTGTGCATTTGTGATGATGGGTCACAAAGGTAACACGCAGTTGGCAGGTCACATCGTAAGAGGGCTGGGCATCACTGACCTATCAGACAATGGTAAAAAGGAAGGCAGACGTATCCACAGCTGTACTGACTGTATCCCTCTCTGCACCCTTTGAACATCACGTATCCTCTCCTGCTGCACGAGCTTAGAGGCTCAATAAGTAAACTCTGTGCAGCTCCAATCCAGTCCGTCAGTCAGTCTGGGACTTTTCATCACTCACAATGCACTGCACCCCTGCCAAAGCCCTGTGTCTTTCTGCACACACACGGCAGCGTGAACAACACAGACAGCAATGAGTGGCGACTCGTGTCCCAGAGCCACTATTGCTGAAGTTTGTCCCCTCCACTGACAACATGGTACCTTGCCACAGAGATCCACAGGCGTCCCACAGTGCAGATCTGGGAATCTTCTTCATCCTCCAACGTGTAATTTTCTCCCAGTACCTTCACGGGCTGCCCTGCATGGATGGTCCCACTCAGCACCCTGCCGAAGGCGTGGAACTGAACCCCATCGTCTGTGCTGTACATTTTCGTGGTGTGACACATTAGTGGACCCTTCCCCCCAAAAAAGAAATCAAAATAAGTCACTTCCTAGACACACAGGCACACACGCACAGAGCAGTGATCAGCCCTACATGGGATTGTCAGGAACTCAGTCTGAAAAATCCACAAGTAACATTTGTGGGTCCTCAATTTTCTTCCTCTGCCTGGAACTCCCTTCCCCCTTGGCCAGGCCTCTGGAAAGATCTTGGCCGGTTACATACATTTCTTAAGTGAACACTGAGGCAGATTGCTGTTTCCTCATGCAGACACCCAGATGTAAGCCTGGAGCGGTGCTACCTCCCAGTGCAAGCTGAGACGTTTGGACCAGGCCACTATCTGGACAGTGGTGATGGAGTGAAGAATGCCATCTGCTGAACTGCAAAGTCAATCCTAAGCCTAAGATCCAATGCTAGGATTTCTGTGCTGCTGGAGGTCCCATCTTTCAGATGAGACACAAAACCTAGCTTGTGCCCAGGTCTCATGACAGTTTGCCCTGGTACAATTCTGCTTGGCTAATTACATGTTCACTAGTTACACAGACCGTAAATGGGATCAGGCGCGCTCTCTCAGCAGTTTAAAGGTGGCTACTGCCATGCAAATTTACTATTCTTCACTTCCCTTTCTAAACTGCTGTCTAGTATTGGTGGCGCTGTTGAACAGCTGCCGAGCTCCACCCCAGAGGAAGCGAGATTTGAAGTGACCCCTTTAGAACACGAGACGCTATAAAGGCGAGATACTCTGCTCCGGCTCACTCCAGCCAGGTTTTCAGGTCAGATTTTCATGGAGAGAACCAGCCTTCATGGAAAACGGCAAAATAACTGTCCACAAAAGGCCCCAGCCGGCCAGCCAGAGTACAGCTCCCAACTGCTGGGAATTTCTGTCCTACTCTCTGCCTTTCCTGCCACACCCTCCCTCTTTCTAGGGTGACCCTGACAGGCTGATGAAGCTTCTCAGAGCAGAGATTTGCTTCAGTAGTGGATGAGAGATTCTGAAATGCTGCACGACACATCTGTTCTCTAGGAGGTGGCCGCCCTGCCGACCCCAGCACCACTTTTGGAGATTTAATGACAACCTGAAAGGGATCCTTACATCCGAGTCACACTCGCTCATGGCCTCCCCCAGGTCTGAGTCAACGCCGCCGGTGTAGGTGTGCTCGATTTTGGTCTTGGCTCCCACCTTCGGGGAGGGAATGTGCTGCACGCACATGTCCACAAAGCCTAGGAGAACATGTTTCATGAGAAGGTTGCTAAGCGGAGAATTGTGAGTACAGAACAGAGGGGGGCTCGAATAAAACACGGACATCTTTAACTCTCGGATTAGTCAGTCTATAAGCCTGGGTGACATTTGGGGCATTCGGGGCAGGCTTTCAGGAGTACCTGCTAAACAGAGTTGAGGGCGTGTGCGCGCAAATGAAGTACTTTCAGGGACTTCCTGGCACGTCATGTACCCTGTATGGTGTGAAAGCTATGCCAGAGCTTTTGGGCACCTCAGTCCCACTTCCTCCAAAGGGGAAAGTTGGTCACCTTTTAGGTGCAAAGGCCAAGACAGTTAAAAACCCAGAAACCTAAAACTAGTCTCTAAATCCATAATTAGGCACCGAAATAGAGCCTGACTTGCAGAGCAATGGGTACCCACCAGTGCCCGCTGAGAAGTGAGGTGAGCCTGCAGCCCACAAACAGCACCATGGAAATGGAGCCCTAAAGGTCTGACGGCAGCAGCTAAACTGGCAGGCGGGGCACAGCCACCAGCGCAGAGTGCTGGTGAGACGCTGCACAGGAATGGGCCTTACCTGTGAACTCCCCAAAGAACTTCTTGCAGACAAGCCTTAGCAGGGGCCGAATGTTCAGCTTCAGCTCCTCTTTGGTCAGGTGGATGCCCAGCTCGTCCAGAGTCCGGGGCAGGGTGGTGTCCACATCACCAACCACCTGGGGGACAGCACATACCACTGCCACTGTTACCGACAGGATGACTGCCACTGAGCCCTGCTGCAGTCAGTAACACTTCCCAGCCATTCAAAACAGTGATGGGATAGGACTGGGGGGCCTGCACGTAACGCACTGGCCTTTGGCCCTTGGACAGCTGGGTTCAGATCAGTTTAGTTCCTGCAGTGAAAGTGGTCAGGTAGTTTAAAGTTACTGCCTGGGGTCACAGGAACACATCACAAAACCAAGGCACGTGGTGCAGGCCCTGTTAAGGAGAGCACCATGGACCTCAAGCTGTATCTGGAACGAGGAGCAGAACTGGTGCAGGAAGAGCTGCCCAGAACCCCTTTGCCTGCTCAGCCAAAGCAGTTGTGATTGTGGAATTTCCCGGACAGGACAGCAGACAGTGGCGCATACGTAGCACCCTCTAGTGTTCAGTCTTTAAGCGCTCAGCAATGGGAAAGCTTATAACTCACCAATACTACAGGTGTCAATGACCCGTTGGCACTGCACTCACATCAAAGGAAAGGAGAAAGTAAGCGCATACCTGAGCCAGGATCTTGTACAGGGGTTCTAGGACAAACTCCACAAAGCTCCGCTGGGAACTGCTGGTCGGGGCCTTTTTGGTGAACTTTCGTCTGTGCAGGAAAGCCAAGAGCAAAGTTATGAACGGAAAGTGCTCTGCCACCCGAAAGCACTATTACCACATTCCCCCTTCCCTTCCTGACCTTTACACAGAGTGTAAGATCTCCTGGGCAGGGAATCTGACTTGACGTGCCCTGGGAGCTCTGTGCAAACCTATGGAGATATACACAGTACTAAAAAACACAACCTGACAGTGCAGCCTCAAGGGCATTTGGTAGGAACTGGTGTCCCTACGAATCAAACCTGCAACCCCTCCAGGGTACTCACAATTCAGAAAGCCAGGAAGTCTAGCCACATGCCCCCTGCATCCCCCTCCAAAATCCCTCTGACTAGTCTGGTGAGGTGCAGCAGGCATCTTTACGGCCACGGAATAAACTCAGCAGAGACACCTAGCTACACTGTGCAGTGCGGCATGAGAGCTTGGCCCCAACGCAGCACCCGGAGCAATGCAGGGTCACAACCAGTAGAGAAGAGGTTCAGCTCTGTCCCTTGCAGCTCTTCTGCTGCTCGAACAGTAATAAAACCGGTGACTAAATGATCATTAAAACAGTGCGTACGTCTTGGGGTTGAAGTAGATGTCGCCCCAAAGCCGCTTGGCAAACTCCTGGTAATTGATATCTCCTGCAAGGGAATACAGACACAACTCAGCGATCACACGATGAAGTCCAGTTCTCCGCTCATGCAGTCTGTTTCTTTGCGCACGGAGTTCAGGGCTGGTGAAAGTTGCTGGCTCAATAGCTCTGCACGCTGAAATTCAAGCAGCTCGGAGCAAGATTCCCTGACATCAGTCCTTCCCCAAGTGCCTGAGCCCTACCGTGGGAAAGCACACATGGGCGAGAGGGGAATGCAGCATCTGTGGCCAGGCTGCTGACAAAGGGGTCAGTCTGGGCCAAGGGATTTTGTTCACTTACTCCTGAGGAACACTGGAACGTTCTCAAAAAACCATGGCTGAGAAGAGAGCTGACCTCTCACTTCCCCAACTGGCTCCAGGACTCAACATCTAAACCTCAGCACTGGAGGGCAGCTGGGACAGCACAAGCTCCACCTCCCACCCAGGCTTATTACAAATACTTTCTGCCTAGAGCATCTCTGAGCGTCCCATCCCCTCATCCGCCCTTCCCTCCGCTCTTGTACTAAGTCCACATGTGGCTCAGGCCTAGGTGGGAATGCAGTGCTAGATTTCAAGTCATGCTGAATTTACAAGTGATAAGACATGAGTGACAGCTTACAGCATCCACTCACACCACGTCTCTTCCACGAAGAACACGGTCCATTAGCGTGCCTTACCAACAGCTGCCTGCACGCCGAAGTAGCTCGAGAGCTGGGAAAACTTCCGACTAGGAGCCTAAGATGCCATGATGCAGGGAGAACTCTTGCTTATCCCTTCAGACTTAGGAGTGCATGAGAGTGTCAGCCCCTGCTCCCTCAACAAAGACTGCTTTTTGTGTCCCCCTGAAGTTGGGCCAGCTGCTTGCAACTCAGAGCCCAAGGTCACTACACCTGCCACACCTTGGGACACTCCTGCCATGGGACTTGCCAAGTTCCAGCTGGCCAGGTTACTGCTGAGAGCACAGGGCTATTCTTTCACTGCCTGCTCTTGGAAAGCAGATTGCCTAAGGCTGGCAGCAAACCACAGCCAGGACGGACACAGTTACATAAAAAAGATCCAGGGGCAACAGGAGGACAAGACCCCAGGTCCAAGCTCCAGTCTGGATGCAGCGGAGTCTCAGCTCCAGGGACCAGGGCTTTCCTCATGGAAATGCTGAAAGATGCTCAATCCCTTCAGCTCTGAACCATTCTGGTACCCATGCAGAGTGCAACACACGTGCAACCCTTTACGTAAAACAGCGACTATAGATGCATGTACCATACAGCTGCTTCCAACCACTCCAATATTTACAAGGTAAAGAATTACGCAACGTTTCTCTCAGAATTCCTGTTTCCTCAACAACTAGAAAGTGGCAGGGGAGAAACCCATAGTTGGGCTCTGCAGTAACTCTCAGCTCCCAACATGTTCTGGGTGCACATGCTAGCATACAAGTGCATACACAAGCCAGCAGAGCCCTGAGCAGCTATAAGTATGTGAAAAGGGCTCCATGCAAATTAATGGGACTTAAGATGTTGGCATACACTTGGTTTTTAGCTGAATCTTACCAAACGTGTCTGCATAAATCTTTGCAAAGGAGCCCAGCGTGAAGCAGATGCTGTACTGGGAACTGGAGAAGCAAACGTTGCCCAGAAGAGGGGAGAGGATCAGGTTCTCGTCAGTGGAATACATGCTGAAACAGAGAGAGCTTTTATGTGCAGCATAATTCCACAGGGAAATGGAGCAGAGACTTGAGCTATAAACAGGGGGAGACTCAGTCAATGAACCAATGTCTAATGCTGAGGAGTCATGTTCTAGAGTTAACTGGCTCTCTCACCCCCCACAGGGGTTTTGCAGTTTAATTAACTAGTGTTTCTTTTTTAAAAAACATGAAACAAAAGGAGAAGGAAAAGAACTTTTGGCCAGTTGGTCTCTTTCCCTAACACAGGACAAACAAAGCAGGGATGGAATAAAATGAAACCATGAATTTGTAACGTGCTATTATCCCAACTCTCAACTCCCAGTGCCGTTACGTAGGGTGGAGATCCAAGTGTCTGTTCAACCAGCAGGCAGTAACTCCTCCCCACTGCCTAGTGCAAGAAGGGCCCGACTTCACTCAGAGCACAGCCTCTCACAGGGATGCTTGAGAGACAGCAATACTTTACCGGGGACTTAGCAGACTGGGAAACCCAAGTCCCATTACTTTTTAACGGGAACTGGGTGCCCAAATCCTTTGGTCAGCTCGAAACAATTAACTAGGGCCTCCTACCATTTTGAGGACATCCACCATGGGGCAGGTTGGCCCTGTCAAAAACAAGAGAAAGGCCAGGGCTTCTCCCTACCCCAAAAAATATTACATGCACACACTAAAACAATGAAGTACTCTCCAATGAATCTCTGTGAAGTGAACAAATCCACACCACATTACGTGTCTAGTGCATGCACTTTCTATGGGTGGAAACAGATCCAGGATGTGCATCTGTAATAATTTATACTTGTGATTATAGCATGCGTGATGCCCAAATACAGACTCCAAAAAGGACTAGGGATACCATGCTCTAGTGAACACCCCCTCTCAAATCTGTACCTGATCAAGCCATTGACCTCATCTACTATGTGTCGGAGTTTGTAATAGGCATCGGTAGGGGGAAGCTTCAGCTCCAAGATCAGCCGATCTATCTTATTAATACACACGGTCACTGCCAGCCTCTCCTGCACTGCATGCTTGATCAGCCGCTCCGTGTTCAGCATAACCTGCGGAAAACAAGGAACATTAACAGAAGAGTGAAAACCCTTGATAACATGCTACATGGGGCGTGACAGATAAAGCGGTGACCCTTAGCCACCAGGCCCGCAGCTGTAGAAAAGTCTAGGCTCAGCCACCAGTGACCTGCTAATAATACGAATTTTAGAAGTATGTGTTTAACCCAACAGCATTGCTTTGAGCCACCCCTTCCAACACTGATATAAATAATCGTCCTTTTTTCGATGTAGGGGAAAGTGGAGGAACAAAGTAGTTAAGCGAGTAGTCCAAAGTCACAGTGCATCAGTGTCAGAGCTGGGAATGGAACCCTTGAGTCAAGACTCTCTGCTTCACTGGCTAGAAAATGCTACCCCTTCTAAACCCACCCTTCACAGAGCTCCATCACTAACAGCAAATGAACTCAATAGACTACTTCAGCTGGAGTTAAATCAGGATCAAGGAGCCCAAGAGATTCGGAAATCCATGCACAGGAAGTAGAAGAGTCTAACACTTACCCCCTCGGCTGCATCAATGAAAAGCACAACTCCATCCGAAATACGAAGGCCGGCAGTGACCTCATCAGAAAAGTTCACATGGCCTTCAAAACAAAACAAATCAAAGCTCGCCATGAGCACTGTTCACAGAAGGGAGTAATCGGAGAGGGGAAAGCTCCCTCCAGCTGTGGCAACCTGTTATTGGTCACAAACTTCCACTCTAGCGGGAAGGGGTGAGAACGCTGTTCCTTTGCCTTGCAGCATGCATCTCAGTTAAACTGGCCAGGGCCCTGTTGCCAGCATCATGTATAAGGACCTTCCACATTGTCTAATGCTGATTTTTGAAACTGCAACATGCTAACAATATGGTTTTTAATAATCAGCTGTTTGCAACTTTAACGATATCCCCCAAACTGTGTGTAAATGCCGAGGAAAGGTGGCGATTACAGGTGTACTTTCAGAAAGGGGCATGAACTAGGTTAAGGAGCAGAGCAGGCCAGTAACCAACACAATCCCTACAAAGCCCTCCTCCCTCCTCTGGTGTCCGTTGCTTGCCTTTCCTTGGCTTAGGCTGAAAGCTCTTTGGACACAATGGGGCAGTTATTTTGTAATGCGCTGTGTCAGTTTCCAGCCCCATGTAGTCTGGTTATGCCATACATAACAAGATGTGTGGCTCTGGTTAGGGCAGGAATGAATGCATTTCACTTGCTTGCCCAACAGGGGCTATGTTTTCCAAAGAGCTCAGGATGGCAGGCACCAAGTTCTTCTGAAAATCTGAGTGCAAGTCTCACAATGGCACTTTGGAAAAATCCAGCCCAAATGTAGGTGCTGAAACTGTGAAAATCTGGTGCCACATCTACTCCCCATTGTTGGAGTCACTAACTCAACTGAGAGGCAAACAAGTTTCACAGATTCCAAGGCTGTAGGAGGCCATTGTGATGATCTTGTCTCAGAAAGTGAGAGAGCAACGTTTTCAGCGCTGTCAGTGCGGAGGGAACCAGCCCAGCTAATGGAGCATGAGCTGAAGTCAACGCTGCCTTGAGCGCCAGAAACAAAACTACCAGCTAAATTCCAGCTGCAAAATCCCTCTATTGCTGATGGTGATTTCAGAAGCAGAAAACAGCCAGCTTGGAGTTCAGATGTGAAGCTCAGTTTGCAGGGCTGGAATGGAATGACTAAGAGTAAACAGGAAATCCCACAACATCATCTTTGAAAGGAAGCTTTTTAGAATGTTGTTGCACTTCATAAAATCTAAACTGAATAACTGGTCTGTGAGATCGAAACAGACATTTCATCTGAAAAAATGTAAACTGCAAAAGCCCACCGTGCCTTAGCTGAAAAGCCCCCATGAAGCCCTCCTTTGGGAGACAGTGGTTTATATTTTTAATATCCCATTCATGTCTATGCACAAGTTTTCAGAAAATCTATGTTTTACGAACTGGGGCCGAACCGTGGAAGCCTTTACTTAAATGTGCATTTCTTTCTCACACCTATAGCACCACCAGTTTCACTGACACTAACTCACAAGGTAGGATTGCCAGCATTAAGCCCACAAATTTGTTAATGTCTGGATCAGCTCAACACACCTGGTGTGTCCATGACATTGAACAGAAAGGATTTCCCTTTGGTGTCTGGTAGAACAACAGTCACCGGGGTGCTCTTGATTCCTACACCCCTCTGAAAGAAATGAAATCAGGATTAGCAGATAAAATAAAGAAACAGCGCGGGGCTGGAAACAAAACATTGACAGAACAGACCCAGACATGACCCTGCAACATTTAATCAGCATGACAGAGTTTTTTCAACATATAACCAAACACTCCAGTCTAAAGGTTCAGACCCCAGAAAGCCCAAGATTTATGAAAAATGGATCATAGAACATTAGGGTTGGAAGAACCTCAGGAGGTATCTAGCCCCAACACCTTGCTCAATGCAGGACCAACCCCAACAAAATCATCCCAGCCAGGCCTAAAAAGCCTCTAAGGATGGAGATTCCACCACCTCCCTAGGTAACCCATTCCAGTGCTTCACCATCCTCCTAGTGACAAAGTTTTTCCTAATGTCCAACCGAGATCTCCCCACTGCAACTTGAGACCATTGCTCCTTGTTCTGACATCTGCCACCACTGAGAACAGCCCAGCTCCATCCTCCCTGGAACCCCCTTTCAGGTAGTTAAAGCTGCTCTCAAATCTCTCCTCATTCTTCTCTTTAGCAGACTAAACTAGCCTAGTTCCCTCAGCCTCTCCTCATGAGTCTTGTGCTCCAGCCCCCTCATCATTTCCGTTACTTTCCGCTGGACTCTCTCCAATTTGTCCACATCCTTTCTGTAGTGGGGGGCTCAAAACTTGACATAGTATCCAGATGTGGCCTCACCAGTGCCAAGTAGAGGGGAATAATCAATTCCCGCGATCTGCCGACAGTGCTCCTATTAATGCAGCCCAGTAACGTACCGAGCGGTGAGGGCAAAGGAGTATGCCACTGGGTGCCAGCCTGGGGAGGGGCACCAGCAAGACCCTCCTCAGAGGAGCCACCCCACCCTGTCACAGACAGCCAGGATGTCCTCCTGGCTCCTCTGCCCCTGTACTGGGCACAAGGAGGAAGCCGTGGGGACCAGAGCGTGTCATGTCTTTCCCCACACTGGGCAGCCCCCATAGCGGGGGGGAAAGCGGGACATGGGCCCGTAGATGGGGGAGGGGAGAAGGGGGCAATGTAAGTATGGCTCCCATGTGCCAGAAACCCATGGTACACCACTGATGCAGCCCAATACGCCCAATCTGTTTATTTTGATCTCAGAGTTCAACCCTCAACTGCCACAGCAGTGAATAACATCTGCCCCATGCCTTCCCTTCACAGATGCCACTCGTGCCACTGGGACAACCTCAAATACTAAAGATTTTAACTTTGTAACCATCAGCATGAGAAATCCCAAAGGGACATCGCCTCCTTGCAGGTCGAGAGCCACATGGATTGATGTCCAGTGAGATTCTTAAGGTGGTTGGCTGTGCACTCTGTCTGTCTGACTTTACTGCACCACTGAAGCTTCTGGTTAGCATGGGATTGCTGAATGCACATTGGCATTTCTTGGTACACGCACTTAGGAATTCACTGGTCTTCCATTCTAATATTATGTCCATCATCAATTTTACACTTACCACCAAGTCGACAGATACCAAATGGCCCTTTCAGAACATTTCATTTGTCATGTTTGCCTCAGCAGCAGAGAAACTCCTGGCTACTTCAGCTACCAGGACAATTGACTAGACTGCCGCAGGTGGGCAGCTTCAGTAAAGAATGCTTCCGCTTAGATTTTTTTATTTAATTAAACTTGACTATTAAGGTTTTATACAGGGAGGCAAGAGTAATGGTAGGAAGATAGATTTGGTCTGCTGGTCATTGCTTGAAGCAGTAAGATCCCTGGTTCACTGATCAACTGGGGATGTGAGTCAAAATGAACTTTCCGCCCAATGTACAGGACACAACAAGTCACACACAGGGAAGCATTATGAATGATACACCTCAGATGGAAGAACTTATTTTTGCATGTCTTTCTGCTGTTTTGAGGGCAGTTTGCCAGACTTAGTGCCTGTCTTACAAGGTGCACTTACCTCTTGCTCTGTGAACAGTATATCAGTGTAGCAAAGCTGCAGAAACAGACAGTTCTCAGGGTCAGATCATGAAACAAGACATTTGTATATAAAACATCTTAAAGTTTGAAATAGGAAGCATGGCTATGTACACATAACTAAAACAGCAAATATGGCAGAGCTAAGAACAGAATCCAGGCACCTGGTTTTCAGTTCTCTGCTCTAACCTCTAGATCACATTCTCCCTCCTGAACAGAATCTCTCTATTCAAATATAAGCACCTCTTTCTCTCCCGTCATTCCAAAAGATTAGAGCATACTAAAATGCCACTTACGTCCTGGTCGTAGCGCTTCCTGATCTCTGGGTGCGTCTGCTCTATCAGGCAATCCACAAAACAAGTCTGAAAATATCAAAGGGCAAGAAAACGCAAGGTAACCTTATGGCTGATAAACAGAGGTAGATAGGCCATCAAATCTTTGTTATTTTAGCCAGAGAGGTGGGAGGGAGCAGAGCTGGTGGCTGTTTGTTAATTGGAGTCTCTCTGTAATAGCAATCTCTCATAGGACTAAAACTATCAGAGCAGTGATAAAGATAAACAACTGACAGATCATTACTAATTTTATTAGGGAAGCACTTAATGGGCCCACTCAGGATTGGGATCCCACTGTTTGGGCACCAGTACAAACATAAATGAGAGAGATAATCTGAGCCCTGAAGAGCTTCCAATCTAAGCACATACAAGAGATTAAGCATCAGGAACAAGGATAGAACATACAAGTAGATGAACACCAGGAAGAACTGACACAACGTGGCTAGTTACATGTGGTTTTTTTCTCTTATTTATTAATTGGTGGTAGAGAGAAGAATGAAGGTGTTAGTGAGAGCAAAGAAAGGCGAAGAGGGACAGCCACACTTCATCAGCTCCCTAGCTTTGAGGAGCAGGCCTGGTTTTGTAGGCTTCACAGCAGAGCGGAGCCTTGACAAGGCAGTACTTAGTGTATTTCTCTCCCAATCTGCTAGATTTATCTATATATTTTACTGATAGATACTAACACACCTGAGCTCATGTACATGCATAACTTCTTAAGGCAGAGTTCCCTAACCACACATGCATTAGCTAGAGAACACAGAACTAAATGCATAAACTGACTTCTGGCTTGCTACTTTAACCACTGAAAGACTATCACAATCAGCTTGGCCTCAATCAAAAACCAGTCACCAGTGTGAGCTAGTGAGCTCTGCACTATTAGCAAAGCATGTCCCTGCATAAAAGCACTGCTATCCTTCAATAGCACCAGCTGATTCATCAATGCAGAAAACACCCTCCGTCCTCAGCTAGGCACAGCCTTGTATTCATTCTACCTTGCCATGGTGGAGATGCCCGCACAGGGTCACATTCCGAATCAGCTCAGAGTTGTCCATCAGATCTGCCAGAAAACTAGAGAATGGGAAGGGACAAATGACTGTTAGCTGCTTCTGTTCTGCCCACAGTCCAGGATCCCCCAGTAAAACCTGGCACTTCAATTGCACCTTTCATCCCAGGGTCTTGAAGTGCTTTACAACATTCCTTCTTCTAGCACCCTGCCAGGTAGGTAAGCATTATCCTCATTGTACAAACAGAAGCTGAGCCCCAGAGATTAAGTATTGGACCAATGGTATTGGTCCATTACTAGATGAAATGGTAGAACTGCCAATAACAACACTGAAAAGGTGGAAGAGTTCAATAAGTATTTCTATTCGTACTTGGGGGAAAATAGATGATGTATTTATATCATATGAAAATGATACATATTCCATTCCAACAGTAACTAAGGAGGAGGCTAAACAACAGTTACAAAAGCTAGAAATGTTTAAATCAACAGGTCCAGAGAAGGTCCAAAAGTTTTGAAAGAGCAAGCCATTGGACCGTTAATGTTGCTTTTCAATAACTCTTGGAACATTGGGGGAAGTTCTAAAGGATTGAAAGAAAGCTAATGTTGTGCCAACATTTAAAAAGGGTAAACAAGATGACTCAGTTAATTATAGAGACCTGTCACCTTGAAAAGATAATAGAATGGTTGATATAGGACTCAAGAAAGAATTAAAAGAGAGAGATTAATACAATTCATGCCAATCAACATGGATTTATGGAAAATACATATTGTCAAATTAATTTATAGTCCCTTCAAACAAGTATCAAGTTCAGTTGATAAAGGTAATAATGTTGATCACTTCAGTAACAGATCTGACTTTGTACTGCATGACATTTTGTTTAAGTAGCTAAAATGACAAGATCAACATGGCACATATTAAATGAATTAAAAACTGACTAAGTGACAGGTCTCAAAATCTAACTTTAAGTGGGAAATCATGATTGAGCATGTGCTTTTCTAAAGGCGTCCTGGAGGGATCAGTTCTTTGCCCTATGCTAATTTAACAACCCATCTGAAAACAAAATATGCACTAATAAAGTTTGCAGATGACAAAGATTGGAGAAGTGGTAAATAAAGAATGGACTAAATCATTGATACAGAGCGATCTGGATCATTTGGTAAGATGGACGCAAGCAAAAAATATGCATTTTTATATGGCCAAATGTAAAATTATACATCTAGGAACACAGAATGGAGGATGGGTTACTTTATCCTGGGAAACAGTGATTCTGAAAAGGACATGGGGTCATGGTAAATAATCTGCTGAATAGGAAACCCAGTGTGATGCTGTGGCCAAAAGAGGTAACGTGATCCTGGAATGTATAAACAGAGGAATCTTGGGAAGAGTAAAGAGATTACATTGCCTTGGTATTTGGCACTGGTGCAACTGCTGCCGCAATACCGGGTCCAGTTCTGGACAATTCCAGAAGGATGATGATAAATCGGAGAGGGTTCAGAGAGGAGCCATGGAACATAAAAATGGACAATGGCTCGTCTAGCCCAGTATCTTGGTCTTCTGACAATGGCTGGTGCCAGATGCTTCAGCGGGACAGAATAGGGCAATTTATTGAATGATCCATTCCTTGTCGTGCAGTCCCAGCTTCTAGTAGTCAGAGGGTTAGGGACACCCAGAGCATGGGTGTGCGTACCTGCCCATCTTGGCTAATAGTCATTGACTGACCTATCTTCCTTGAACTTATGTAGTTCTTTCTTGAACCCAGTTGTATTTTTGGCCTGCACAAAATCCCCGAGCAACAAGTGCAATGGATTGACATTGTGTTGTGTGAAGAAGTATGTCCTTATGTTTGTTTTAAACTTGCTGCCTATTTGTTTCATAGGGTGACCCCTGGTTTGTGGGTTATGTGAAGGGGTAAATAACACTTCCCTATTAATTTTTTCCACACCATTCATATAGATCTCTATCATATCCCCCCTCAGTTGTCTCTTTTCCAAGCTGAATAGTCGTAGTCTTTTTAATCTCTCCTCCCATGGAAGCTGTTCCATACCCCTTGCCGTTCTCTCTACTTTTTCCAGTTCTAATATATCTTTTTGAGAGGGGGAGATGAGAACTGCACACAGTAGTCAAGGTGTGGGGTACCATGTATTTATATAGGGGCATGATGATATTTTCTGTCTTATTTATCCCTTTTCGAATGGTTCCTAACATTCTGTTACCTTATCTGAGTACTGCTCCACAATGAGTAGATGTTTTCAGAGAACTATCCACAATACCCCCAAGATCTCTTTCTTGAATGGTAACAGCTAATTTAGACCTCATCATTTTGTATGTATAGTTGGAATTATGTCTACCAATGTCCATTACTTCACAATTATCAACACTGAATTTCATCTGCCATCTTGTTGCCCAGTCACCCCATTTTGTGAGATCTCTTTGTAACTCTTCACCGTCTGCTTTGAATTTAACTATCTGAGTAGTTTTGTATCACCTGCAAACTTCGCCACCTCAGTGTTTACCCCCTTTCCCAGATCATTTATGAATATGTTGAACAGCACTGGTGCCAGTACAGATCTTTGGGGGACCCTACCACTTACTCCTTTCCACTATGAAAAATGACTGTTTAATCCTACCCTTTGTTTCCTATCTTTCAACTAATTACTGATCCATGAAAGGAACTTTCCTCTTATCCCATGACTGCTTAATTTGTAGAAGAGCCTTTGGTGAGGACCTGTACCCTATATCCAATGAATCACCTTTGTCCACGTTTGCAGTCAGTCATACTCAAAGAGCTCTAGTAGATTGGTGAGGCATGATTTCCCTTTACAAAACCTGTGGTGATGTTTCATCAATATATCATGTTCATTTATGGGTCTGATCACTCTGTTCTTTATTATAGTTTCAACCAGTTTGCCTGGTACTGAAGTTACGCTTCCCTGTAATTGCCAGGATTGCCTCTGGAACTTTTTTTAAAAATCAGTGCTACGTTCATTATCTGCCAGTTATCTGGTACAGTGGCTGATTTAAGTGATGGGTCACATACCACTGTTAGTAAAGTGCTCCTTTAGCACCTCAATCGTCCAGTGGCTACACTGATTGTTTGGTCACTTCCCCCTTCTGATGTACTTGAAAAAAATGTTGGTGTTACCTTTTGCTAGTTATTCCATAAAATTCTTTTTTTGGCCTGCCTAGTGATACTTTTAGACTTGGCTTGCCAGAATTCATGTCCTTTCTACTTTCCTCAGTAGAATTTGATTTTTGATTTTTAAAGGATGTCTTTTTGGCTCGCTCTCATTTCTTTTGTTGTTTAGCCAGAGTGGCTTTTTTTGTTCTTCTTACTGTTTTTATTTTCCCCCATTTGCGGTATACATATAGTTTCAACTTCTATTATGGTGTTTTAAAAACATTTCCAAGAACATACAAGCATTTCACCTGTGACCATTTCTATTAGTTTCTGTTTAAGTAGCCTCCTCATGTTCGTGGAGTTTACTTTTTTGAAGTTAAATGCTACTGTGGTGGGTTTCTTCCCCCCTATAAGGATGTTAAATTTCATTATGTTATGGTCCTGTGCTCCATTTAGGATGAAATTAAAAACTGTCCTCCCCCTTGTGGGCTCCAAGACTAGCTCCTCCAAGAAACAGTCATTAATGGTGTCTAGAAATTTTCTCTCTGCATCCTGTCCTGAGACGATATGTTTCCAGTGAATATGGGGATAGTTGAAATTATTGCGTGCTCTCTTTTTTGTAGCCTCTCTAATCTCCCCAAGCATTTCACAATCACCACCACGACCTGGTCATGTGATCAGTAGTATATTCTTACTGCTATCTTCTTATTATCCTGGCATGGAATTTCTATCCACAGCGATTCTATAGTAGTTTGATCCATTTAAGATTTTTACTATATTTGACTCTATGCTTTCTTTCATGTATAGAGCCACCCCCCACCACTGAGGTCTACTCTATTATTCTTCTAGATTTTGTAGCAATGTCCCATTGGTTATCATTCCATCAAGTTTCTGTGAGGCCTACTAAAGCAATACCCTCATTTAATACCAGGCACTCAAGTTCACTCATCTTAGTATTTAGATTTCTTGCATTTGTATACAAGCACTTATAAAATGTGTCACTATTTAGTTGCCTGCCTTCACTTGATGTAACCGAATTGAACCTTTTCCTTTGATTGTTTCTCTTCAG
This sequence comes from Mesoclemmys tuberculata, assembly GCA_007922155.1. Lineage (NCBI taxonomy): Eukaryota > Metazoa > Chordata > Testudines > Chelidae > Mesoclemmys > Mesoclemmys tuberculata. Next base: position 981,589 of record ML675642.1, read on the forward strand.
TTATTTACTGGGCTTTGATGGATTCTCCATCACTGGAAATTTTTTAATTGAGATCAGATGCTTTTCTAAAAGATCTGCATAATGCCTCACGCTGCGTTACACAGGATGTTTGACTAGATCACAGTGGTCCCTTCTGGCCTTATAATCTATGAAGTGTCTCACAGAGTCAGTGGGACAGCTGTGACTAGACCAGGATTCTGGACACCCTCTACATTTTTTGAGTCACTCAAGAAAATAACTATGTTTTAAATGAATTCAGGGAGTGGGTTTCTGATTGACAAACTCCACGTTAGCTAGTGGGATGGTGAAACCTAGGGCACTGAAGTTGGTGGGGTAAGGACACCATGCGTGCTGTGCAGTGCAGTGAGTGGAACGCATTTTTAAGCTTAATTCCTTTTATGCTTTCTTCCTTTTCCTCTCTAGCTAGAAAAAGGAGAACCAGCTAGTCTTGCAGTTATGTTGACAGTATCCTATGCCAATAAAAGACTAAACTGCTGCTGTTTTGGAAAGCTGGGAGACAAGATATTTTCACCTCCACTCTAGGGTACCTTTTTCCTCCCAACGATACACACAAATCCCTCTGACCTCCCTCAGACAGAGAACATGGGAAAGTGAAGGATACACTATCTGAATGACTTGAACCAAATATGAACTTTTAAAAGAAAAAAAAGCCACACAGTACTCACTCCATCTCATACACAGTGACAGGCAACGTCTGCTCCATCAGGGAGAATTTCTTGGTTTTCACAGGTTTAATAATAGGCTCTGAAAACAAAACAAAGAAGAAAAATGAAAAGGTATTCCCTAGCACCTCTCAGCCCCAATATTCTCTCTAATCTTAGGGGTTAAGTGTAATAATAGCAGACAAAACTTTCAGTTGGTAATGTGGTTTTCAAGTTGAGAGCATCCCTTTAACTCTTGTATGTGCAGAGGATCAGAAACGAAACAAAACTGAAATAGGTTTTCATTTGCCTTCTTTAAAGTAACTCATTTTTTGAATCTATGAACAAAATTCTTCTTTGTTAAAACTACCTCAATAGAACTTCTGTTAAAATGCCAGAAACAAAACGTTAACCAGAATGGATTCTGAGGAGAGGAAACTAATGATACCGCCAGCAGCAAGACTTTATTTTCCTTCTCCCTTACAAAATTGCTGAAAGAAACCCTCCCTGATTGCTCCCATGATTCACCAACTCACCAGTGAGAGGCTGTGTATCTTCCTCCTGCACTATGGTCTCTACCTCAGGCCCATAAACCTCTTCAGCAGTCGGATAGTATTTCTTATCTTCATGCAGTACCACCTCCATTCCAGGGTGATCTTCATCATGATCTCCTATATCATCATCGTCATCGTCGTCATCAAGCTGAAACCAACAACAACATTTTGCTATTCTGTAGCGCCTTCTACCCGAAGATCTCAAAGCACTATACAAACATCAAACTCTGCAGTACTATCCCCCTTATTTTACAGTTAGGAATGTGTAGACAGTGAGAGGGTAGCTGATTTGCTCATGGTCACACTTCAAGTCGCTGACACAGCTGGAAAAGAATCCAGCCATCAGGACTCCCATTAGAACATATCCAACTACAGTGCAGGTCCCAGTCTTGCCATATCAGGCACCAATCAAAGTCAGGTCCAGAAAATGGTTCTCAGGGATTCCCCACTTTTCAGTTTGGAGGCTATTTTTCCACCTTGAATCTATTCCAGATAGCCACAGTGAGCAGCAGGTCATCTTTAAAACACATAGCAATGCCATATGCAAGCAATCAATGCCCTTTATCCATGCACACAACATACCCAGGGCTGACAGCACACACTGGAACCTTTCCGCATCAAGGGCGGCTACCAAACCCTGTGCATGAAATCCCAGCTGCATGGGAGTTACGATTTCAGTCGTACAATAATGATTGTTTTGTATGTGCATATACTCACACCACTGGCCATTCTATTTCTTTAAAGGAACAACTTAGTGATTAGTTCCAATATCTTACATCTCTAAAGATCTACCAAAGAATTCACAGTGAAAAAGCAATTTTCAACACTATTTCTAAACATATCAATGACTGTTTCTGTTTTCATAAAGACTACCCATAGACTGTAAGGTCAGAAGGGACCAATATGATCATCTAGTCTTAACTCCTGCACAATGCAGGCCACTGAAGCTCACCTACCCCTCCTGAAACAAACCTTCTATCCACAACTGAACCAAAAGCCCTCAAACCATGGTTTAAAGACCCCAAGGCACACAGAATCCACTCTTATTCCTCTGTTCTAGTCTATAAATGTTCTTCCACCAAGCTCATGGTCATCCCTGAGCACCTTCCAGTCATGCATTAAACAACATGACTAACACGTGTCACCTGTTGGTGTTAACATCTCTTAATAGGAGACACCAGAAAGTATCAGTAAACTGATGAGGGACTCAATGTAAGAATCTTGCTTAAAACACAGGATATGGAGCTCCTATTTGAATGTGTACAACAGCAGAGAAACGCACTTAAAACATAGGATGCTTTTTGCTTTGTCACACATTCAAATAGATGCTGCATTTCAAGAGGGCAGCTTCTTACTAGATTTTTAATTTTTATTATATTTTTAGATACTTTGTTTTTAGAAATATACGCATAATCAGACTATTTAATAGTACAGTCAACTTTTCCTTTAAAACAGTAAGTAATTCTGCTGTGGTGCTGGGTGTTTTTTCTTTTTTGAGAGAGAGAAATCATTTTCTGGGGGACAGGAACACTGATGCAGAAGAACACTTTTCAGCTTGCAATAGAGGTCTGTTGATAACTGTTGTTAGGATTAAACTTCAGGAGAAACATTAGAGAAGGAGGAGGAAAACTAACACATGAATAATCTTCATTTCCATACCACAGTATTTTGGTGAAAATATAAATTAAGATTTTTTGCACAAGTCTCACTGCACCTCATCAAGATCTTTGGCATCTCTGCCCAGTTCATCATCGTCATCATCGGAGTCGAGCTCTGGCCCGATGTAATTCCCAAACTCATCATACAGGTCTGTGTCCATGATGCTAGTACCAAGAGAGACAAAACCATGTGTAACTAGAGCCATCAAGCCAACTGTTTTCCTACACCGTGGATGAAGCTGCATCCCGCCCCCATCCCTCTAGCCTGTCATTTCAGTTTATTTATTAAACATGCCCGATAACAGGCTCCCTCTGGCAGCACCTAGTGGCCCCCATATCACTGCCTCCAGAGCCCTGGTTAACCAGTGCCCATCCCACACTGCCCCCCCACATCACCGCCCCAGCTCCCGCTCTGCCAGCATCCAGCGCTGCTGTCACACGTCGCCTGCCCCACCCCACAACCCCCCCACCTGCACGCGCACCCAGCGCAATGCCACACTGCCAGCCCCCACATCGCCCCCAGCCAGCGCCTCCTCCGCCAGCCCCCCACACCGCCCCCACCAGCCCCCAGAGCCCCCTCCGCCAGCCCCCCACATCCCCGCCGCCGCCCACATGGACCCTCCAGAGCCCCCAGCGCTGCCCCACACCCCCATCCCGGCCCCCTACCCAGCACGCGCACCGCTCCCTCACTCCGCGCGCGCCTGCTAGCGATCCGGCAGCGCGACGTGCCTGCGACAGCAGCGCGGAAGGACCCGGGGCGGCCGTTCCGCCTGCCTAACGGGCCGCTTCAAACCCAGCTGCAGCCCGCGCCCCGGCCCGGCAGGGGAGGTTGGGAGACGCAGACCCGACCGGGGCCGCGGCCCCCGGGCCCGGCCCGCCTTGGTTGTGCATCCGCTTCTGAGCAGGCGTTTGGCACGGACAGCCCCAGCCGGGGCCCGGCGCCGCCGTTGTTATGGAGACCGCAGGTGAGGCCTGGGGCGCGGCAGGAGCCCGCGGGGTGGGTGGGCTCGGTTCCGCCGGGGCCGGGGCCGGGGCCTTCGTTTGGGCTCTGCCCCCGCCGCAGCGGGAACGGCCGGGGGCGCCGTGGTGCGGAAAGCAGGCCCGACCCACGGCCGCGCTGACTCTCCCTGTGAGGCGCGTTGGGCACGTGGGTGTCGGGCGGGGTCCGTGGGCCTGTTTGCACCTGTGAGCCTGGCCGGCTCAGGCCAAGCCCGGGCGGGGGGACGAAGAATGTAACTTAGCTGCAGGTGCTGCCCTGGTGGGGGGGCCGGCCATGGCCCCCTGAGCGTCCTAGGCGATGGGGGAGGGGACCAGGGCTTCACCACCCGCCTAGGGAACACGTCCACCGAGACCCTCCACTGCAACCGGAGACCCCGGCTCCTTGTTCTGTCACCTGCTGCCACTGAGAACAGCCTCCCTGGAACCCCTGCAGGCGGTTAAAGGCGCTATCAAATCCCCCTCATTCTTCTCTTCTGCAGACTGAACAGGCCTCGTTCCCTCAGCCTCTCCTCATACGTCATTTGCTCCAGCCCCCTGATTATTTTCATTGCCCTCCACTGGACTCTCTCCAACTTGTCCACATCCTTTTTGTCGTGGAGGGCCCAAAAAATGCCAAATAGAGGGGAATGATCACTTCCCGTGATCTGCCGGTTATGTCCCTACTAATGCAGCCCAATATGCCATTAGCCTTCTTGGCAACCAGGACACACTGCTGACTCATATCCAGCTTCTTATCCACTGTAACCCCCAGATCCTTTTCTGCAGAACTGCTGCCTAGCCCGTCGGTCCCCAGTCTGTAGCTGTGCATGGGATTCTTCCGTCCTAAGTGCAGGACTCTGCACTCGTCCTTGTTGAACCTCATCAGATTTCTTTTGGCCCAATCCTCCAATTTGTTTAGATCCTTCTGTATCCTATCCCTCCCTTCCAGGGTATCTACCACTCCCCCTAGTTTAGTGTCATCTGCAAACTTGCTGAGGGTGCAATCTACCCCCTCTTCCAGATCATTAATGAAGATGTTGAACAAAATCGGCCCCAGGACCGACCCCCGGGGCACCCCACTTGTGACCGGCTGCCAGCTAGACATGGAGCCATTGATCATTACCCGTTGAGCCTGATGATCTAGCCAGCTCCCTATCCATTTTAGAGTCTATTCATCCAACCCATACTTCTTTATACTTTTTCATACATACTTCTTGCTACCCCCTAAAGCCAGCCCTGCACTTGTGACTCTCCTATGGTCCTTCCCTGACCCCTAGGCTGCAGCCCCCAGGTTGAGAAACACTGATCTAAATGAGTTGAGCACCCTGTGGAAGACCTTTGCATACCCCGAGGGTACAAAAACCCTGGTTGAGAACCACTGCCACAGAACATTTTGTCTGATCTTGTGTTTAGCTGTGACATCCTGAGTACCTTTCCCAGACCTGAAGAGCAGGGCTGTGTAAGCTCGAAAACTTGTCTCTCTCTCTGGCAGAAGTTAGTCCAATAAAAGATATTTCTTCACTCAACTTGTCTCTCTAACTTCTGTTGGTGAAAGAGACAAGCTTTTGAGCTACAAAAGAGCTTTTTTCAGCACTGAACATAAAACACTGCATGCCACCCTCTGCTATCCTTCTGCGCTTCGAGAAGTACCTTACTCCATGAGCATTGCCAGTGAAATAAACGGGAGGATTTGCAGAGTAACATGCAACTCAGCAACAGGAAGGGTGCAGGCTGGCACATAGTGTTTCATTTTCAGTGTCTGAATCTGACCCCGAATATATTTAAGAGTGTGTGAACTGTAAATTTTTATAGTCTCAGTCAATATGACCCTAACCATATTTTTAACCCTTGTGCTTTATTAACTATAACGTCCTTAATCTGCAATTTTAACAAAGCTTATATCTGGCAGCCTTTAGTTAATGTTTAGGGGGTCTGATGATAAAGTGATATACAAATGACACTTGTTTTAAGTGCCTAACTGGGAGTCCAGAATACAAATATTTATGTAATAGAGCCTGGTCTTTAACTTCAGGTTAAACAAAATTGCACTGGAAAATTTGGGTGTACTTTGAAGTGATTATTTAAGACAGGAGTTTGCCTAGCTGAGGTGGGATCATTAGCACAGGATGCACTGTATTATTAGTGACTTAAAAAGAGTCTAACAAGAATTGTAGTGATGAAATGGATGGTTGTGAAAGAGTGAGGAGAATTCTCTTTGTGTGATGCTTATGCACCTAAAGTCACTCTGATGGTTATATGTGTTGCTCTTAGGTTTTTGAGATGGAGGAAACTGGAGCAATAGATTTTTGTGCTTTAGAGAGAGAACTGCAAGCTGCAGTAGCTGCTGATGAAAAGTACCAAAGAGAAAATGATGCCAAGTTCCGAGCTGTTCACCAGAAGGTGGCATCCTATGAAGAATTCAGGTTTGCAGAATTTTGTTTTCTATGGCGAGTCTCAGAACTGGGAATATAACAATCCAAGGTTTCTTTCATCAGGATGAAAGTTTCATATTGGCAAATAATAGAAATGTAGGACTGGACAGAACCTCGATAGGTCATCTGGTACAATAGTCCCCTGTGCTAGGGCAGGATTTTGTATTGTCTAGAACATCCCTAACAGGTGTTCTTAAAAACCTTAAATGACTGAGATTCCACAACCTCCCTAGGTAATTTGTTCCAGTGCTTAAGTACCCGTATAGGTAAGCAGTTTTACCTAATGTACAACCTAAATCTTCCTTCCTGCAGTTTCAGACTATTACTTTTCGTCCTGTCCTCAGTGATTAAGGAGACCAATTTATCACCCTGCTCTATAAAACAACCTTTTACATAACTGAAGCCTGTTATCATGTTCTCCCTCAGTCTTCTCTTCTCCAGACTAAACAAACCCATTTCTTCTCTCTTTCCTCATAGGCTATGTTTTCTAGACCTTTAATAATTTTTGTTCCTTTCCTCTGGACTTTCTCCAGTTTTCCACATCTTTTCTGAAGTGCGATGCCCAGAACTGGACACAGTACTCCAGCTGAGGCCTTATCAGTTCTGAGTAGAGCAGAATAATTACTTTTTGTGTCTTGCTTACAGCATTCCTGCTAATACATCCCAGCATGATGTTCATTTTTTTTGCAACAGCATTACATTGTTGATGCATATTTAGTTTGTGATCCACTATATCCCCTGATTTTTTTCTGCAGTACTCTTTCCAAGCCAGTCATTTCCCATTTTGTATTTGTGCAATTAGTTGTTCCTTCCTAAGTGTAGTATTTTGCATTTGTCCTTATTGAATTTCATCCTATTTATTTCAGACCATTTCTTCCCTTTGTCAAGATCATTTTGAATTCTAACCCTGCCCTTCAAAGCACTTGCAGCCCCTCCCAGCTTGGTATCATCAGCAAACTGCATAAGTGTACTCTCTATGCCATTATCCAAATCATTTGTGAAGATATTGAACAGAACCAGACTCATGACAGATCACTGTGAGACCCCACTCGATATGCCCTTGCAGTTTGACCGTGACTACTGAGTACATTTTTCCAACCAATTGTGCATCCATCTTATAGTAAGTTCGTCTAGGCTATATTTCCCTAGTGTATAAGAAGATCATGTGAGACAGTATCAAAAGCCTCACTAAAGTTGAGATATAGCACATCTACTGCTTCTTCCCATCCATAAGGCTTGTTACTCTGTCAAAGGAGGATATTAGGTTGGTGTGACATGATTTGTTCTTGACAAATCAATGTTGTCTGACTATTACTTATCTCCTTATTAAACTTCTAATTGCTTACAAATGGACTGATTGATTATTTGCTCCATTAGCTTTCCAGGTAGCAAAGTTAAGATGACTGGTCTATAATTCCCTGGGTTGCCCTTATTCCCCTTTTTATACCTAGGTACTACCTTTGCCCTTTTCCAGTCCTCTGGGATCTCTCCTGTCCTCCACCTGTTCTCAAAGATAGTTGCTCATGTCTCAGAGATCTCTTCAGCCAGTTCCTTAAATATGCTAGGATGTATTTCATCAAGCCTTGACAAATTGAAGGCATCTGAGTTGTTTTAAGTAATTTTTAATTTGTTCTTTCCCTATTTTAGCCTTAGATCCTACCCCATTTAAACTGATGTTCTCTGTGTTAGTCGTCCAATCACTGCTAATCTTTTTGATGAAAACTGAAGCAAAAAACGCATATAACACTTTGGCTGTTGCTGCCTTTTCTGTTATTGTCTTTCCCTCTTCATTGAATAATGGGCTTACCCTGTCCTTGGTCTTCCTTTCGTTTCTAATGTATTCGTAAAATGTTTTCTTGATACCCTTTACATCCCTCGCTAGTTTAATTTTGTTTTGTGCCTTGGCCTTTCTAATTTTGTTCCTACATGTTTGTGTTGTTTTTTTTATATTCTTCCTTCATAATTTGACCTACTTTCCTTTTTTTCTATGATTCTTTTTTGAGTTTCAGGTTGTTGAAAATCTTCTGGTTTAGCCAGTGTGGTTTTACCATATTTCCTATCTTTCCTAGGCAGTGGTTTGCTCTTGTGCCTTTAATAATGTCTCTTTAAAAAACTGCCAAATCTCCTGAACTCTTTTTTAGACTTCTTTAGACTTGCTTCCCATGAGATCTTTGTCTTTATTCTATTGTCTTTATTCTGCACCTTTCCCTCCTACCTTTCATTAGAATAATGAATTCTTATCATTTCATGATCACTTTCATTCAAGCTACCTTCCACCTTCAAATTCTCACCCAGTTCCTCTTTATTTGTCAAAATCAAATCTAGAACAGGCTCTCTCCTAGTTGCTTTCTTCATCTTCTGCAATAAAAAGTTATCTCCATTGAATTCCTAGAACTTGATGGATAATCTTTGCCCTGTTGTTTTATTTTCCCAGCAGATGTATGGGACTTTGAAGTGTCCAATCACCATCATGTCCTGTGTTTTGGATTATTTTGTTAGTAGTTTAAAAAAGCCTCATCCACCTTTTCTTCCTGGGTCGGTGGTTTACAGTAGACCCGTACCATGCCACTACCCTTGTTTTTCACCCCTTTAATTATTCTCTCGAGACTGTCAACAGGTCTGCCTCCCACTTCTATCTCAACCTCAATGCAAGCGTATACATCTTTGACATAAAAGGCAACACCTTCTCCTTTTTTTCCCTGCCTGTCTTTCCTGAACAAGCTGTACCCTTCTATAGCAATATTGCAGTTATGAGAATTACCCCACCAAGTCTCTGTGATGCCAATGATCTTGTAAATGTGATTATTCACTAGTATTTCTAGTTCTTCCTGTTTATTCCCCATACATCTTGCATTAGTATACAGATATCAAAGATGTTCATTAGATTTCCCTTCTATATTCCCTCGACTCTTCTTTGTCCCTGCTATAATTGCCCATGTTACCCCTAGATTCTGACTCTTCACCCAGGTCTCCGTTTTGGAATTACCTGTGGGCTTTTGTCTTCTGCCTCCATCAAACCTGATTTAAAGCGCATCTCACTAGATTAGCCAGTTTGTATCTGAAGATATTCTTCCCCTTGATAGGTGGGCCCCATCTCTACTCAGCAATCCTTCTTGGAGCAGCATCCTATAGCATAGGAAGCTGAAGCCGTCCTGGTGACACCATCCGTGCAGCCATGCGTTCACTTCACAGGATGTCTGTCTCTGCCTGGGCCCCTACTCTTGACCAGTAGGAATGATGAGAACACCTCCTATGTCCCTCACTCCCAGCATTCTGTAGTCACTTCTGATCTGCTCAGGGTCAGACCTTGCAGTGTCCTTAGTTCCCACATGGATGAGAAGCATGTGGTAGTAGTCAGATGGCCAGATGATCCTTGGCAATCCTTCAGTAATGTCTCCGATACGGGCCCATGGCAGGCAGCAAATCTCCCAGAATGTCATTGTCAGGCTGGCAGATGGATGCCTCCATCTTAGAAGGGAGTCACTGAATCCTTAGAAGAGAGTCACTGACCATCACCACGCTTCATTTCTTCTTGGGAGTAGTGGCTGCCATCCTCCCAGCCTTGGGGATACATGTCTTCTCCACCTCCACCTTTAGGAGAAATTCCTCATCCCTTGGTGCCAGGGCAGCATAATGGTTTTTTTATCTCTAGATGGTGGGCTGGGAGTGGCGGTAGAGTACTGCCTGCTGCCAGAAGTAACCAGCAGCCAGCTTCCTCCCTGTGAAGGAGTCATTTTCTCCTCCCCTGAGGGTACTCCTGCAGTCCTCTCTAGCTAGATTGCTTCCTCAGCCTTCAAGGTCTCCATATGAATATTTTCAATTAATTCCTCATGTGCATCAATGCTCCTCAGCCTGGCCACCTCCTCCTCTAGCTCTCTCAACTGCTTCCTCAGAGATTCTGCCAGCAGGCACCTCTCACACTGGATGATCTCCCTAGCCTGGCTTTCTGTGATGGGGAAATGCAGGCCGCAGTCCCTGTAATTCCGCACCAGGACCTGGGTGGAGACATCCATGGCCGGGTTGTCTGTCTGGACACAGGAGCAGGTGGAGGAGCCAGGAACAGTGCCGACATTGGTGATGTGGCATTTCTGAACCATGCTGAGTTTATTTTTTCTCCCTCCTATAAACTCCCCTGTTCACTAGATCCTTTTGATCACTTAACATCTGGCTTTTAAGCCCTGCTTTCTTAGATGACCTCTGCCCCCTCATTAACACATGGGAAGGTTGATCAACAGAATGCCCTGCAGTAACACAATGGCATCTTCCGCCGGGATCCTGTTGGTTTTAGAAAATGAAATAGGGTTTTGGTGGGTCAGTATGTGGATGAGACCTCGAGGGGATTCCTTGGGTGCAGCAGGAGACAGAGATGCACTCTGGTTTGTACCATGAGACTGCAGTTCCAGCCTGGTGTCAGAGGTCACTCTGCTGCTGGAGGTGCCAACTTTTGGAGAAGACATAAAACTGAAATCCTGAGCAGGTATGGTGAGTACAGATCCTGGGGCACTTCCACAGTCACTGTGCTAACTTGTGTCTTGATCAAATTGCAGCTTGGGTAATTAGATTTTATCTCCCTAAATTGCTCCACAAGCTTCAGCTGAATAAGGTAAGCCTCTGCTTCTTGTCCTTTAGGGTATGTCTACACAGCCGGTCAGATACATGTTGAAGCCCAATCCCTTTTCCCCACCATCTACATATAAGCCCCCAGATACGTGCCTGTATGTCCTCAGAACATGCGATTGCTGGCTTCTCTGGGACATAGGTACAAGCTTGTGTCCCTACTGCAGTGCATATCTCTGCTCATCCACTTGAGAGTGAAGATGTAGCTAAAGTACACGTTGTCGTGCTCATGATCAGGTTGTCAGCCAATGTTATCCCACAATTCCCATGCTATTAAACAGCTGCCATGTTAGACTCTGGAAGTGTTTGTACATCCTCCTTCCCTTCCATTTATTCACCCATCTGTATCCAACTACATTGTAGATTTTCTCTTTTTAGTTTTTCTCAGAAGCACTTCCACCAATTCAGATCACATCCAGTTCTCAACCTCTGCTACCGTCCAAAGGGTCCTCTAGTAGTCAGCAACTGCCCTGTACTCTGATTTAAGCAGACACTGAGTTGCTTATGTCAACTTTAATGGCCTACAGAAGGCACCCCACAATGCACCACTGTGACTGTTCTGGTCTTTATTTTGAACTCCGCTGCCCGGTGGCCAGGTACACAGGTGTACACCCCTCCCCTCTAAAGCCCCATAAATTTTTGAAATCCCATTTCCTCTTTTTTTGGCGTGGAAAGCTCACCTAGCAAGTGCCCAGCTGAGCATGCTAGCTACGTGCTGCAGACACATTCCTGCCTGGAGTACACAGGAGGTGGATCTCCCAAGTCTGTGGGGAGAAGAGGTTGTGCAGGCACAGCTCCGATCCAGCCATAGAAACATTGATATCTACAAGCAGATCACTTGGAACATGGGAGAGGATGGCTACAAGAGGAACCTGCAGCAGTGCCGCATGAAAGCCAGGGGGCTGTGGCAGGCATACCAGAAGGCAAGGGAGGCTAACAGTCACTCTGGTGCGGAACTGCAGACATGCTGCTTTGACAAAGAGCTGCATGGCATCCTCAGTGGAGACCCCACCACCACCCCAAGAGCTCTATGGATACTTTGGAGGAGTCACAAGTCCCCGGAGTGAACAGTGAGGAGGAGGTGTTGGACGAGGAAGAGGATGGGTATGAGGGACAGGTGACTGGGGAATCTAGTGGTGCAGCAAGCCAGGACCTGTTTTTGACTCTAGAGCCATTGAGCTAGTCCCTGCAGTCCAGCACAGGCGAGCCTGATGCAAGAGAAGGAACCTCTGGTAAGTATGCAGTTGCTTTGATATTGCAACGACACATCTGTTCATTTACTCTTTGTTTAATCACGCTAGAAGAAGTAGTGAGATAACCAGTGGAGGCAGAGTTGCTATCTGCTTCTCATTCCCCTGTACAGCTAGGCAGAGTGGGCCCTGCAGAACAGTTAGTTTATGTGCCGTGGGATGTCCTGTGAATCCTCCATAGAAATCTCAGGGAAACTTTGCTGAAGGTAGTCTGCAATCCTCTGCCAAAGATTTCTGGGGACAGTTGCCTTATTTCTTCTGTCGTGGTAGGACATTTTGCCATGCCACTCAGCAGTTACTTCAGCAGGCACCATTGCAGCATACAGGCTAGCAGCATACGGACTGGTCTGCAGCCAGATGCATGCAGGATCTGTTCCCTTTCAGCCTCCGTTACCCTCAGGAGTGAGGTATCAGCTAAAATCACCACCACCTGTGGTAAACCATACCAGTATTCAATTCATTTGCCCTATCTGCATCTATTCATGTTCATGAACTACCCCCCTTATTGTTCCAACTTGTCCCATCCCCTGCTGGCCGTACTCCCCATGGCTGAGTCTGCTGCAGTGCTCTATGAATCCCAAGGAGAAGTGAGAATGTAGTATTTGTAACTTGTGTGGATCAAGGGAAGTGAGTTCAGAATACTAAGTTTCCATTTATCTTGTAAATACACTCACAATAGTACCTCTCTGTATTGTATTTTTTGCAGCTGGAAATATGGTCTTAAGGGTCTCTCCATCCACGCCTGCAGAGCAGCTCAGCCAGATAAAGAGGAAAAGGAAGAGGACGTGGGATGACATATTCCAAGAGATCCCGCAAGCCTTTAGTGCTTCTGATACCGGGCTTTGGTGCTTCTGATACCGGGCACAGGGCTTGGAGGATCACTGTCACAGACAGAAGGGACAAGGATAGAAGAAAAACACAGGAAAAGTTGAGACATATGCAGCAGCAGATGCTAGTGCTTCTTGAGCAGCAAACACATGCTGGAGACTCTTGTTGACCTTCAGCTTCAACAAACCAGTGCTCATCTCCCTCTGCAGCCCGTAGAGAACTGCATCCTGGTACTCCCTATTCACATCCTCCCCCCACATCGCATGTGGTGTCTGGGGCCACTTCATTACCCCTATCACTCTGCCCTGGAGGAGAGTAGAGGCAATCCAGCTGCACATACACTGACTTGTGAGAAACAAGGTTGGTGTATGTTTTTGTGAAATGGAAATGACTGTTCTTTCCTCTTCAAATGTTCTTTTACCCGTATGTATATAGTTTCACTGAGTTATAAATATGTCTGTTTGTATGGGTTTGGAATAAAAGTCTCTCTATAGAAACTTAAGTCATATTTATTAATTCACAACACATGCTGGTTGGGGTTAATTCATTCACCGGTAATAGCAATAGGTGCATTTGCAATGTTATATTACTATACACACAGCACTCAGTACAAGGTTCATACTGGGATGCAAAAAAACAATGCCTGGCAGAGCACACTACAACAACACACATTACTGTGGCTCACTATTAAAATGGCCTTTCAAAGCTTCCCTGAGCCATGTAGCTCCCCATTGGGCTCTTTTTATAGCGTTAGTATCTGGCTGCTCAAAATCAGCAGACAGTCATTCCACCTACACCCTGGCGGAAATTTTTCCCTCTTTGCTTCACAGATATGATGAAACACACAGCAGGTAGCTATAACCATTGGGATATTTTTTTCACTGAGGTCTAATCTTGTGAATAGACAGCTCCAGCAACCTTTCAAACAGCCAATGGCACATTCAACTGTCATTCTGCACCTGCTGAACCTGTAGTTGAAGCACTCCTTGCTGGTGTCCAGATGGCTTGTGTACAGCTTCATGAGCCACAGGAGTAAGAGGTAGAGCGAGTCTCCCAGGGTTACTACTAGCATTTCAACATCCCCAATGGTAATCCTCTGGTCTGGAAAGAAAGTCCCTGCTTGCAGCTTTCTGAACAGGCCTGCGTTCTTAAAGATGTGTGTGTCATGTACCTTCCCTGACCATCCCGCGTTGATGTCTGTAAAATGTCCCCAGTGAACCACCAGTGTTTGCAGTCCCATAGAAAAGTAGCCTTTTCTGTTGATGTACTGTGTGGCAAGATGGTCTGGTGTCAAAATAGGGATATGCGTGCCATCTATCACCCTACCACAGTTTGGGGACCTCATTGCTGCAAAACCATCCACTATGTCCTGTACATTGCCCAGAGTCACAGTCCTTCATAGCAGCATGCAATTAATGGCCCTGGACACTTGCATCACAGCAACCCCCACGGTGGATTTCCCAACTCCAAATTGATTCCTGACTGATTGGCAGCAACCTGCATTGCAAACTTCCACACAGCGATCGCCACTCGCTTGTCCATTGTCAATACAACTGTCCTTGTGGTGTCGCTGTGCGAAAGGGCTGGGAAAAGATCCGCGCACACATCCAGGAACGTGGCCTTATGCATCCAAAAATTCTGCGGCCACCACTTATCATCCCATACCTGCATAACAATATGATCCCTCCAGTCAGTGCTTGTTTCTTGGGCCCAGAACTGGTGCTCCACTGTCTGCAGCTGCTCTGTGAATGCTAACAACCTTGAATTGTCTCTTTCTATGTCCCACAGCAAGCTAACCTTCAAGGAATTGTCACATTCCCTGCAGCTACTTTGATGGCTCTGCAAAAACTACAGGATCAGGGATGCTGCTCTTGCAACGCACATCACGATAGTGCTGAACTGTGCAGGATCCAGGCTTCTCACACAGACAGTGGCTGTGTGGGTTTGCGGGGCTTTTGAGAAACGTCATGAAACATTATGTGATGCAGATAAAATTATGGGATGGAGAAAACTGCATCATGGGATGTTGAAACCATATTCCCAGCCACCATGCACACCTCATTTGGCTCCGTGAGGCATTGCAAACCCTTCCCAAAAGACCCTGCACTAGACGGTGGGGAGTTGCCCAGTGGGATAAGTGTCTGTGGTGCACTGCTGACACAAGGAGCGCAGTGTGGGTATGCAAAAGCAATTTATTTACCGCGGTGGCAGTACGTCAATCTAACTAAAGTTATGTCTACACTAGAGACCTTACAGAGGCAGAGCTATTACCGCCGCAGCTGCGCCACTGTAAGGTTCCCCATGTAGCCGCTCTATGCTAAGCTCTCTGAGAGTTCGCCCATCAGCGTGATTAAACCACTCCAATGAATGGCAGTAGCTATGTCGGCCGCTATGGGTGTCTCCTACTGACATAGTGCCACCCACACTGGCACGTCTGTTGGTGTAACCTTTGTTTGTCAGCGGAGATTTTTTTACACCCCTGAGTGACAAAAATTTTGTTGGCATAAGTGCTAATGCAGACCATGGTTTGTAGTGTCAAGCAAAGTTAAGAATTTAAGCTTCTGGGCTCATCTTTTGAAAGTGTTGTGCAAGTTTCATTTGAGGATGAGGACTGATAGGTCAGATATAGAGGATGGGTCTACGCTGACAGCAGCAAATTCAATTGCTCTGGATTGACTGACAGTCTGCGTAGACCCGCTCAGTCGATCCAGCAAGTGATGCAGGAAAACCACCCCGGTAAATGGTGTAGCGCAGTGTGGACGGTGCACAGAGGAGAAGCCGCAAAGTCAACAGGAGATATGCAAGTGATTTACGTCATTTGCGTATCTCCTGTTGACTGCCACCAAATCCAAAAGGTAAGTGTAGACCAGGCCAGAGCGATCACTGTGTGAAAAGTATTCATCCACAGGTGACAGGATGTTTTTATCTTATTTTCCCATGTGAGTTCATTCAAGAGTGTAGTGATTGTCTGGTTTCACCCACATCATTGTTATTGGGTTATTTAGTGCACTGGATGTGGTACACACAGGGCTTAAATTTAGCTGGAGCTATCCAGAGCAGAGCTCTGGTAAATATTTTCAACCCTGCTGGAGTTTTTAAAGCATGTTGGAGGGTGGGGGGCTCCAGGAAATACTGTATAAGAATTTAAGACCTGGGTACACCACATGTTGTGAGAGGATCTGTGGATCTTGAAAGGTGTGTTGTGGGGGGTATTGATCATAGTAGCAGTGGAGATATAACCATCGTGCTGGAGGTCAGACTACATGATCATATTGGTCCCTTCTGACCTTAGGGTCTATGAGGCTGCATCGATTATTTTGGCAGAGTCTGGTGTCGCTTTGAGTTGGTGTGTCCCATCTTGCTCCTGACAAGTGCATTCTCGCTCGCTCTCTCTCAATTATCAGTTAGGGACAGAGGTCCGACTTTCTATCACAGTGCTCTTAGCCCCTTTTGTTTCTAGGATGAGAGCTGAGACTGGAGACATGGAATCAGGTCTCTTGCATGTTAGTCCTTGTAAAGAGCAGTAAATAAGAGCATGAAGTCTGGCCTTGAGAGATTTTGTGATCTTCATTTGAACCCAGATCTTTTGCACAATAGAACTTTGCACCACAAACACTATGACTGTGCCAGTCTCACAGAGAGGAGTCAAAACTGGAAATGGTGCTAATTTCAAGAGAGTTTGTTTTTGCTGGGCTTACCCCCTCCTTTATATTTCCTGCAGGGATATTGTGCTAGCATCACACCTGAAACCTCTAGAGAAAAAGGACAAAATGGGAAAAAAGAAAAACTTACTGTGGAATTCCTGTGCAACCCAAGCTAAGTGGAAGCAGGACAGAGAGATGGAGCTAGCCCAGGTGAGGAAGAAAACTCCATCACTAAGGGTTTGTCTACACATTTAAGTTAATTCAAATTAAGGTCGGGTGTGAATTTAAAACTCAGTTGTATTCCAGAAAAACTCCATGTGTGGACATGTATTCCAGAATATAAATACCTTGTTACTGTTTAGCTTAATCTACTTTCAAAGTGGATTGTTTTGAGCGTTTATTTACACTTAAAAGTTAATTTAGCTTAGGGTAAGGTTGAATTTTAGAGCACGATAGCTATTGTGGAATAACACAACGTGTAGACAAGCTCTAAAGAAATTTCCCAGAATCACCACAGCAGATCTGGCTAACTGTCCATCTAGTCTTGTATCGTGTCTCTGACAATGGCCTGGATCAGCTGCATCAGAGGAAAGTGCAAAGCACCCCTTAGAAAACAGTCTGTATAATAAGATTCCAGGATTCACGGTGGGTGTCACTCAAGTGTAGAATTTCTTCTGAGTCAGTGTGAAATGATGGAAACTGCCACAGTTTAAAGCATGGATAAGAGCTCTTCTTCTTTTTTTTTTTTTAAAGAAGATCAGCTTGTTCAGTCATCACTAGGCTTCCTGATCTATTACTATCCAGCTTTTTAGTCCTCAGCCATTCTTGATGTTATAAATTCACCCATGTGACAGCAGGGCATGTATCTGTCTATGCCATGCCAAGAGTTCTAGACCATTGTGATATCAGAGGTAACTCAACCAATCACTACCCTTACTCTACATGTACTTTGCATAGCACAGTTTCATTGTAATGAAGTCAGTGATGTAAGGGAGACTGCACAGATGGTGGATTACTTGGGCCAGTTGCTGCAGGTTTTCAAAGATTGAACCACCATCCATACAACTTTACATAAACTCTCCAAACAAACGAGTACAAACTCCCCAACACAATACACGCGTCCGAACAAAGCAACACAAAGCTCCCAGCATCACCCACACGCACATCAACACAGCAACCCCAAACACCCTGAACCATCCACCACAGCATTCAACCCCTCATTTACAACCTACACAAATCAACATAAAATTCCCATGCACACCTGCACACAACATTTCACAGCACTCCCTCAGACACAATTCAACACAAATCTCCCTGCACTACCACCCTCAAATACAAATCAACATAAAATCCCAGCACAGACCCTCCAGACACAACCACACCCAACACCACAACCAGAACACACAATAACCCCAAATATACATAGCTCCTCACCACAGCCTGTACATCTCATTCACCTGCGGCACAAATTAACAAAAATCTACCACCACAACACACACCCTCACTTGAGTGACAAAGCCATTTTGACTTTACTAATTAAACTCATATGATAGCACAGACTTTCAGTTACTGGTTATGAAATAACCTGTCCAGGGGGTAAATCTGCTCCTAACCCTCATCAGCTAGTGGGATTCTGCATTTTAATCTGTTTTATGTAACTGTTGTTGACCATCTTTTCATCCAGGAATTGGATGGACTCCCTGAAACGTCCGCAGACTTTTACAGAACTTGGCGCAGATGCTTGAAAAGTGGACAGGAAAGATACCAGTTCCTGTTTCAGCTTGGCGGTCATGCCCTGGGCAGAATCTTTCAAACTGATGTTGGCTTTGGCCTCCTGGGTGAATTTCTTGTGGTTCTGGCCGAGCACACCCGTAGTGAAGACAGAGAAGCTGTCCTTCAGATGTTACAGAGCCTTTCTGGGACCAAGCGCTTTGGACTAAATGTGGATCTCCTGAGCCAGGTGGAGAAGGATAGCTGCAGGGATTTGTTTAGGAAACTGCAGAGCATGGGGAAGAACTGTGGTGCTGATGGCCTTCCGGAGGGCACAGCTGAAGCAGGTTCAGCTGCTTTGCAGGAAGAGCAGAATGAGGCTGAGAGAGAAACCCATCAGGAGGGGGCTGGCCAGCAAAAGGAGGCAGATGACAGACTGATGAAAGAGCTGGTGAAGTGTTACCGTGTTAACTGAAGGAGCAAAGGCTCATCCTATCACTCACACTCCACCAGGGTTACGAGGCACCGAAGGCAGGAGGGACCCTCCCTGTACTGCTCTGTCATCAAAGATGGAGAGATTGTGAAAGCCCCTTCTCTACAGAACCTTGGTGATTGAGTTTTACTCTGTACCTGCTTCGCCTGCCCAAAGGAATAGCCTGGTACAAATAAATAATAGTCATCAAAAGGATTATATTGTAGTCTCATAGACTCATAGACTCATAGACTCATAGGTCAGAAGGGACCAATATGATCATCTAGTCTGACCTCCCGCACAAGGCAGGCCACAAAACCCTACCCATACACATTTATAACAACCCCGAACCCATGACTGAGTTATTGAAATCCTCAAAAGTGAGATTTGAAGACCTCAAGCTGCAGGGAATCCACCAGCAAGCGACTCATGCCCCATGCTGCAGGGGAAGGCGAAAAACCTCCGTGGCCCCTGCCAATCCGCCCCGGAGGAAAATTCCTTCCCGACCCCAAATATGGCGATCAGCTAAACCCTGAGCATGTGGGCAAGACTCACCAGCCAGCACCCAAAAAGGAATTCTCTGCAGTAACTCAGTTCCCATCCCATCCAGCATTCCCACAGACCATTGAGCAGACTTATCTGCCGATAATCCAAAATCAATTGCTCAAATTAAACTATCCCATCATAACATCCCCTCCATATACTTATCAAGCTTAGTCTTAAAGCCAGATAAGTCATTTGCCCCCACTACTTCCCTCAGAAGGCTATTCCAGAACTTCACTCCCCTAATGGTTAGAAACCTTCGTCTAATTTCTAGTCTAAATTTCCTAATATCCAATTTGTACCCATTCGTCCTCGTGCCTATATTAGTACTAAACTTAAACAATTCCTCTCCCTCCCTAACGTTAATCCCCCTGATATATTTATATAGAGCAAGCATATCCCCCCGGAGCCTTCTTTTGGCCAGGCTAAACAAGCCAAGCTCTTTCAGTCTCCTTTCATAAGGCAGATTTTCCATTCCTCGGATCATCCTAGTAGCCCGTCTCTGAACCTGTTCCAGTTTGAATTCATCCTTCTTAAACATGGGACACCAGAACTGCACACAATATTCCAGGTGGGGTCTCACCAGCGCCGTATATAACGGCACTAACACCTCCTTCTCCTTGCTGGAAATACCTCGCCTGATGCATCCTAAAACCGCATTTGCTTTTTTAACAGCCATATCACATTGGCGGCTCATAGTCATCCTGTTATCAACCAATACCCCAAGGTCCTTCTCCTCCTCCGTCGTTTCCAACTGATGCATCCCCAACGTATATGTAAAATTTTTATTATTAATCCCTAAGTGCATGACCTTGCACTTTTCACTATTATATTTCATCCGATTACTATAGCTCCAGTGTACAAGGTAGTCCAGATCTTCCTGAATAGCATCCCGGTCCTTCTCCGTGTTAGCAATACCCCCCAGCTTCGTATCATCCGCAAATTTTATTAACACATTCTCGCTCTTTGTGTCAAGATCAGTTATAAAAAGGTTAAATAAGGTCGGTCCAAGAACCGATCCTTGAGGGACTCCGCTAGTAACCTCCTTCCAGCCTGACAGTTCACCCTTCAGCACGACCCGCTGTAGTCTCCCTTTTAACCAGTTCCTTATCCACCTTACAACTTTCACATTCATCCCCATCTTTTCCAATTTAACTAACAGTTCCCCATGCGGAACCGTGTCAAACGCCTTACTGAAGTCGAGGTAAATTAGATCTACCGCATTGCCCTTGTCTAAGTAATCCGTCACCTTCTCAAAGAAGGAGATCAGGTTGGTTTGGCACGATCTACCTTTAGTAAATCCATGTTGCAATTTGTCCCAATTACCATTGACCTCCATGTCCTTAACTACTTTCTCCCTTAAAATTTTTTCCAAGACCTTACACACGACAGACGTCAAGCTAACAGGCCTATAATTACCCGGATCACTTTTATTCCCTTTCTTAAAAATAGGAACTACGTTAGCAATTCTCCAGTCGTACGGCACAACCCCCGAGTTTACCGATTGCTTAAAAATTCTCGCTAACGGGCTCGCAATTTCACGCGCCAGCTCCTTTAATATCCTCGGGTGGAGATTGTCCGGTCCCTCCGATTTTGTCCCATCAAGCTGTTCAAGTTTGGCCTCTACCTCAGATACGGTAATATCCACCACCACATCCAGATTCCCGTTTGTCATCCCTCCATCATCCCTAAACTCCTCACTAGTCTTATTAAAGACCGAGGCAAAGTACTTATTTAGATATTGGGCCATGCCTAGGTTATCCTTAACCTCCGTTCCATCCTCAGCGTATAGCGGCCCCACTTCTTCTTTCTTTGTTTTCTTCTTATTTATGTGACTGTAGAACCTTTTACTATTGATTTTGATTCCCTTCGCAAGGTCCAGTTCTACGCGGCTTTTAGCCTTCCTCACATTATCCCTACACGTTCTCACCTCACTAAGGTAGCTTCCCTTACTAATCCCGCCTTTCATTGGGGGAAGGGCCATCACACAGGAAACAACACTTGCTGTGAATCAGTAGTACTGAATATATTGTTTGGGAACCACAGCCTAAGGGATGGGAAAATATCACTCTGGTATTAGTGGGGGAAGATTAATCCCCCTCTTTCCTTTTCTCTGGCCATGTATTCTTGTCAACAGGGGATTTTAGAAACATAAGAAGCTGTATTGTAATGGTTAAACAAGTAACAGAACCAAGTGTGCAATGGGTTCACGTGCACTGCCATGTCTGGGACTGATCTGACCAGCTACTTAAACGGAACCTGGGATAAATACATGGAATGTACACTGGTAATGTCCACAGTCGAGAGACATACAAATGGTATAAAATGGGCCATTTTGGTGAGTTGAACCATTACAGTTAGTATGGTGGTCTGGCCTTCAGAGTCTGCTAGTTTTGCTATAAAATCGAGGGTTATACATGACCAGGGTCAGGAAGGGATTTCAGACAGTAACAGGAGGCCAAAAGGTTTGCTTCAGGAAGTCTTAGTCTGGGCACAGAAATTGCAGGAGCTGATGTAGTATCAGACATCATTGCACAGCTGAGGCCATGAGTGGGCCACTGCATGATAAGTCTCAGATTGTCCAAAGTGACTCACCCAAGAGGTGTCATGTTGCATGCACAGCACCTCAAGTCGGGAAGACTGTCAGGGTTGCATAGATAGTCATGAACATAGAAGAGGTCATTGACCTAAGAACAATTGCATAGGGCAGTGCCAGGGAGGTCCTCCTTAAAAGATACGACCTTTAAAAAAGGCTCATTAGGGAGGACTACTGAAGCGAGATAAGAAAGTCCAACAGTACGGATCCACAAAGGAAATGGTGTGGTTTCAGCATGCCAGGTGGTGGTTCTTCAGGATTCACAGGTTCCGTATAATATTCCCTCTTTTGCAAAAGTGTCCACCTTGCCATTTTGTAGCCTGGGTGATATGAGATAGTTAAGGATTCTATGACTTTTGGAACCTCCATGACTTCTTCTGGGGTAGGGCAGGAGCAGCTGTCAGCCCTGGGGCCTCCGGAGCAGTGGCCCAGGGCTGAAGCAGCAGCTGGGGTTGGGTCAGCACCCTGGGGGCTGGAGCATTGGTGGTCAGCCCCTGTCGCAGAAGCAGAGGCAGGGCTGAAGCAGCTGCAAGCCCATAGCAGTGCTCTATTTGTCTCCCATCCGCAGAGTATTTTTACTAAAAGTCAGGGACTGGTTGTGGGCCTCCACGAATTTTTGTTTATTGCCATGACTTTTAACTGTGACAGAATCTTAGCCTTACTGATAGTAAAGTCAAACCTTGAAAAGAACAAAGCCCAACGTAACTGCCGCTGATTCAGCACCTTGGCAGATCTTGTATATTCCAGGTATTTGTGGTCTTTTAGAATAGTATGGCGTGCTGAGCCCGTGGGGTAGTGTAACCATGTCTCAAGCCTTGCCTTCATTGCAAGCATTGCCTCAATAGCCATTTTGGAATTGCCTTTGGCTGGAGCACATTTTCAAGAAAAAAAATCCAGAGATGCTCCTCTTGCTTGGAACCTGTTCTTTGGGATAATACCATGCCAGAGGCTACAACGGAAATGTCGGCCTCAAGGATAAAAGTTGGGTTGGGATCAGGGTGGTCCAGCACTGGTTCTGAGATGAAAGCTACCTTCAGACATTCAAAAACTTGATGGGCCTCCAGGAACCAGTGAAACTTTGCTGGTTTATGAAGGATGGCAGTTACATAAGAATGGCCATACTGGGTCAGACCAATGGCCCATCTAGCCCAGTGTCCTGTCTTCTGACAGTGGCCAATGCCAGGTGCTTCAGAGGCACTGAACAGAAAAGGTTATCATCAAGTGATCCATCCTATTGCCCATTCCCACCCTTTGGCAAACAGCAATCCTAGCCCATCTGGCTAATAGCCATTGATGGACCTATCCTCCATGAACTTATCTAGTTCTTTTTTTAACCCTGTTATAATCTTGGCCTTCACAACATCCTCTGGCAAGGAGCTCCACTGGTTGACTGTGTATTGTGTGAAGAAATACTGCCTTTTTTCACTTTAAATCTGCTGCCTATTCATTTCATTTGGTGACTCCTAGTTCTTGTGTTATGAGGAGTAAATAACACTTCTTTATTTAGTTTCTCTACACTAGTCATGATTTTATAGACCTCTATCTTATGCCTCCTTTGTCGTCTCTTTTCCAAAATGAAAAATCCCAGTATTATTAATCTCACCTCATATGGAAGCTGTTCCATACTGCTAATCATTTTTGTTGTTCTTTTCTGTATCTTTTCCAATTCCAATATATCTTTTTTGAGATGGGGCAACCAGATCTGCATGCGGTATTCAAGATATGGGCATACCATGGATTTATAAAGGGGCAATATGATATTTTTTGTCTTATTATCTATCCCTTTCCTAATGATTCCCAGCTTTTTTGATTGCCATGGTACATTGGGTGGATGTTCTCAGAGAACTATCCACAATGACTCCAAGATCTCCTTCTTGAGTGGTAACAGCTAATTAGACACCATTGTTTTATATGTGTAGTTGGGATTATGTTTTCCAATGGTTATTACTTTGCATTTAGCACATTGTATTTCATCTGACATTTTGTTGCCCAGTTACCCAATTTTCTGAGATCCCTTTGTAGGATTCCTGGTGTTCCCCAGTCCCCACCTCCAAAGATATGGTCTCCCAAATAACTGATGTCAGCAGAGAACCATCCACTTTTTCCACCACATCCAGGGTGGTATTGGAAGGATGTGGACCCAGCTACAGAAAAATCTATGAAATTATCACCTGCTCCCAAGTTAATCAAGGCCCGTTGCAAAGGAATGGCCAACTTCTCCTTCAGGACCACAATTGCAGGGGAATTTATAGAAGTGGGAAGAAGTGGACCTAATATTTTCCTGTTGTCAGGCTGGCAGATATTTTGGTAGGGTACATGGATGCCACATGTCCGGTCTTCCAACTGTAGACATAGAGCCTTTCCCATCTCTGGCAATCTCATTAGCCCAGGGAGAGGCCGGGCTACACCACATCTATCTG
This sequence comes from Mesoclemmys tuberculata, assembly GCA_007922155.1. Lineage (NCBI taxonomy): Eukaryota > Metazoa > Chordata > Testudines > Chelidae > Mesoclemmys > Mesoclemmys tuberculata. The sequence continues at coordinate 1,005,953 of ML675642.1, forward strand.
CATAAGCTCAGCCAAAGCTGAGCTCCCTTGAATCTGAAGGCTGAACCTTAGGCCAGATAGGGGCTTCCTGCATTCTAGTTGTCGTTCATGAAGCTGGTTCCTGGCCTGATACACAGGTCCATAAAGGCCTTCAACCTGACCAGAGGACATGCTAGCTTGTCCTTTAATTTGTTGCAATGACGGAGCAGGCTAAGTACCACTCCCACCTTGACCTAGTCCATGGAGTATTACTGGGGCTGGAGCATACACAGGATTAGCCGATAAACCCACAAAACTTGCTGCAGGTATTGTTGCTATGATCAGCGTGAAGTTACTAGTGAGACACGCTATGCCGATTGGCAGATCAATAAGGTTTAATGTGTAAGGATTTCTAAGATAATTGTCGCCTTTGTATTGAACTAGCTACAACATATCATGCTCACTAGACCCAAAGAGTTGTGTGTTCACTGAAGAGGCTGTAAACAGGAAGGGCTTGTTTCAAGAACCCTGCCAGGGGATCAGGCCGACAGCATCTCCTGCGGAATCAGGTGGAAATGGAGCACATCCCCTTGTCTGGGTCCTGGCTTTTTATACTTTCCTATACACACAGTTCTGTCATTTGCTTATCTTGGGTGATGGTCTTATGTCCTTCACTTTCTCTATACTTCACGGTTAATGCTCGCTACAGATACAGGAGCTGGTACTGAGTGGTGTACTGAGTTCAGCTGACCTTAATTAGGGGGTGGAGCTTCCCTAATAGGCCTACAAAGGAAGCCACTCATCAGACAGCACAGGAGCAAGCCTAAAGATCTGAAAACCGGAGTTTGTAAGGGGAGTTTGGGAAGGGAGTGTGTGGTCTTCTGATATTGTTGGGGTGCTCGTTGGGGGTTATTTTGGTGGGGGTTTTGTCTGTGTGTCTCTCACTGACAGGAAGTAGGGGGAAAGGCTATGACAGATACAGAGGTGGTAGTGGTAGTCACTAAGCAGTGGAGGAGACAGTGAAGATGACTGGATGTGGAAGTGGTGGGATGTACATGATCCTGGAGGGAGTACCTCAGAAGAGTTTTGTTTGTATGAAATGCCGCTTCATAGGGCTGATGGAAGAGAAGATTCGAAGGTTGGAGATGCAGGTGGAAACTTTGGTTGAGTTTAGAAGAGAGTTCGAGCAGATGATGGAGCAAAGGAATGAAGAGGCTGAAAGGAAAAACCCAGACCTGCAGATGGAGGCAGGACCCGTGAACTCTGAGGGGAGAATGCTGGGTGAGGAAAGTGGCCAGTGGAAGCATGTGACTGCGAGAACCCGGCAGAGGAAAAGACGGGCTAGTGAAGGAGAAATAGACTCAGAAACATGTTTGTGGGGTTGGAAAATGAAGAAGGGGCACAGCAGGTGGTTGCTGAAGGAGGGAGGGCAAGGAAGAAGAGAAGAGCAGCTAGTCCTATACAAAGAGTGCATGAGCCAATGGAGATACCACCAAATAAGAGCCCCAGGAGGATACAGGAACGGTTGCAGAGGATTGCAAAGGAGAAGAGTAGATGCGATGACTTGCAGGCAGAAAGAACAGGGAATAGGCTGGAGAATCGCACTGTCACCATGTAAAGGCAGGTCTATGTGATTGAGAAGAGCAGACAGGCCTGTAACCAGAGGTGATCTGGAGAACAGTAGGGTATGCTGTCTCCCGGGTGTTAAGATATGGGATGTGGACCTGAGGCTGAAGAGAATCCTAATAGGAACGGGAAAGAATCCATTGATTGCCCTTCATGTGGGTACACATTATATAGCTAGATTCTTGCTGGAAAGTATCAGAGGAGATCATGTCAGGCGGGGGAAGACTCTTAAGGAAACAGGCTCAGGTGCTCTTCAGTGGGATTCTGCCTGTCCCTAGAGGAGGACAACAAAGGCGTGACGAGCTTTGGATGATTAATGGATGGCTCAGGCAGTGGTGCTATAAGGAGGGCTTTGGGGTGTATGGTCACTGCGTGGCATTCATGGACAGAGGACTGTTCTCTTGGAATGGACTTCACCTGAGCAGGGAGGGAAATGCACTTCTAGGATGGAGGCTGGCATAACTGATTAAGAGAGCTTTAAACTAGGGAGATGGTTGGGAGATGCCCAGGTAATTTCCACGCCTGATTTTAGCATTGAGGGAGGAAAATGAAGTAAGAAAGGACACAGCAGTGGGGAGCAGAATGGACATTCGGAGGAAGGGCAGTGTAGACACCAGTCTAAGAGGTGATATTGGCAGTAGAAGGACTGGGCCAAATCAGGTCAGGAATGTAAGCGAAGCCAAACAGCAGAAATTAAGATGTTTGTACACCAATGCACGGAGCCTGGGTAACAAAAAGGAGGAACTAGAGCTACTGGTAGAGGAAATGAAACCGGATATTATAGGGATAACAGAAACATGGTGGAATAGTAGCCACCATTGGTGTACAGGTATTGAAACGTATGTGGTGTTTGGGAAAGACAAATAGAAAGGCAAAGGTGGTGGAGTAGCATTGTGTATCAATGATGAGGTAGACTGTAAAGAAATTGCATCTGACGAAGTGGGTTACAGCCCACAAAAGTTTATGCCTGCAGAAATTTGTTAGTCTTTAAGGTGCTACAGGACTCTCGTCGTTTTTGCTGTAAAGAAATTAGAAGTGATGGAATTGATAAGGCAGAGTCTGTCTGGGTATAAATCACACTGGGGAAGAACGTACTAGAGTTTCCCTTGGGACAGTGCTTGGGGTGTGCTACAGACCTCTGGGATCAGATTTGGACATGGATAGAGACCTCTTTAAGCTTTTAACGGATTAATACCACTGGGAACTGTGTGATTATGGGACACTAGCTTCCCAGATATAGACTGGAGGACAAGCACTAGTAGTAATAACAGGGCCCAGATTTTCCTGGATCTGATAGCTGGCAGATTCCTTCACCAAATAGCTACTGAACCAACAAGGGGATGCCTTTTTAGATTTGGTATTGGTGAGTAGTGAGGGCCTCATGGAAGGGACGTTGTAGGGGACAATCTTGGTTTGAGCGACCATGAGTTAATTCAGTTCAAACTAAATGGAAGGATAAACAAAAGTAGATCTGTGACTAGGGTCTTTGACTTCAAAAGGACTAACTTAAAAAAATTAAGGGAATTAGTTGGAGACGTGGACTGGACTGAAGAACTCATGGATCAGATAAAAAAGGCAGTAAAAAAGTGCCTTAATGTAAAATGTATAAACTCTTGTCTATGTTCATTTTTATTTATATACAACTATAAAACTAACACACTCTTTGCTGTGCTGTACAAAACACACGCTATTGACTATCTGCACAAAACGGAAATGGCAGATGCTTACTCAACACGCTAATGGTCTCTGCCAGTTGTAAAACAGTCAGACAAGGCGCCCAACAGCGTCATTATTTCTCTCTGCTAAAGGCACTTGGGCTCGTACCCAGAGTGGTGTTGTGAGGGTACCCAGAGCTGCTCCAGTGGCTGCAATGTGTTCCCACAGGGACCATTTTTCTCTTTGCAGATGCTGTGCTTGATCCCTCAGCCTCTGGCTCTCAGCCTGGGGGACAGAGACCCACAGCCTCTGCCGCATTGATGAGAGTGCCCCAGCAACGTTCACACTCACTCCAGATGTTCAGCTACAAGTCCCAGAAGAGACCAGGAGGGGTCGCAGCCATCTGTCACGTCCCGTACGGTGGGGGGTCGTGGTCGAAGCCTGGGGTGGAGTTTGGTTGGGGTCAGGAGTCACACCCAGGTCACAGCTGGAGTCAGTCGCTGGAGTCAGGGTGAGGAAGCAGGGACAAGAAGCAGGAACCAGGTGAGGAGGCAGGCTCTGGGTCTCGGGTCTGGTCAGCGGCAGTTGCTCAGACAAGTGGTGTGGGAAGAACAGCAAGCTTTGTACTAACAGGTGTCCAATCAGCGGCCTGTTATTAGTCAGCTGACCCTGCTGGGTCAACGGGTCTTATTTGCAGATGTCAGCTGCAGTTTCCTCATCTGCCCTGCAGCATGGCTGTGCGGGGCTAAGGCTGTCACCCAGCAGGCCTGCGTTCAAGCCCTGTGGTGCCTGACAATCTCAAAATGAAGCGCTTTTACTTTCAGATGCTTGAATCGGAGATTCATCCCCGCATGTATTTCCCCCTTTATTCTACGTCACCCATGTGAGCCCATCAGGAGGGTGGGGCTGTGCATCCCGCTTTGGGTTTGTAGAGTTACTCAGGAATGCACCACTGCTGGCGGTGCATTTTTGGGCTTTGTGGAGTTACTTTAGCACCATTGCTAGAAATGTCACTTTTCCATAGACTTCACAAACGAGAATGGATGCCCAAATTCCAGGGATCGCAGATGGGTGGACAGGAGCTGGGGTTTGAACAAGTCCAACAGGGTAGGACAGGAGGTGAAGAAGGAGCCTCTATCCAACAAGAACTGCAGAATCTCAAGGTCAAATCAGGATTTGGCCCTGTGTAGTCACCTGGACTCTGATGAAAACTGCCACCGCATCTTTAATGCCCCTTCATCCTGTTACAGTCCAAGATAAGGACTCACAGTGAATATTGATTTACATTATAGCAGCAGCAACCAACAGCAGGGCCCGTTGTGCCAAGCACTGCACGTAGAGACACTGCCCCAGTGGCTGACAAGCAAAAGGGGAGGGAAGTGACTTGCCCCGGCTCACACAGCAGATCAGTGCCAGAGCTGGGACTGGAATCCAAGTCTCCTAGGTCCCAAGCTGGTGCCCGAGCAACTAGTCTATGCTGCCTTACTTGAGAGCTACTTCTGGAGTAGAGTTCACTCAGCTCAGTGCGTCACTGCAGAAGGATGGTGAGTTATGCAGTTAGATGGAGTCTCATCGATTACCTCCCCCAGCGAAATCCAGCACTAGGGACATAATTGAGGTAGGGCAGGGGTAGGCAAGAGGCCCCCCAATTTTCGATCTTAACAAAAGCTGGGAGCCAGGTAACAATTGCTTGCTCTGCCTCCTCTTCCCCGTCCCTCTCTGGCCTAGTCTTTGCTCAGCCAGTGAGAACGCAGAGGAGTAGCACAGCCAACAGCAGGGTTGGGAGCCCTTTTCAATCTTAACAATCAGGAGCAGTCAGCTGTTGTGGGAGGGAGGAAGGGAGGAGGAAGCTCTCTCCAGCTTTTGCTTAGGTCTGAAGATGCTGTAGATTCATCAGGATCTGTCCCTCACCTTCACATGCTGACATGTTACAAAGGCAGGAGCAAGCTCCTTGTGGCACCGATAGACACAGGGCTGCCCAGGCAGGGGAGGGGCTGCTGACCCAGGCACATTCAGAGGATAAGTTAATTGTCCTCATCAACAGACAACCCAGCTTTGGAAGTTTTAGACTGCAAGTTCTTTCCCCCGCTGTGAGGAAATAAGCCAGTGCTGTCACACCACAAATATTGTTTAAATTGCACTTAAAAATTTCCCATTTGGTTCCAACTCTAGTTTTTGTTAGTGAATTGCAGTACCCCCAGTGTCTGTGGCCATTTATTCTGCCATTAATCCCACTTGTCTGGGAGAATCTTTCCTTTGACTACACGGGGCTTTGGGTCAGTTACCAGGTAGGTCCACGTAGGCTGTAAATCCCTTGATCGTAGCATCTCCCCAGGGTTGCCCTTTTCTAGGACCTTTTTCCCAGAATACATTTTGAGGAGCTGCTGGTCCTGTCCTTAACATGTGCAAATACAAGCAGCTGCTGCCCTCAGGCAGCCATTTTGTAGCTGTGTGTCTTTGCTGTGCTGTACGTCCTCTTCCAACTGGTAAGTAATCTTAGCTCCTTTGGTACTTACACATTAATATTTCTGAAGGGGACAGTCTCACAAAGGTGAGTACCTCTGTGAATTTCCTTGGCGTGATGTTTAATCTCTCAAATCCTTAGAAATCAAAACACTAGAAACCTCCTTCCAACTTAATCCTTTGCATTATCATAACTATTTGTATAAAAACAACCTTCAGAGCACATACACCAAAACTGATATGACTTTCTGATATGACAATCTGTAAGATTTGGCTGCCAATATTTGTTCATTATAGATCCATGCTGTTAACATCCATCATTTAATTACACTCCAGATAGTGATTTTTTTAAAGTTTTGTATCTCAGCTATTTTTGAGCCATCGTTAATTTCACACACCCCTCCCCCTTTATTTGTTAATTAATGCACATACTTTCTCTCTAATACCACTTTCCTTCTTGACAAACTTTTAAATGTTCATTGTAACCCCTGTAGTTTAGCATCAGCTCATTTATGTTAGTGGTGAAAGATGACACATAGCCTGAAATATCTTTCATGATGCAAAGATCTCCAAAAATGTCATGCCCAAGAATAATCTCGAGATTATGCAGCTACTGTGCTGGCCCTGTATCTAATGGAAACCATGTCAAGCCAGGGGATGCTGCACCCCCAGTGCCCTTAGTTCCAGTAAAAGAAAAGACTAGCAGGGTCTTATTCAGGGGACAAGGCAACACGCCACGTTTATTATGAGAAAGACACAATTCTGTTAATAGCTACTATCTAGTACCTACACACACTCCAAGTGTTCTGCAGTTCATCAGGTCTAGCTACCAGTCCTGATCGTAGCTTGAGATCACAGCTTGAGTTTGTTGCGGGTGTTCGCAGTTCATGGCGGCTACCTGGCCAGGAAAGCTGGGCACAGGGAGAGTGGGGTCTCTGTCGGGCGCGCACTGAGGCTCATTGATGCTATGCACAACGTTACCCAAAGCTCTGCAGTCTCTCCCATTCTTTTATAGGTTTTATTTTGCTGTGTCTATGGGTCCTGTGTGTCACGCTGCCTTAGGGCTCCTGTGTGACACTGATCACCCGTCCATTGCAGACATTGCTTTCATCTCGTCTTGATTCTACTTCGTTTGTTTCTTTCTGGGGTGGACCCTCCCTCTTGCTTTTTCAGGGATTTGTCTGCATTCTTCAGGCATTAAGGTGGTACTTGAATTTCATCAGGACAGGCTGGCCTTGGAGAATGATCCCATCACACACACCCTTCATCCACAAATCTCGTTCACACATCTCCATGAAATTACACAGTGTGCACCGCAAAACAAGTTTTATCAACAGTACAAAATGGAATCCATTATTCAAGATGGAGTTCCAAATTTACATGGAATTAATATGGAGTCTCATGGGACATTGGGTACCATGTAATCGGACAAGCTATTAACCAGAGTTAGAGTTACTTCAGTTATGACGTTAAAGAACAGATACACAATATTGACTAACAGATCCTCTAAAGGCAATTTCTAATGGCTACAATACAAGAATGAGCTACTTAAAAGACAGACAGTTTCCATTCGTACTAACAATAAAAGCACAAGTGATTTAAACAGCAGAGGGGCAGCAGCAAGCGACTTGGGGACAGCTTTCTCAGTGGTAACTAAAAGGAGTTCTTCCTCGAGAACACACCAAACCGGCGTCTCTACCAAGCATCACAGTGTGATTTTATGAATGAATCAATTTAGCGCAGTTTATGAATGAATCAATTAGTGCGGTTTTAGTGTGTGTTATACAGACAGTAAAGATAATTCATTTGTAATATAAATTCAATTCATTTGATCTATCGGTACCCCTACACTATGGCTTTCTGTTAAAGTTATAAAACCATAGACTACAAAAAAGATTCCAGTCCCTTTTTTAAAAGACTGTATCTGACTGAAAATAGTTCTTAGATCAAGATTCCTGTGCAGTGTTTGCAAGCCAAACATTGGAGCACCTGCTCGGACACTGAAAGTGAAAAGAATTACAAGTAGTAGAACTGAGGTTTTCCCCATTGTCTTCAGAAAGCAAAGTGCATAAGTAGTTACCAAACCAAACTAAACTTTTTAAAATTCTTTCATTTGTAGTGGCCTAAGTCATTCTTGTCATTATTATCTGCCTAGTCAGATCTGGGATTGGGAATTTTGTGCTGTGTTATCTCCTGCTTGTTCTAACTTTACAAATAAACTTCAAATATGGCTTGAACTGGTGTTTATTTTTTCGTTATATAAGAATTAGGTACAGTGCTCCTGTCAGCTAAATTCATTACTTATTACTTGCAAAAAAACCCTAGAGTTTTCAGGTGCCTAAGTAGTCCCTGGAATCCTGGTTAAAGTTGTCTCTCCCTACCCAAATCTGAAATGGTGCCCCAGCCTCTGCCAGTACCCCATGCTCTAGCTTTGGAAAGGTGAAGGGACGGGCTTAATGGCCTGAGTGTCTGGTTTGAAATCCTGAGACACCCTGGAACCAAGGGGTCACATGCAGACAGAGCTGAGCTCTCCCCATTCATCTCTCCCAGAGAGATCAATGGAATCCCAGCGGCTGCATGTTCCACCAACGCCGTAAGCAGTGGAGCTCATGTCTGCTCTGCGTAAGTGTTCACAATCAGTGGTGGCCCTGACGCTCAGGGAGGAATTTCCTCTTTGACGAAGTCACTCCTGGCAGATAGAAGGGAGCGCTCAGCCTCCATAGAGGAGGGCTGGGAAGCTTCCCTGACCGTGAACTGAACCCAGGCCACAGTGGTGAGAGCGCCAAAGCCTGACCACTAGGGAGGGCAGATGAAGGCCTGTTCCCTATGAGCTGAAAAAGTGTGACCTCAGGTTAACTAGAGACACCTGAGGCCAGTTAAGGGCTGCCAGTGACCTTTAAAAACCCCTCTTCCGGGGAGAGAGGGTACAGCAGAGGGTGGCAACCAGCAATGAAAGGCTTCCCCTGGCTGGAGGACTATCTCTTCTCTCCTCCCCTCCCTATGGGGAAAGAAACTAAGATAAGGCTGGTTGGGGAAACACTGGCAATTAGGAGTGGGTGTAGAAGGATAAAACCCCAGAGGCGGGAAAGTATTTCTGTTTGCATTGGGAGTTTCTTTTGTTTTTGCTTAAGGGGGCTTCTTGGGCCTACCCCGAGGCCCACCATGTCAATAAGTGAAAATAAAACCCGAATAAAGAGAAAAACCTTCCAGAGTCAGACTGGTTTATTCCAAGCCCCCATTCCCCAAGGGAGAAACACTGAGGCTGACTAGGCAATGGAGATGCCCTGCCACACCCCACAGTTGTGCTACTATCTGGGTTCCGGGACATGGGCACAAGTCTGTCCACAGCTAAAAGCCTCTTCCCCAGCCTAAGGGGAAGAATTACTGGGCCTGGGACTCAACTGATTACAGGGGAGAACAAATGAAAAAACAGGAACAGGCATGGAGGTCAAAGGGCGAAACGGAGAGAACCAGACGGGGACACCGAGCGAGACCCCCGGACAGCGCCCACTGCTCCTCAAAAGTAGTTAAGGAGTCAGCTGACGCGGCCCGCAGTTGTGCTGTGTACGAGTGATTTACCTTGTTGTTGCCTTCTTCTCCAAGGTGGCTGCATGTCAGTGGTGCTTTTGTGCACGTATCTGTGACGTGCTTTGGGGGTGAAAGGGGCCCTTTGTTTTCTGCGACTCATGTTCTCAAGGCTTTGCTCACATTCTAGAACAGACACGAGGGAAAAAAGAAAAGGTTCTAGAGTTAACGTCTTTGAGCGCCCATTTGATAGCCTTGAGCTTTCAGCACAGGACTGACATGTAGTTCTTGGCAATAATACACTCATGTTTTAAAACCACTTCCACAGCAAGCACTGGGCTGTGATGAGATGCTCCCAACTGCTCTCCAACCTCTCCCATCAACCAAAGCAGTTCCAGAGAGGAGATCCTACTGCAAAACTCATCCTTATACAGTGAAACATTGTCTTAAAATCATCTCAGTCCCAGAGCTGATCTCTGGCTGTTAGCCGTAGTGACTGGGGGACCAGGAAGGATCTTGGGATATGGATGCTGGTTTGATGCCATTTCATTCCGCTGCTTGACTGAGGATCTAGACTGAATAATGGCGATGAGGCTGGTTGGAATTGCCATTCTCCTTATGATGGCAGATGTTCTCCAGGCCTTTGCAATCATGGAGAAGGAAGATGTGTTCAAGAAAACACCTTGTCCAGCCTTCCTGATGTTTGACAATGCCGCCTACTTGGCTGACATGAGCTTTGAGCTCCCTTGTAACTGCAAGCCAGAAGAGGTCACCTCCGTGGTGTGGTACTTCCAGAAGAGCATGGGCAGCCAGAAGACCAAGGTCTTAACAGACTTCGACGGAACAATAGTCATGGACTCAGGTCACATCCGGGCGGGCAGTGACATGCTGAAGCGCTTCAGCATTAGGATGTTCAGTCTCATCATCTTCCAGGCCCAGGTGGAGGACTCAGGCCACTATCTCTGTGGCACTAAGCAAGGGGACTTCTTCTATGGCTACGATGTGGATGTGCAGTCCTCCAAGGGCATCACCGTGGCCTTTGAGGACCGGAGCCAGCACCCACAGAAAGATCATACAGAAAAGCATTTCAGTGTGTTCACCACCTTCTGGGCCTGGAGCAAGTGTGACCGCTGTGGAGTGAGAGGTGAGCAACGGAGAATTGGCCTCTGCTACATGAAAAGCGCCTTCCTCTACCCCAGGTACCGCACAGTCACAGCCGATGTGGTGTCCTGTGGCTCAAGATCTATCCCCGTGCGTTTCCAGGGCACTGTCCAGCTCAGGAAGCCAGAGGTTGTCATCCGAAGCTGCTTGAGGCCTTGTATAAAGAGGAAGGGCCCCAAGGAAGGTGTGCTGTCCATCTCCAACCTTATCGCAAAGGTTGGCCATAAACCCTGGCTGCCCACGGTCCCCATTCAGTTCCACAAGCAACTTCTTGGAAGTGGACTGATAATTGCCTGCCCTGGGGCCAGGCCAGAGCATGCAGTGGCCTGGGACAAAGATTCGACTCGATTGTACCGTACCCGCTTCCTCACTGGGGTCAACAAGAGCATGCGGGTCTTCATTGACCATGGCAACCACTTGCACATTCGCTTTACCCAGCTGAACGACCGGGGCACTTACTACTGCTGGCGGGAGGGGCAAATGGTCGCTGGCTTCCGGCTCTCTGTAGGGTACCGAGGACATCGCAAGCGAACCCTCGATGACCCTGAGACGAAATACGCCATCAAGGCCATCCTCACAAGCTATGTCCTCATCACCATGGTTTTTGTCACCATCCACATCTGCCGCTGCTGCTTTTACGTGTTCAGATGCCCTGCCATGAGGTAGCATTGCCAATGACTGGCTACAGGCCAAGGACATTATTTATTTTATCCATTTGTTATTATGTCTTGGAACATTTTCGCTTGGGCTGTTGGGAATTTTCCTAACGCACATTAGCAATAAAGGCAAGAAAACACTACCAGTGCATGCTCACTAATTTCCTTTCACTGCGGAGAAAGGGAGAAGCGAACCGTAATGCATTCAGAAGATTACAGCTTCAGCTTGTTAAGAACAGAGGCTGGGAACCAGGACTTCTGAGGTGTGTTCCTGGCTGTGCCATGAACTTGCTGTGTGACTGGGCAAATCACTTAGTAAAATAATATTTTGCACTTACCATCTACACTAGAAGCACTACATCAGCACAATGCAGCTGCCCCGCTTTAGCACGTCTGGTGAAGACACTCTACGCCAACGGGAGAGAGCTTTCCCCTCAGCCTAATAACTCCACCTCTACAAAAGGTGGTAGCTATGTTGGCGGGAGAAGCTCTCCCACTTCTTAGGTCAGCGTGACCTACGTCGCTCGGGGTGGATTATTCACACGCGGAATGACGTCACTAATACCAAAGTAAGTGGCAGTGTAGATGAAGCCAAGGGTCTTAAAGTGGTATGAAGGTGGTGAAGTGCCACATTATCACCACCAATGTACAGGTGGGAAACTGAGGCACAAGGGGCCAGCTTTGTAAGCGCTCAGCAGCCAACACGTGTCAAAACATGCTCAGCCACTTCTGAAAGTCCAGCCATTTTTCTCGGGGCCGACACGGGAGCTGAGCCCTTTGGAACAGAGCCTCAGCTGCAGGCTGGAAATTCTGGCTCTAGCCCAATGGCTCCAGCAACGTCCTTCCAGCCCCTCCCCAGAGCATCTGTTCGCAGGCTCTTCTTCAAAGCAATGTAGTGGGGCTTCCTGCTGCTCGGCTCCCCAGTCCACAGCCTCTCCCCTGCGCATGGGAGAAGCTACTGGGCTCTTCTCTCTGGCTCAGTACGCACCCCGAACCACAGCTGCCCTGCGGGGAGAATCTTCAGGCTGCGAGCTGGGGCACAGGTAGGTTCCTTATCCCCCTCCAACCTCAGTGGCCGCCCTTCCTCTCCCAGTCTGCTCATCCTGCTCCAGTTATTAATCCTGCCCCGCACCAATTCCGCCTTCACCCCCACTCTCACCTCTGCTCCTCCAGAGGCTAGTCACCCCCCTCTCTGGGATCCCCTCTCCCCTTTACAGACAGTGTGTCGCTCCAGGGCTTTTCAGCCCTCTCCCAGGGTGCCCTGCAGCGGGGAGGACAAGGTGCTGGCCTGTCCCTATTGCTCACAGGAGAGGGGTGGGGCCGGCCTCACTGCTCCCCCCCAGTGAGAGCTGGGCTGGCCCCTGAAGGGGACAGTTAGGGCACTGTCTGCTTCCTCCGGCACCCCGATTGGCTGCTTTTCCCCATTAGGTGGGACCGTGGGGTCCTGTGGGGATCAGAGGGGGCTCCCCCCAGGCAGGGAGGGGCTCGCTCAGCCAGACTCACGTGGCTGGTGAAGACGTCATGGGGGCTGGTGACGCTGCTCCTGGGAGCTGGCCTGTGCCTGGGTGAGGGGCCTGGCTCTGGCCGTCTGCCCTGTCTGAGCGCAGCACGAGGCTTTCCGCTGCTGCCCTCCAGGCTGGGGCTGGAGGAGGACTGGCCGGTTGGCACACGGAGACCAGCAGTGGGACTTGAACCTAGGGTGGCCGGTTGAGTTAAAGCCGAAAGGGAGTTCACGCATTAATCCAGCCAGCCCAACCCGGCTTGTCTACACGAGCTGCCACCCACCCCTTTAAATCTTGGGGCCCAGGCCAGGTGCAGGCACTGTCCATTTCACCTCCCCTTTCTCCTCTACCAGGGCAGGCAGGTGTCTGGTCAGCACCCCTGGACTGAATCCCCGACTTCCAGAGCTAAACGTGGGAGCTACTAAGGCTGCCGAAATATTGGTCACGCTCCTAGTCTGTGCATTGGGGCCTGTAACCACAAGTGCCGTGCGTCACATTACGCCCCATGTCCAGGGCGCGGGAATCCCAGGGCTGGAATGCCATAGCGAGGGCCCACGCTGTGAGCTTTAGCTGTGCTGCACGGCTCCGATGCAGCATCCTGTCCCGCCCAGCCAGGGAGTGGCCCTCCCGGGAGGGGCAGTCTGCCGTGGAGCGCCCCGGGATCAGAAAACAAAGGCTGACGGACCCTGCCGCTGGGGTCTGGGCAGTGGAGGTCCAGTGGGGTTTGATGTCTCAGGGAATAGCAGGCGGTGCCACACGTGGAGCCCAGCTGCCGATGTGGGACACCTGGGAGAGGAGCTGGGCGATGGCGAGAAGGTGGGTTCTGGGAGGGGATGCTCCAGTGGCCCCACCTGTGCCAGGAGTTATCAGGTGTGCTGCCCGCAAGGCCACAGGGGCAGGTCAGTGAAATGCAGACGCTTGCCCTCGCTGCGTCATCCCCTCTGGGTTTTTTGGGCTGGGAGGTAGCGTGGCCACTGGATAGCACCTGGCCGTGTCCCTGGCTCTGCCACTGGCTCCCTGGGAAGTCACCGTACCTGCTTCCTTCCCGCCCCTTGTCCGTTCACACTGAGTGCTTGCTCTTTGGGGCAGGGGCTGTCTCTCACTGTGTCTCTACAGTGCCTGGCATGGCACCCTGGCCTTGGCTGGGGCTCTAGGGGTGCTACTGCCATAGAGGGAGTGAGTTATGGAGTAACACGAATCGGCAGGGATGGGAGCGTTGTCTGGACACCATCCCTGGGCACAGAGGGCCCTGCAGGCCCTGCCATCCATGGTGCTTCTCTTCTAGCTGCCAGGCTGGTCAGCGCCCGAGTGCTCTCCCCTGGTGCTCGGTCTTTCTTCGCTTGCTTCTCTTTTGGAGCCTGCCGGGGGTTTGGCCAGACCAGTGTCACAGGGACGAGGGTGCCACAAGGGGAGGGTCAAATGCCTTGGGCACTGCGGCACTTGGTGCGGCAAACCCTGCCTAGTAGAGCTACTTGTGTGTGTAGGATGAGGCCATACAGATGCCAGGGGCCGGGGCCAGCACCAGCTGCTTCTGCAGAAGGTGCAAGAACCTCCCCCTCCCCCCCAGTGGACAGTGGTGCAATAACCAGTCCTTACGGGAAGTGTCTTCCTAGCCCTCTCAATGGTGTTGGTTTATTTGCTCACACGGCAGGGTTGATCCCCCCTTAAATGCTTTTTGCCACTCTGGTGTAGCTGTGGATGGTCTCATTAACTAGCTATTGATGTGCCACACACTCCTGTCTCCATGCCAGCCTGTGGCAATGAGTTCCATAGTCTAAAAGTGTGCGTGAAAAAGCAAATCCTTTTGTCCCTTTACAGCGGCTGCCGTTGAGTTTCTCGGAATGGCCCCGAGACAGGGTAGCTAGCAGCAGTTGATTCACTTTCATTATTTTGGCTTTCGCCAGCATGTTCTCGTTAAACTAAAGAGGACTGGTCTTTTCAACCTCTCCTCATCTGGAAATCTCTCCAGGCCTCTGATCACTTGTCACCTGTCTCTGAACCCTGCTACTGCATCTTTCTGAGATGGGGTGACCATTGTTCCAGGTGAGGGTGACCCATGATCTATATAAAAGCACTGGAAGATTTTCAGAGTTATTTACCCTCCCATTCCTTCTGCCTCTTAACACTGTCTGCCAGACCCTCCAGTGATGTGCCCTCTGGCAGCGTGTGTCAGTTCACACCAGATTCTCCAGCGGTGTGTCAGTTCACACCAGTCCCACCAGTGGTCTGGATTGGCTCATCTCAGCCAGTGATCCGGGTTCTTGTTTGCTTTTCTGCCTTGTCACTACACTTTGAGCACATGGCTCTTTCCTGAGGGCTCGCAGTTAATTTAAAATCCTAACAATGGACATCAGTAGGTTGGATTATTCCTTCCCGTTTCCTTTACCTTGCAATTGACAACACTGAATTTCATCTGCTCTCATGTTGCTGGTTCACCTCAATTGCTTGGCTCCTTCTGATTTTCCTTCCCTTCTTCTCAAGCCTAGATAACTCTGTGTCATCTGCAGATGTTCCCACCTCCCTGCTCACTCCTTCTTCCAAGCCTCATACGTTGGGGCACAATATTTGTGATGCTGAAAACTGGCTTTGTCACAGTTCCTCCCAGGCAGCCTGCCGGTCGAGCCTGTGCTTTTGCTGCTAAAGTTCCCAGGTTCAATCCTCCTCCCCTCAGGCCTAAGGAATGAGAATCTCTTCCCTGCTTTGTCCAGATAATGCCACAGGGCTGCTGTACTCCACACGAGGGTTGCACCTACAGCAACCATGTCTTCCCCTTTCTGGGAAATTTGCATATTATCTTGGCTCAGCTGATATTCACCACCTATTTCCCTTTCTGCATCCGAGTTCGTGTCACAAACACTGGGCTCCACTGGCCCTGGCGGGGCATTTGCAGCTCAGAAGTTACACGTGGGACTGAAGGGCGTTGGTAGAATGGTTATGGCAGGACTACGCGCTCCCCATGCGCACACACCAGCAAAGACAGGGCTGGCAACCAGACCTGGAATAGGGTAAGTTTCAGGTCAGGATCGAGCTGCATTGGCAAAAGCTGTGTGAGGGGAGCTGGGACTGGGAGGCACTGGCAGAGCTGAGGGTTGGGGGGAGCCA